>CP092089.1:47022073-47382073 GCA_029203775.1 Neoneuromus ignobilis
TTCCTCTTAGACAGACCGTCGATACACCACTGTTCTCGAGTTTACATATAGTACAGTTTCACCATCATACACACGACGAGTGAACAGTGGCGGGTGCCTGCCCCACGACGACTCTGGCTGCCTATCTCGTAACGACGCCTCTTGCGTCGCGGCGTTCGCTTTTGCTTCTGTAACAGCACCGTTTGTGTGTTCTGCACACTACACAACACACAACAGAGAGTCGAACCGTACGTCAGAGCCGGCGCCCGCCATTTGCCGCTCGCTGCGAAACGGCTGTTGTTGTTCCGTCGCTTTTGTTTGTTTATAACAACATTGTGCCGGCGTTAAAGTGCAAACCTGCTCGTGACAGTTCGCCGTACTTACGCGTCTATAACTAAAAGTGATGTAAAAGCTTACGATGCCGACACCCCGTCGAAACCCATCGGGTTCATCTGAAGTAAACAAATAGTACCCGTCGTAACAACACAGCCGGAGTTTTTATCGAGAGACACGTCCGTGAAGAAATGAGCTATTGTGTTTCGACCGAATTGTTTGTTGTTTTTTTTCCTTCGCTGCACGTTACTAATTCAATGAAGAGATAAGGAATGACAACGGTTATGTGTTGATTTTAGTTGACAGTTTGTGTAATGTTTTGTCAATTTAAATTTTGCGTACGCATTCGATGGTACACAAACGCACTGATTGTGTGACATTTTTTTTGTTACTGTGATGGAACTGGAATAGAAAATGATTTATTATTCCTGCTGATGATAAAACCGTCACTACTGACTATTGTTGTATATGTTATAGATATGCAGGAAAAAATATATATTAGACTATTTTACTTTACTATGTACAAAAACTGTGTAAATAATTCAGTGAACTCATAAATAAACATTTCAAGCATTATTTTTTAATTCTACTCACAGAAAAAGCTTCATTTCCAATCTAAATATTTACAGGTAAGTTTTATAAGTTCTTTATTGACAAACTGGAACAGTTAAACATTTATCTTTGATGAAAATAACTTGAAATTTCACATCAATTAAATAATTCCTTCGGTCAAATTTAAAAAAAAGGTATAGGAAAAAAATAAAACTATGATCAGTGCATGTTTTTTATAAATAACATTTTAAATTAATTAATAATAAAATATAGACTTAAAATTTATTCGTTATTTATATTTCATAGAGGAAATTCACAATTTACATTTTAACAAGTGATCTATTAATTAATTAATCTTAATAAAAAAAATATCTATCAAATAAAAACAAAATTAAGTAAATTTATTACCAAAAATATTTTGTGTTCATAAATTATTTTATAGAATAATTTACAATTTTTTTTCTACTAAACATAAACATATTAATATACATATATGCATATGTGTGTATGTAAAAATATATCAATTAGAGAATTTAGTTCAATTACAATTAAAAAGTGAATAAACAATAAGTAAAATTTTACTTGTAAGGTTTTATTTTAACAAAAAAAACATTTTTATTAAACTTTTAATAACCATTAATCGTATTAAAACCCAATATAATTTTATAAAAAAAAATAAGTTCTGTATTATAGTAAAATTATAGTATTTATTTTAAATCCAAAAAAGTAAGTTTTATGATTTTTAAAAAGAAATATTCGTGATTTTTATAAGAAAAAATAATAATTTAATTTTTAATAATAACATTTAATATAAATATCATTTTTGGAAACATTTACTAAATTTTATCACATATTTTATTTATAAATATTTTTTTTTATTTTAGTTAAAATATATTTCAAGAATAATTTAATTTCTAATCATCATATTTAGATCAAAATAATACTAAATTAAATATAAAAACATACAAACTGAAAATCTGCTGTAAAATAAATTGTACTGCAATCAAATATATTACAAAAATAATTTCTTGCGTTTCGAGGTAAAAATTTAATTTAATCTCAATTATTTAAGACGAAAATTAAATCTCGTCTTTAATTTATGAAAAAGTATAAAATATACATGTAGTATTATTTTTTTAATAAAGTGGATGAATTTACCATTTTATGTATTTAATTGCATAAATTAATATTTATAAAATTTATATAAATTAAAATTAGATTTTTATATTCATTATTTTCAATTATATTCAATAATAAAGGTTTAATTTATTTTTAAAATTTATTTCTTTTTAAATGATTATTTTGAATTTTCCAATAAATTTGTTAATGAGTAAATTTGTAATGACTTATTATAATTAAAATGAACTGATATAATTTCTCTTCATTTATATATTAGTTTTTATTTTAATTATTTAAAACCAAAAATAGTTTGAATGAAATTTATTATAAATATTACTAGGAAAGCAGAAAATTATGTTCTTTATATATATACATTGAGATTGAAATATTTTGAGATTAATAATTATAAATCATTTTAATATAATTCAAAAAATAAATTTTGATTATTTTTATGAATATAAAATAACTGGGTTTAATGTAAATAAATATAATTTTATAAAAATTTAGAATAAATTAATTGTTTAATGTTAAATATGCTTTATAGATAGAAAAAATTATATCAATTTATTGATAGATAGAAAGAAAATAAGACAATATAAAATGAAAAAGAAAGAGGTAGATAAATAGGTTATGAATATCTCTATATGTACGTTTGGATCTTGATTACTAAAATAATTCAGTTACTTCAAACAATAGAAAAAAACCAAAGATAAGTTAGGAAGAGAAAAATGCATATAAAAGAAAAATAGAGTAAATAGAAAAATAAACAGGAATTAGAGATATAATAATAAAAATAAGGATTGAAATGTAAAAATATGAAACATGTAAAAAGGGAATAAACCGATAGGCAACTGAACTTATTGATTTAGAGTTAAGAAATATAATAAAACCTACAAATACTGCAATGAAATGTCTGATAAAGATATCAAAAAAATGGGAAAAACTATAGAAATACAACCGTTAGATCGTTCGGTCCTTTGTTAGATTTTTTAAATTAAAACCGAATTAAAAATGAATCTTTATTTATTGTTAACTCATCAAAAATTGAAAATGATGATGATGTTGATAAGGTAGAAAAGTGAAGAGAATATCCTAAAACTTATTAAAGGTATTATTTTTTATAAGTATAATAAAATTATCCAGAAATTTATATAAATTTAATGTTAATCAAGTCAAAGATATATTAATTTATACATTCATACATGCATACATACTCATACACACACACACACACACACACTTATATATATAGATATATATATATATATATATATATATATATATATATATGTACATATAAAAATGTTTTCTTAGGTTAGACCGAATTTTTGAGAGAAATTCAATTTAACGTTCTATCACGCTTAAAAAAACAACTATATGTATATGTAATATAATATATAATTACATGCATTATTTTAATTATGCAGATGTATTTTAAAAAGATTCCTAGAAATAATTAAAGTTTATTCAACGACATTTATATTGTATATAAAAATCAACATAAAAACAAATTATTATTATTATTATTATTAAATTTCTAGTACAGTTAATATTGATAAAACGAATTGCACATGTTGTAATTGTATTTAACAAGCATCATACACACACGTACTCCACGTATCTTGTATTTAATCAATCAGAGTTTGAATTTGATTGAATTTAGAAACGATAAAGTATGATAAGATAATGTTGACATAACAATTAGTGATGTTATAGCATCTGGCATTTATTTATTTTGCTATTTTAATAGACAACACGTCGACGATATTAAATTTCAACAACATATCTCCGTATTGAGTTACAGTTATTATTTCGCGAAAATAAATACAAGGGTGACGCTTTTTTGTGTTTCGTTTTGTGCGAATTATTTTTTTAGCAGCTTGTGCAAATATGATTTTAATTGGGTACAAGACTAAATTTGTATATATGTAATTGGTGTTTGCGTGTTTAAAAATATGTCTATATATATTATGTGTATATATATATATATATATATATATATATATATATATATATATATATATATATATATATATATTTATGGTAATCCAAATGTGACGCCTAGATTTTTGTTTCATTAAAAAGAAACTATACACATGTTTCTGTTTAATAAAACACAAATCTAGACATTAGATTTGGATGATCCTATATATTTATAGATATATATTGATTTTTGTGGGCATTTGAAAATATTCAACATGTAAAACCGTTTAGTTACTTAATAATTTTGAAATGAATTGAAGTTTATCTCAAAAAATTGAACAAATAAATTTTGAAAATAGGTCGAAGCGTACAGGTATATTTTACTGTATATGAATTATTACGATCTGTAAAACTGACAGCATTAATTTACAATATCACGTACATTAATCACAATTTGAACGTGAAAGCTTTTGAAGGTAAATGTTATTTATAATACGGGATGTATTTTGATACTAATTACCTATCGCATCATTTTGTACATGTTTTGTCGAATGGAAACATAACCATTTTGTATCTTTGAACAACAAGTGAAAAGCAGTTTTATGGAAATAACTAATTGATTTCTTAACGAAATAGCTTCATTTCGTTATTATTAATTAAAATATTTTTTATTTAATTTTTCAGTTCGACTTTTGGAAAATAATTATCTCGATTTTGTTTCAGTTTAATTGAATTTATTGATCTTGTACAGTTTAAAATTTATATAAATATATATTCAAATATAAATTCATTTATTTAAATATAAATTCATTTCTTCGCAAAAATACGTTAGGTAAATACAAGGTTCTTATTTCTTTTAAAATTTCATATTGATCTTATAAGAACTTTTTAACCAACAGAAAGTTTCAACTTTTGTTACCAAAAAAATATGTAAATTCGAAAAAGTCTGGAACTTGAAATATATATGTTTTTTAACGAAATTTTATTAAAAAATATAAAATTTTGTCACTAGTATATTAACAAAATAATTAAATGTTGAAAAACAATTTGATTTGGGTTATGATTTTGAAACGATTTTGTTGATTAATTGTTAATTCTTTTTAAATCTAATTTGGAAAAACTTTTATTGAGAAATATGGTTCTCAGAAATATTGCAATTAAGATAATTTTAAGCCCGACCACTTTTATAAAAAATGTGCTTTTATTAACACATTTTCTTATATATAATTTTACAATAAAATTTTAGTAATTTATTTTTTATATTTTGTATTTTTTCTTAATTTCATAATAAATAATAGAAACACGTACACACACACATATTGAAAAAAACTATATTTGAATTCGTGAAATATTAACTACTCGTATTTTACAAATCAACCCAAAATGATATTAATTTATAAAAAGTAATAAGAAATCCTTTAATTCGACTAAACAATTTATTGTTGAGAATATATAAAATTCGAAATAAAATTGTACATAATACAATAAAAAATACATTTATATTGATAAACACACCCACATAAATAAAAAGATAAATATCATGTTTGTTCTTGAAGATATGTTTTGATTTATATAACTTTATTGTATATATTTGTATTACCGTAATAAAACTTTGTATAATACGTTTACGAAGAAACTTTTTTCCATAAATTGATTCAAAATATTATTGTGAGATGCTGTATCTGTATATAAAATGGAATTTCTTCTGAGAGCTTAAATAGAGATACGAGTTCTTTTAATATCCATAAAAACTTATTGTAGAACAGTTTTTGCCGTAAAAATTATTTTGGTTCTTATCTGTTTTATTACACACATATAAATACATACATACATACATACATACATACATACATATATATATATATATATATATATATATATATCAAATATGACGAATTTTGTAAAGTTTTTGAAATTCGTCTCTTCTTTCAAAATTAATCTCTATTTAGTTAGAAGAGATTTCTAAACGTGTACTGTTTATTAAAATCTAATATAAATTATTAAATATACATTAATAATCTTGTAATATATATTTAATGTCGTAGAAATAATTACAAATTTGTATCAGCACAGAGTATTTTACTTGATACACGTGCACAAAACTTTACCTCTCCGTGTTTTCCTCCATTCCGTACCATTCGTTATTCGTACAAACTACGTTGTTATAATTAGTCTTTTTTTAGATTATCATTTTACATCGAACACGCCAGAAACGTACCTTTATTAAACATGCCCAACCCTCTGATCAATCACGTCTTCCATGACATCACACTATTCATAGGAGTTCTATTTTCTTCTAAATCAATACAACGAACGAGAGCATTGTCCTATATTCGTTATATCATGTTTCTTCATTGCCATCGACGAAATGTTCAATATTCATTTATTTACTTATTCGAGCGGCGCAATAAAAATACATTTTCCTGAATATTAAAATAGGACTGCAATTATTTTCTCATTAGTTTCGAAACACAATTTCAACTGTGGTGGAAATACAGGTATGGCACGAAGACGGAGAAGGATTTTTTTTCTAAATATATAAGTAAAAACGTCTCTTTCTTTTGGTTAGGAGGTAGGAACGGTTTCATCTGGTGGTATGGTGGGTAACGTGTATTAACTATTGCACCAAACATGGTGATTCGAATGCACACACGCACATTATTTTACTAAAGTGATTGTCAAACTTTTATTATCATTATTTTTTAGTGATTTCAATATATATATATATATATATATATATATATATATATATATATATATATTATTCTTAACATTTTTATCTTTTATTAATCCATTGTTGGTTGAAAATCTTTTTTACGAAAAATCAATTATTTTGAATAGATATTTTACATTTTTACTTTTTATATTTTTCGATCATAATTAATAATTTAAGTGATGCACAGATTATTTTTTCCTATTGTTGTACATTCTATCTTTTTCTATTTCAAAATTTTATATATAAAAATACTTTTAAATCATTGTTATTAAAAAAAATAAACATGAAATAATTATTGAACTTTTTTTAAGAAAAAAGCTACGTTATCCAAATGTGACGTCTAGATTTGTGTTTTATTAAAAAGAAATAAAAGAAACTATACACATGTTTCCCTATACATCACTATATACACATGTTTCTTTTTAATAAAACACAAATCTAAGCGTCACATTTTGATAACCAAATACAATAATTCTTTAATAAAAAATAAATATGTTTTATAATGTATATAAGGTTTTCCAATAAGAATGTCAGAACTTTGACAGTTGGTGGCAGCCACGTTTGAATTTTTTAAGCTTATTTTAACATTTTAACTCAGTTTAGAACATTATCATGAAACGTTTTACACTTCAACAAAAAATTGTAAAAATTTCAATAGACTTATTGAAACAAAAGTTTAATGAATCTATTATTTCACGAAATGGACCCATCAATTGACCACCAAGATCATGTGATCTAACTCCATTGAATTATTTTCTTTGAGGCTATGTGAAATCATTGGTTTATGCTGATAAAATGATAAACCACAAACAACAGAAGTATTAAAAATAAATATTGAAGTGTAATTCATGAAATTGGAACACAATTATGCGAAAGAGTGACTAAAAATTGGACTAAACGAATGCACTATGTCAAGCGAAGTTGTAGTGATAATATGAGTGACATTTTATTATATCATTAATGCCATAGAATATACTTAAAAATAAAAATAAATAAATAATTAATTAATTAAATACTTTTTGTTTTATTTCCATTTAAACTTCTGAAGCGATTACTGAAAAATCCTATATTTATTATGTTTTTAATTTCTATTTAAGGTATTTAATTTTTTTTAACACAAATATACTTTTCTTTAAGATGTGTATGACATTTTAAAAAATGTAATTAAATGACTATTACACTTATTATGAAAATTAATATTGAAATTAATATTTCAATAAATTTATCGTAATGTTTTTTTAAACCTGTATACTAAATAAAAATATTTATTTTGATTAACGATTTATTGATAAGTCAAACATTTATAATATCCAAAAATAATAACATTTTATCGAAAATTCATTTTCATTACAAATGACTACCTACTCATCAAATATAAAAAAGCGTAAACATTTATCCAGTTTTCGTTTATTTATCAGTACGAATTTAAAAAAAAAAGTGTAAATTAAATCATAAAAATGTTGGCTATCGCTGTACCGTCTGTCGGGTCTCTCTTCCTCTCATATTCCGGGTTCAGTTCTAGCTGATGGTATATTACGTGTACTTCGTATTGCATCAAGCAGGTTGATTCGAAGCCACACGCACACATATCATTTTGACAGGTAGGCCACGGCACCAACCCCACTTTTCAGTACGTCAGGAAAACTCGATCCATACCTGCACAATGTGCGTACGACGCACTAGGGAAAACACTTGTAGTGATGGGATTCCCGACACGTGTAATATTTTTTTATGTGTCTCGACAACCACAAAATTGAATATTAGACAGATACGGCATAATAAGTAGTTATGTTAGAAATATAAAGAATGGAAAGTTTGGTATATATATATATATATATATATATATATATGTATATAAATACATGCATATAAATCGTTGCATAATAATAATTCTTCCTGTATTATCTTTCTGAATGTGGGTTAAGAATATGACAGATAATATAATTTGTGTTCTTTTTACGTTTCCTCAGTTGGAAAATAATATTATGTTGCTTTGTGACAGATACCTTTTTTATACTATTAAGTTACATATATAAAAATATCGTTTGTAGATGTAAAATATATTTATAAAATTTTATAAAAAAACTAAAATGGAAATAAGAGACTTATTTTTTTAAAAAAGTTATCTTACTCGTTTTCATTTTTTTATATCATACGATATTTTAAAATAATATAACTAAAAGGGAATTGTTTTTTAATTTCATTATTATTAACACATATCTTTTTTAAAAAAACTAGATTTTGAGTAAAATTCTTTAAAAACAATGTTATTAAATAATATTGTTAACAAAATAAATAAACGTTATTTAAATATTTTTAGATAAAAATAATTAATTTAGTTCATATTTAATTTAATGAGACAATAATTTATAAGACAACTTTCTCAGAACCTTTTTTTGGAACTTTGATTTATATTAACCTCACTTATTGATAATTATAAATAAATTTGGTTTTATAAGGAATTTCTTTTAATAGAATTTTATTCAACGTAAACGATATTAGAAATAGTAAGATTATTGTATTTAAATATTTTTTTTCATTTTATTTTATTTATTTAATAATTACTAATTTTAATTTTAGAAGATTGACATTTTTTGATAATAAAAAATGGAATAAATTAAAGTATATATTAGGATTATTAATTTGATTTTTTGTTTAATATGGTCCAAATAAAACTGAAAGATGTAAATCGGGACTTATGGTCATATTCTTCAGTCTTATTTGAATCATTTTATATAAGTTAGAATATTAAAATAATTGATTTTTCTCTTATAAAGTTTGTTTTATATTTTCGATGAAGATCATAGCATTAATAATGATTAAAATTAATATATAAATTAGGTTTAAATTATCAATATTTTAAATTTATTTGATGATATCTATTTTTTTAGACCGATATCATTTATACATTTTTATCAATTAAAGCTTTTTTTTAAAAAAATGGATTATTTAATTATTAAAAAATTAATAATGGATGAAAAGAAATAAGTTATAATTAAAAAAGATATATTTTCATAATTTATATTTTTCAAAAAATATCAATTTCAATAGTTATGACAAGAAAATCCAAATCATAACAAAATATAAGGATAAGAAAATGATAAATTATTATTTTTTTAAAATATTTGTGCTTATAAAGTAATGTGAAATTGTATTTTGGAATTTTATATTTATTTAATATTATTAGATGTTAGAGAATACCAATTTATTGTTAACATTTTATTTAATATGATATTCTTTCCATTTATTTATTATTCAAGAAATTTTCATTTTAAATCACTAACTTCTATTCATCTAGAAATTATTTTTTATTTTAAATCTTCAAAAATTGATCATATTATATTTTTATATACTTATTTAATTTCAATACCAATTAAAGCTTAGACCTACGAATTCTCGAAAAAAACTGGATTATTCATTTCTATATTATAAGATTTTATAAAAAATGTTTAATAATTATTATCTACTTTATTTACTAAAACACATTTCGATGATCATGCTATTACAATACGATTTTATAATATACCATCAAAGTGCTGTATTATAAAAATCTTATGACAAAGTATGAAATTTTATAATGCAGAGTTTTAACGTTGATGATATGATGGCGAAAAGTAAACAATAAGTTATTTATACACTTTTATAAAACCTTACGATGTTGGTGTAAGTGATTTGTTTGAGTTATAGTGAATTTTCCAGAGTATTAGAACGAATAATATCTAAGACAATTTTTTTCAAGATTTCTTGTATCTATACTCTTAAAACATTTTAATAATTAGTTATAATCAGTGATTTTGCTTTTAAAATACACATAAGTATATAAAATAATTTTGAACGTTTTGATAAAAAAATTGTAGTTTGAAATGTAATAAGTAATTTATAAAATTCGTAATATTTTTCATATCGATTTTTTAAAATTAAAAATGTAAGTTTGTTTTTCTACTCTTTGTTTTATTTTTCACTCAATTTGTTTTATAGAAATTTTCTCATGTACTCAATTTTATATATATATATGTATATGAGTGATTCATTTTTCACGATAGTGTATAATTTATTTTTCAAGAAAAACACGCTACATAACCGTACATAAACCGAAGCAACTGTTCTGTTTGTTCCAACAATAGTGTACGCTCATCGTTTTGTTATATTAGAATACTCTTTGTGTTGTCAAAATATTAATACGGTGTAATCAATCAGTTGTGAAAAAAACTTCAATACGGTTTTCCATTTAGAAGACATACGGCCTCACTGTGTATATTATATGAAAATCGTGAAAACAACACGGACGAATGGTACGTTTCACTCGAGTTTTTCTACTCGCATGATGTTATTTTCGTGCGTGTTACTTTAAACCGTAATGTAATATTAATAGGTAATGTAGTGGCTGAATACTTCATGGGAATACATTGTTGAATTATGAATGAACCACCTGTCCTATACTATCTTCGACGTTAGTTAATTTTCCACTTTTCTTTTAAACATATAGCTCCATATTTGTTTGAATATATATATATATATATATATATATATATATATATATAAAGAGAAAGAGAGAGAGAGGAAGAAAATAAAAACCGTACTAATCAAATAAATGGTATGACAGTTTGTTGATTACAGTATTATGAGTTCAATTTCGATCTTACATCAAATATCATCTTTTAATAAAAGTAGACGAGTTAGAAACATGTCGAATGAATTGGTTAATAAAAAATTCTGTGTTAGTAGAGTTTACTGAACTAATATTGGCTGTAGACGTTTTTACTAGGGGAAGAAATTGAAATTATAGTGTCTGTGTAATATTTTTATGAGAAAAATCCAATATAACTATTTGAATCTTAATCAGATAAAAAAGTTTGTATAAAATTTTACAAAAATCTGATGTTGACAATAAAAAGTACTCATCATTTACATTTTTTTACATTGTATTATTATGTGAAAAAAATTCTAGTGCTCAATGTAACTTTGTTCCATAATTGAAATTTATAACTGTAGATTATAGATTATATTTCAATATGAAAATCAATTCTATAATAAATTACTTACATAGAAACAAAATCATGATGAATTTTATATTAAAAACAGATTGCATTCGTAAATTTCCTAATTACGAAATCAAAATATGCATTTATTGCACTCGACTAGTTCGAACGATACAGTTTTTCCAGCTGTTTAATTAAATGGAAATTAATTTTTATTTGACAGGTAATATGTACATGCAAATCCATATTTTTCAATAAAACTCTTATGTAGTCAATATATTTAATTAAACATAATATACGTGCAGCGCAATTTTAGTAAACAACGTGCGTGTGTATATTAAGTTCAATGGCATAAGCTCGTGGCTTTACGAGCTTACGATAACAATATATTCGACTTGGTGTAACGTATCTGATATGTACACACACACATACAGACACTCGCCATAAATATATTAAATTTATATTAAAGTAAGCATGCAGTGTATTATGTTTAAATGGTAAAAAGAGAACTTTTAATAAAAATAAATTGGAAATTATGAAACTATTGATGGTGCTTTATTAATTTTTGATATTTTATAAACAGAAATTATTTTTTGAACGTGAAATAGTTAAAAAGTACTACATTAAAATATTGATATTTTAAAGTATTTAATATCTTTTTATAATCAATTTAAAATATCATAAATTATTGTTTATTAATTTTATCTGAAGTGATATTTAAAATATTTTATATATATAAAACAGGAAGAAATCCTATCAAAGATAGACGAATGATATCTGGAAGTATTGTGGAGATGAGGATTGGATGAATTTTTCTCAGGCAGAAACAATGGAAAAATCTTGAGAAAATATTCAAGAAGACTTAATGATATTTGATAAGGCTTTTACCAAGCAGTGGGCTTATTATTTGTAAAAAAATAATATAAAAAAAGGAAAGGCGTAGAAAATATTTTTTTTTAGAATATTTATATATCTTTTACAATTGCATATAAAGATAAATAATCTGGTTTGATTATCAAAATATACAAAAAAATATTTATTGAATATTTGCCAAATAAAATTTTATAATATCAAATATATTAATTTTTCATATTTGAATTTGTATTTATTTTCAAATTAAATCTTATGAATTTTACTAATATATTTCAAATGATAATTATTTTTAAGAAAAAGAATTTTTAATAAATAATATTTTATCATTATTTAATAAAAATTATTTCTTTTTATCCATCATTAATTTTTTTTAGAATTTTAAAAAATCACATTTAAATCTGTTTTTAAATCTTAACACATCAAATCTTATAAACACTAAAATAGAATCCTAAAGTTGTGATTTTTTAAATGTGTATTTGAAACTATAAAAAAATAAGTTTCGTAAAAATAAAACTTGATCTAAATAACTTTCATAATATCCTTCGTTTAACTATGTATAAATTATTTATTACAACTAACTGAGAATTAATAATTAAGTGATTTATACGTTATTGATATTTTATTACTACTGACAGATACCAATAATAATAAAACAGCAATAACAATTAATAGATATAATACTATTTATACATTTTATATACAATAGATAGTATAGGGTGACCCAAATGAAATTGGATGATACTAAAGGATAGTAAATAATAGTAAACATGTAAATATATGTCTAAACCCTTCAATTTCATTTGGATCACCTATATTTTCAATAGATGGTGACATGATTTTTAAATACATTATTAACAAAAGTAATTTAGAAATCGATTCATAATATTATTTATCGTTATTGCTTATATTGATAAAAATCAAAATAACTGTGTCAAATTATGTCTATGGCAAAGTTATTATTTTATTTGTTTTCATCATTTTCTATTAATAAAAATATTTGTTTCTAAGTGTTTAGATCATGAATCTTTTCAGTATTTTTTTATTACAAATACTATAAAATTCAACTTCAAATAATAAACTATAAATCATTTCAAATTATGATTAATCACTCTTGTTTACACAATAATAACAGAAAGTAATTATATAGTTTAGGTTTTTTTAAAAAAAATGAAACTTAATTTCTCATAACTTTTTATTAATTATTTATTAATAAAGACAGATCATGAACTCTAAACACAGATTTATCTTTGAGTATTTGAGAAATTATCTCAAATAAGTGGATAGTTCATAAAAAACGTACAATATTTTTAACCTGAAATTTTTAAAAATATTTATTTTTCGAATCAATACTTTAATTCCTTTTATATTGTTTAACTGAATGAAATATATAATTACAGTTATCTAGAATTAGATTTTATATTATATAAATAAGATAATAATATTAAACTATGAACTATGTATTATTTATTGGAAAAAAATATGAATAATATTGACAGTGTTTTAAAAAAGTATTAAACTATAGTTATGTTAAATTACATGATATATAATACGATCTTGATAATAGTAACAAAAAGAAATCTCAACTATATTTATCGAATAAAAACGTAAATCTGATAATTGTATACAATGTTGACGCTTTTCAGTGCTTTTCTGTATCACAAATAGAACAATATTCAGACCGTTAGAGGTTCGCGCTACGAACAAAGTCAAAATAAATATTCATGATTCCTTCCCGCAGTCCTATGCACATTTTCCTATCCGGAAAACCCTTAAATGTACCCACTGGGTGCGATCAGGGCCATTGTGGAATTTCCATCTGTCTCACCGCAAGATCCATTAGCTCACTCCACTGTCGCAAAGACTGCTCTCGACGTAATATCCTTACAGAAAAAAATTCGTACACTTTATCTTTGTCGTTTGGTAACGACATCGAACGCGTTTTCTTTTTTATCCGTTCGCGGAGTCTGTCAGGTTAATAACCCGCACGCGATGATTCGAGAAAAGTTGAACTCGGGGTCACGGATTCTATTCAGTGTAGAACAGGAAATGAATTATGTTTCCGTCTCGTTCGTATCGAATGTTTTTTGTACTTCGCTCTCGTTTTATCGTCGGTGTTGCGACGCCGCAGTGATGAGTCAGGAAAAATTCTTCTTTAAGGGATGTCATTCTCAACATTAAAAATTATTTTTTATGAAAAATGAGAAGTTAATAATTTTTCATACCACTTACTTTCTCATGTTTAAATTTTATTAGGGTAATTTTAAAGTTCTTTACGTCTGATAACCAAAATGTACGACTAAATGAACGCGATGCAACTTATTTCGTATTAAGTCAGAAATGTAGATTGAATATAATTTTACTTCAATTTATTTTTTTACACTTTTTATTCAATATAAAATAATAATATTTTACAAGACTATTCTTTTTTAAAGTGATTACGTTTTATATAAAAATTATTACTGTGTTTAAAATGTCCTCATTTCTATTTTCTTTACTTTTAATTTCACAAAATTTTGAATTTCGAGTATAATTGTTTTTATACGTATTTAAATAATACAATTTTCGTCTAAAAACAATAACTTGACATTACAAAAAAAATCTCTTATACTCAAAATATATTTCTTGAGAATAAAAATAATTGTTTTAATACATATCCTTTATTTACTAATGCGCATTTTAATAGTCATGCTGCTATCGTTACAGCACTACGTTATAAAGAAGAATTAAAAGTAATTTGCATTTTTTAAAAAAATCTGCTTTGAAAAATCAATCTAGATTTTTATACATGGTTTTTTTTAAAAAAAAATAATCTGCCAAAATATAAATATTTATATGTAATATTTATTTTATAGAAATATTTATTTAATTTTTAATTTAAAAATAATGAAAATAATTTCATATAGTAAGATTTTTATTTGAAAATATCTTAAAATTTAATATAAATTTTCTTTATCAATGATAATTAATTCGAAAAGATTATTTCCCAAAAAATATAACTTTAAAAATATCTTATTGTAAATAATTTAAAATAAAAAATAGACTTTTTTTAAATTTAATTACATATTTAAATAATAACATATTTTTGAATATGTTTCAATATTTTGATAAAATAATTTATAATTGTAATAAAAACCTATTTAAAACATTCATCTATTTCCATTTTCTAATAATTCTTGTTAACATAAGTTTCAGCATGAAATTAATTATAAATACAGTGTTAAAAAAGTCAACTATTGATTGTATTAGTATTGTTTATTTTTCAACTATAATTTATTCAGTCGAAACGTATGGGAAGTTCAATAAATCACACGAGTGGAAAATAAAGGTATTACATTGTTTTGTTTAATTAATGTTGTTTTTTCCATGAAAAATAACAGCCGTACCAGCAGACATTGAAAACGTGGCCGACTGAATAGAATTCGATTATTCAGCAAAGATCAGCGAGTTGACATTAAATAATGTATTATACATTTCAGGAACATATATTTGCATTATAGAATTTACATGTACGTTCACTGATATAGACTTTTCAAATATTAAATACAACGATATTGCGAAATCTTTATAGTATACCGAGATAGAAATGTTAAATAAATAATAGACTGTATAAGATAGAAACTAGAATTTATAAAAAGTATACTTTTAGTTTTTATTTACAGTTTATAAAAATATTTTAATCAGTTTTATATATTAAACTTTTCCAAAAAAAAATTTTCTACACTAAATTTTATGTAGAATATTTTGTAAAGTTTAAAAATAATTTAGTAACGAAATATATTTCAATTTTAAAATATATGATCATATTTTAATTCATACAAATAAACTATCATCTCAACATCACAAGATATAATATTTAATAATTATTTATTGTACAATTCTTGTTCATAAGTAAAAAAATGAACAATAAATAAACATTAAACACTATTTTAATATTTTGTAGAATTGGAGTGATAGTTCAATTGTATGAAAGTGAATTCGTCACAGTTTTAAAACATATTTTAAATCATTAAATTTTATAAACCAGCGTTCTAACAATAATGACATGACCATCGATGAATAGACTGAACAGTAAATAATTATTTAATTTTTATAAAATATGACATTTTTGGAATGAATGTTTCCCTTATATGAAATTTATCACAATATGAAATTATTAATCATTTTATTTATATAGTTATAATTATTTTAATGTATTAAAAATATAATGATTATTATATAAAAATAATCCAATGTAAATTTATTTAAATACTTATTAATTTCTTAAAATTAAAATATTTTTCGATTTTATACAATTATCTTAGGTAATAATAGTTGGAAGTATCATATGTTTTACCCCAAACTGACAAAATGGATCAATAGTGTTTCATTGCTGACACATAAAATTTATATATTAGGGGTTTTGTCCATTAAAATTACTACGGGAATTTAATCAATATAAAAAAAATTAATAACATCAAATATTAAATAAATTTATAAATATTTTGTTATAATAACAGAAAAATTAAAATTATGTATTGAGATTTTTTCACCTAAATTTGATAAATAGTCAATTATTTTTTTTTTGGTCCTTAGATTTTTATTCTATATTTTCTTTCATATATATATATATATATATATATATATATATATATATATATATATATATATATATATAGGGCAGATACAACAAAATTCGTGCCTCCAATTTAGATTTTGGGCTTGGAGCTGACAATCTCATTTCTAAAAAAATATAACCATTATGAAATTTTCACAAAAAAGCTTTATTGAGCTGACATTGTCAAAAAATTCAAGAGCTTACCAGGGGAAGAGTGCCAGAAATGACAATGATATACACATTCGTTCTGACTATTTTTTTAAAATTAATTTCTACTAATTTTACAACGATAATAAATGTTAATTATAAAAATGGTAACAAACTATATCAAAATTTCAAATCAGTTTATTTATTAATAAGAAAATTATTCAAAAGTATTTTATACATAATGTCCAAAAATCATTTTTAAAACTTTTATCCAATATAAAATTTAATCAGGAAATTACATAGCAAGTATATCATTTAATAACAAGATCTACAAATATTTTTTGTACACCTATATATATACATATATTAATTGATGAAAAAAAGAGTATAAATATTTAATTTTTTGAGTTTTAAAAAATAGAAAAAGTATTTAAACATCATCTTCGAATAAATATTTTTGAAAATGACTTTTTTTAATAAAAATATTTACATTTTTTTCATAAAAATATGTTATAATTTTTCAAAATTTTATGCATCGGAGAATTAAATTGATTTGAACTGATGTACTAAAAGACATCTAATTGTTTTAATTTTTAAAAGAAAATATTGTAATTTTTTTATCATTTGTTCGATTTTCTATCCAGTTTTAAATAAATCATTACATTTATATATTTATCAAAAATTCAATAAAAAGAATCAGTTATAATTTTATGTCTTCTATTTCTCAACATTCAATTATATAAATCGATATACACATGTATAATAAGACAGGTAATAAAAAAATAAATAAGTGAACTATAATTGCACATGTGGAACGATTAAATTCAATCCATATTACATCCGTTGAAAACGAATGAAACCGCATACATTATATATGTAACATTCAATTATGTATTAAATTTCTTCTTTGACTTTATGGCTGATCGATAATTTTATGGCATATATATAAGTGGTTTATTTTATTTTGTAGTAGTTTCCTACGTTGCAATTTTTATTTCAGTCGTAAAATAGGGTAGAGAATTTATGTAAAATACTCTAGTGATACAAATGTTCTATCTTAAATTTTCTTACTAGGTAATATTTCCATAAACGAAATGAATTCAATAAATGAAATAATTGATTTAAATAAATTTTAGAAAAATCAGTTATTAAAAAAATATATTTCATATAAATACATTTTAAAATTTTCATTGAATATGTATATAAATATTTTATACAAAATTTTGTTGTACTGCAGAATTTTCATAATAAATTCAGTATATAATTTTGTGCACGGACTTCCGATTGAAAAAAATCCATACAGAAATTATACTAACATACAAAAATTATACGTACTGACAGTAAAAAAATACAAGCTTTTTCTGTAATGAGATAATTTTTCTATAATCACTTTTTATTTAATGGAATTGTATTGTATTTTCTTTTAATGATAATACACACGCACAGCTATATTTCATTTTCGTATTATATTGCATTTTTTGTTTGCCTCTATACGAAACTATGTCATTCTTTCATATAAATATGTATGGATGAAATGCATGATGTTAATTTATTTATTATTCAAACATATTTACCTACCTACCTATATAATATATATATATCTGAGTAAAATCGTTTCCATGAATCATTTCGTATTATTAATTTTAACCAAAAAGAATGGATTCAAAGATCACATTAAATTTTATAGATAGGTACATTGAATTTCTGTGGATTTCGAAAAGAAATGATTGTGACAAATGGAAGACAAATATCTGGCGCGTAAGAAAAACGAGCACGGGAAAATAATCTAAGAGAATTTTCTCTGTTCCAAACTTGTTATATGAATGCGACGATAGTGAAGAATCAGTCCCGCAATGATTCAGGAAAAGTTCAACCACGGGTCAAAAGTTTTCTGTATTCGACGGTGACTGGCATTTTCTTATCAGAGAGTGAACATTTCGTGGGGTGGTTCAGTCGACGCCCGGACCGACCGAGGCAAAATAACAATCAATCACTAATCACCACGTCATGTATTTAATGTGACATGAAGCAAACTGATAAAAATAAATGAAACATAATGGAAGATATAATTACAGAGATATTATGCTTTGATAAATATTTTTTGATTCATATGATGGAGAATTGTGCTTTTTTTTATTTAATTACAATAATGTAGCAGATATCGAATTACTATCTGAATTGATTCATACGTTCAATTGAGATTCATGACTTACGGTCAAAGAATACATAATTGATTAAAAGAACATTTTTTTCTGATAAAACTACATTACAATAAATAACATTCAAGAATTGTAGCAAAATTTATATTTATTCAATTCACTATTCAAATCAGACAGTTTTTAAAAAAATAAAAATAATCTTTTTTTTAATTTTTTGTAACAAAGATTAAATGCTCATTTATTAAAAATTAATCATCTCCTCTGCCACTACAAGATTTTATAAACATTTTAAATAACCACTAATTATTCACTTTATTTTTATATAGATGATGGAATGACTATCGAAATTTGCATAAGCGAATAAAGTGAATAATAAGTGATTATTGAATAATTTTATAAAATCTCGTGGTTTTGAGATGAGTGATTCATTTGTGTTAAAGTGAATTTACTATCTCAATGGATGTTAATATTTTTTTTAATTATTTAATAAATACATTTTCTTAAAAATATACGATATATTTAAAATAAGTTAAATTTAAAATATATCTCTCAATTTCATTTTAAACATATTTTATAATTTTATCTAATAGTTTTTTTTCCTATATTAATATATTCTTAGAATAATCTAATAATGTAAAAAGAGAAAAATAAAAAAATATATAAAAATAAATAAAATATTGGGTTAGATATAAATAAACATTTTTTATAACAGATTATTTTTAGAAAATATTGATATACATATTATTGGAAACAGATATGTGAATAAATATAACTATGTTAAGGAAATAATTAAAAACTGTAATTCTGCAAATAATATTTTATATAGAAAAACAAAAATTGTTTTTTGTATTTATTAAAAATTAAATATAATTCCAGAAAAAATTCTAAAAATGAGAAAGTTTCACATTTTTGAAATTTTAGAAATTAATTAATACTAATTATTATATTTGAATATTTTTTTAATAATTTAATTGAAGAAGAATTTTTTAACGACTGTAATTGTATAATATATATATATATATATATATATATATATATATATATATATATATATATAATATTTTTAAGAACATTGATTTTTTTAATTAAAATACAAAATGGCAAATATTTATATCAAAATGTAAATTTAACCAACATTTCTATTGATAAATTAACTGACCTTACTTGAATTATCTGATTGAATTACTCATATTTTTCACATAACTCGAAATATATATATATATATATATATATATATATATATATATATATATATATATATATACATAAATTACTGACAGCTTGAAATTCTACTTCGATAAAACAAATATCTAGAGAATTTCTTTTATTAAAATTTTCTTGGCTTTGAAATGAATAAAAGTCAAATAAACCTCACAAATGTTTATATAAGCGTTTATTCTATATTTAATTTCCTTTAAAATAAAATTATTCCTTTTATAATATTAATACCACAAAATGTATGTTTTATAATGTATTTCTTCAACTTTATATATATATATATATATATATATATATATATATATATATATATATCAATATTATTATTTTATATTTCTTTATTATATTTAGATATATATTTCTATGTAAAATTTAATATTACTCTATTTTTAAACATTTCATCTCATTTAATTTTTTATTAAAAAAATATAATTCTTCAAATTCTAAAACAAATATTTTTAATGAAAAATCAATGTTGTTAAATTTAAATATTTTTACATAAAAATGATGTTGAAATTTTAAATTTTTATTTATTATATTAGTAAAATAATAAAATGTTAAAATTTAATTATAAATATAAGTAATTTAAAATAGTCTTTCTTGATGTTAATTTCAGTGTAACATTTTTGCAATATTTTTTTGATTCTCTAATTATAATAAACAAAATTAAAAATCAGAAAAAAAGTTTTTAATTGGATTATAAAAGAACATTTCTATATGGAGTCATTAATTTAATGGTTAATTAAAAATAGCTGAATAAGAAAAAAAAACAGAAACATATAAATTTATCACTATATAATGGTATATGACTTGAATAAATGTAGAACTGTGTTTTTTGATCTAAACAAATTATTAAGAACTGAATAAGAAATAAATACATGTTATTAAATCCTGTGCTAGTCTAGTAATTATTATATCGTGATCAACGGGCAACGATTCGAAATCCAGGACGAGTTATGACTCTTTTAATTAAGAAAAATAGCTACCGTGTTCTGCAAACTTATCATTAAACATCGAGTATTAAAAAAGATTACATGACATTAACCAAAGTGCGCCGTCCATGTTTCTTGATTCGAAGATATGGAACTGGCCGTCGCTAAAAAAATATTAATTAGTATAATCACCGGCCTCTGTTCGAGAAATACGTAAAGTAAATTTGAGTTATGATGATATGATATCAATTTAATATTTTGATTCGTGTAATAAATCGTTGTATCAACTGTCACCGACTTTGATATGTTATTTAAATGAAACAATCAATCAAATTGATACAATTTTATATTGGTTGACACTATCTCTTCGTAGTATGATTCAAAGTGCAATAAATTCATACCACTCGAATGAAATCAATTCTTGGATAGGTTTCGATTACTTGTCAGATTTTATCAATTTGAAATGTAGTCGTTTTTTTTGTAAAATATGTTTTTTCCGTTTTTCATATTTTCTTCAAATGATATAGATTTTTTAATGAATACACATACATATATATAGGATGTTTTTTAAGCATAATAGAACTTTAAATTGAATCCCTTTCAAAAGTTCTATCTAACTTAAAAACATATTCTTAAAATGTTAACCGAGGAATCAAAGAGTTACAGATTTTCACTGATTTGATTTAATATATACAATACATTGACGAAAGTCTACAGGATTGAAAATAGGAAGCATCAAAAAAAAATTCGTTAAATAAAAATCGATATCTATTCACAGACAATTAAGTCCTGTTGGTTGAAATTTAAAATGACTTACAACAACAAATAAATTCCTTTAATAAAATCGTGAAATCACAACAAGTACATATTTACTGGAAAAACAATTAATAGATTTTCATGGAAAAACATTTTAAATTTATAAGATATAAGAGCAGTTGTCACAATTTAATTACCTGAGATAGGACGTTGGTTGCAAAAATAAGATTAACAAATTCCAGGCTAAATATGGAACAAATATGTACATCTTACAAAATAAAACCTGTCTTATAAATTAATAGTCATCCTAGTTTTATTATATGGAAGCAAAATTTGATAATAAAACAATATAAAAATATATTTAAGAAAATAGAAACGAAATGTTTCAGAAGAGTAAAAGGAGCGTATGATCTGAAAGCAAAGATAAAAAAATCCTGAACGTTACATACCTACAGAAAGAATAATAGAATACAGAAAAAATAGAAATTACATTTAAACAAAATATCAATCCAGTAACAGGGGTTTCGATAATATATTGAAATGAAAAATATCCAAATTCTAAAAATTTAACAAAAATTTGATTTTTACCAATCATTTTTATTTACTTTATAATTTATTTTTTTAATGCATGATCGTTTTTTCTATAAACATGAAAATCTTTTTTATTACAATCCTCCTAAGCTAGATGCCAAATAAATATTTTAAACAAGTAAACAATATGTCTATTTTGTATTAATTTACATTTTTTGTTAGAAATCTGAATAAATCTTTACACAATCTCACACATTATTATAATCTCACATTAAGTACACATGAATATAAATCAATCATGCTACGATTAATGATTATCTAAGATTTGACAAATTAAAAAGAAGAAACATAATTTATTAATTGTGATTATTCAGATGTTCGTGTAAGTGTTTCGAAAATAACAACAACAACATATAATTTAATCAGTACCAAGTACTGTTTAAATGATTGATAGAGACACTAAAAAGTATCAACGATAAAAAGCGTCGTAAACATTCGGTTGCCTCGTCGGTAATATAACTTCGTACAGTACCTGTAGAGATATATGACAAATCCACGGCGTAAACATAAAAACATTAACGACCCTATAAAACTGCATTACAACGGATTGTTAGCACTTTTATGAGAGGAATACAAAAAAAAAACATACACACGCATGTCGTGTATCGGTGCGTGCGTGCGTGTGTGTGCGTATGTATGTATGTCTATATATATTTTTATCACTTTGTTCTTGTTCTATCGAATTTAGTGATTTCGTTATTTCAAGATAATTAAATATTTGATTGAGTATGGATTAAGTGAATTAAATGTACGTTATATAAGATATGAGACTGAATTGCTCCAATTAGGTATTGCTATTTTATAGTTCAATAAAAAAGAGTTATTGTATATGTATTTTCAGTAAGCATTCGTAAGATTGTATATTACAATAATTAAGAGTCATTTTTAATTTGTAGATATTATAAAAAAAATAATTATTTTCCTGTTATTTGTTTCTTGTGAAAATCTGATATTTTTATTTCAAAAACGTTTATCACTGAAATTAATTAAAATCGAAAGAAATAACATTTTTATTGAAAAAAATCTAATTTTTTGACCAAAACGTTACTATCTATTTTATGATAAATTTTATAAGAAATATAAAGAGATGAAAATGATTTTATGTGTTTAAAAGTAATAAGATAGGTGTATTAATGTAATTTATGAAGAATAATATTTATTTATTTTATGAATAAATTAAAACTTCAAAAATAGAAAATCTGGATTTTGAATTTCTAGCAAAAATTTCATAAATATTAAAATTTGACATATCTTGAATTACTGATAGATTATAATGTATTTTCGAAGAATATATTTTTAAAAATTACAAATTTTAACTAAAATTCTTTTAAGTCATATTTTTCGAGAAATAATAATTATTTTTGTGTATTTTTAGATGTGGTTAAAAACGTTATTTTTTAAAAATTTGAATTTTATGAAAATTTGGTACTACATCCTATTTAAAAAACGATTTTTTCACTGAAACAAATTGATATTATAAGAAACAACATGTTTATGACCAAAAATCGTTAATTAAAGAATTTTCATTTTTTGACCAAAAAAATACCACGACCTATAGTATGCAAAATTTGATGAAAATCAACATTTTTTGAAAATAGTTTTATGAATCTAAAAATTACTATAATGGAATATAAACACAATTTAATAAGAAAAAACGCTACCTACATGTCTAAAAATTAAGTTACGACTATAGGAAGATGAATTTTAAATTTCCAGTTTTCGAAAAAACTTTTATGAATATCTGAAATTGATAAATCTAGGGTTATTGATGAGTTATGATGCATTTTTGAAAATATATATTTTTTTAAAATTGTAAATATTCATTAAGATTCTATATAATATATTTTTTAAAAAAAATAACCATTTTTGAATTTTGAACTTTGATGAAAAATAACTATATTTCTAAAATTTGAATTTTATAAAAATTTCCTATTTAAAAAATGAATTTTTTATTGAAACCAATTGATATTATAAAAAACAACATGTTTATGACCAAAAATCGTTAATTTAAAAGTTTTCATTTTTTGGTCTAAAAATTACCACGACCTATAGTATGCAAAATTTGACGAAAAATCAAAATTTTTTAAAAATAGTTTTATGGTTCAAAAATTACTATAATGGAATATAAATGTGATTTATTAAGAAAAAAACGCTATTTATAGGACAAAATTTAGTTATGACTGTAGAAAAAAGAAATTTAATTTTTGTTCCAAATTTTTTTCATATTTATATTATAAAGAATGATTAATGAATTATGATATATTTTTAAAAAAAAAATTAAAAAAATTATAATGATACTGATTGTAATAAAATATTTTAAAATACAATAGAAAAAATAAATTTATCAAGAGTTTCCTTTAACGCAATATTTAAAAATAACTCTAAGAAAAATACACGTGTATTTATTTAAACTTGTTTACAAGTAATAAAGTTATTTTAATGGAAATTTTATTTAAATATTCTTCTTAGAAGCGAATAAAATCAAACGTATATTATTACATAAATTATCAATATATTTTTCAAACATTTTCTTTATTCCAATCACTCAGCAAAATCTTTTAAATATTTATAAACGTTTTTCTAAATAGATTTATTATAAAACATTATCGATGATCAAAATATGTTTTAATAAATCTTTAACGTTTATATAAAAAAACATTTTGTATTTTATGATATAGGGTTTTCTTTTGAAAACAAGTGTAGATTATTTTAATATTCTTCACACTCCATTCATTATTGAAGCGAACTTTTTTTAATTACTAAAAAGCAAAACAAATTTCTTATTCAGTATAATTTATTACAATGGAAAATTTTCCCAGTCCCTCGAACTTATTTCGTATAACAATTAATAACAATTAAACGTAATCTATCAAAGTATGACAGTGTTATTATCGAAACAGTACTGTTTTCGATGAAGGAAATGCAAAGGGTCAAACCTTTTTGATGTAATAAGAATTTGTAATTATTATAGAGAATCGATAAAATACAATTTCGTATTATCCACTTAAATGTATACAATTATTGAGATTGGTTTTGTTTATTTATTTAATAAAATACAGATAAAAATTTAATCAGTGGTTAGATTATAAATGTTATTAATTAATTTTTAAATTTGAAAATTGAAAAAATACCGATATTAAAATCTTTAGAGTATGATTGTTGTATTTTTTTTTATTAAATTTAATATATCAGAGGATTACTTTGTATAATCCTTCAAATAAATCAATGATAAATCGATTCAATTCTTAAACAAGTCTAATTCTTTTTTTGATTGCTTTTCAAAAGACAATTGTTTAAATTGTTAAATATTATAAATTTATCGACAAATGTAATTTATATATATATTCATCTATCTGATAATAATTTTAGGATTGAAATTAAAATATAAAAACCATAACACAATCATGAACAATGGAAGAAAATAAATAATTCCAAATCTACAATTCTTATCAAATGTTAATTAAAATAATTGTTTACAAAACACGTGAAAAGAATTTATATTTACAACAATTTTTACAAAACTGAAAATGTAATAAAAATTATATTTCGTATACGTTTATTTACTTGAAAATGAAAATCATGAAAATTACATTCGATATAAAATTAACTTCATTCATTTTCTCCGAGAAAGCTATTTCTATACACAAATTGTACAGCTACACACGTATTGCGTGTAATATTAATATATATTATAATTTTTATTTAAATTTCATTCGGCACGCCACGTACATATTGAGTAAATATATAACGATTAATACATCTCAATGAATGAGTACACGGATTTATTTGGTGTCAAAAGGAGAACAAAAATAATATGTACGCAGTAAAATTAATCAGCAAGTTCGATATGAACGTATGAAGGTATTTGAGCGAATATAAATTTGTTTATAAGTGCCTTAGGTCAGCTATACATCAAAACACGAGTTTGTAACTAATTTACAACTCGAGTTATCATGCAAGAGTCAACGACTTTAAACTATATGCGATTAAATAAATAGGCACGACGCATGGACTAAATCTCGACGCATTCCATTTTATTTACAAATACACATAGTCTTTGTTAGCTTTACTTTTATTATTTTAAATCACTCACACACACACACACACATATATATATAATTATTTATATATGAGGTGACAAAATTTGAGGTTAGGAAATAAGTTAGTTATTTTTTGATGAAATGTCAAATATTGAACTGTTATTATTTAACACTTATTTGTTAAAAACTTGAGAAATTTTAGTGATGGAACGCTACACGATTGAACAATGCATTTCAACAGTGAAAATTCAAAAAAAAAAATGTGAAAATGTTACAAAGTCAATGCGTAAAATTCGTATATCTTTTCCTCTTAATCAAATTACAAAACTGTTCGTAACTTAATCGCGAAATTTGAGCAATTTGGTATTGTTGGAGACCACAGACCAAAAACATATGCTCTTAGTGGTCGTTCAGCTGAAAATATCGCTACTGTACGTGAAAGTGTTGAAGACGACCCTCAAATATCGATTCGTCGGCATTCACAGCAATTAAACATCGCAAGAAGCACTCTGCATAACATTTTAGGAAAAGATTTGCATCTTCATACATATAAAGTCTAAGTAGCGCAAAAACTGAAGCCAGCTGATTTGGTATCAATAAAAAAAAAAAACAGAAAATGCTGATTTTTTTAACAAAACTATCTTTAGTGATGAATCACATTTTCAATTAAATGATTATGTAAACAAACAACATTGATACCAACATGATTTTTTTTCAAAAACTGGACAAATTTGGACAACTAATATATATATATATATATATATATATATATATATATGTATATAAATTAAAAAATATATACTGATTAGAAATATTAATAAAATTTAAGACTATTTTTGTTTCATATTTAAACGCTTCAAAACTAAATTTGTTGTGACAAAGATCCAATTGATAATTCTTTTTATTTGATTTTATATACGAATGAAAACCTTAAATAAATTTCTGTTTCGAATTACTAATTTCAATTTTGATTTCAAAAGATAAATATCTTAAATACATATACCTATAAATCTGAATATTATAATTAATTAAAAAGTGGTCTGTATGCAAATTTCAAATGTATACAATAGCTAATAATTTTTAAAGAAAATATTTTATTTTTTATTTAAAAAGTAATTAATCATTTTTTGTGTCTGAAACAATTCGATTAAATAACAACATGAAAACAATTATTATTGTTATTTAAGAGAAAATTAAACTTTGTCGTGTTTTTAATTAAAGAGAAAATATTTCGTGATTAGTTTACTTCAAGTTTAATTACAATCGAAATCTGCAGGTATTATACACAATGCACATTTCGTTTCAGATTACTGTTTCGCTCGATTTAATTCTCTCCGTGTCTTTGGAAATTCATTAAATGTTTCATATTTAAAATTTCGAATAAATAATATAAAATAAATGTACATTTGAATTCATATCGAATTACTTAATGATTTTGATTAATGGGTCAAATTTAACATAACGTTTCTTATACGGAAAACAATTTTAATTAAAATTATTCTATATAATGTTTGCGATTGTTCGTTATATAATTGCTCTTTAAAAAAATTCTAACCCGAATATAAATTTTTGTCAAACTTTTTCATTGTGTGCCATAATGACATAAATAAAAACGGGTTAAAAAAACTGTACAAACATTGTGCATGATTCTTACAGCAACCTGCCAGCTTTTAATTACTGTAAACGTTACACTGAATAAGTATTTTATTCTGTACGCTCAAACGGCTTTTTTCACGGTTTTCGCATATAAAAAAAATAACGAGAAATATCCTCTTTGTACGATATTCAAACGTATTTTATTATGGTTGTACGGTAGGCAGACACGTCGAGTTTAAACAATTAGTTCCGCGCTCACAGCTCTCGCTATGAAATATAAATGCGTAAGTTAATTTGCGGAAACCATCTAATGTATTTTCTCGTTTCATTACTCACGCATCGCCATCAGGAAGGAGTAATTTTGAGGTGTGTACTTGAACAATATAGTAACATATTTTTCATTAAAACGAGTAACAATCTCAGAATGTTGGTGTACATGAACCTAAATGAAAAGTTACAGTGTACTTTGTGCGTTGCAGTAGCGCTCCATCGGGTGGCAACAGTAGCGCCACGCTAGATGCGACGCGAGACTCGTAAATCATGTTACTCACACACACACACACAAACCGCGCGTACAAACATTGATGGGGCGGTATTCTTAATAAAAAAAATGGTTCATCATTATTAATATATACAATATACATCTTTTTCTAGTAACAACAATATACATCTTTTTCTTGTAACAGAAATCCTTTTCATACTTTAGAACACTTTTTATTATTCTTTTTTAACCAATTCCTCTTTCTCTCTTCTTCTAAATACAACGCGAACACAAATATATCACGGCTTGGAATAATTTTCAAATAAGTTGTATATGTTTCCGTCAAACAGCAACATCCTGACTTTTCAACATAATGAGCTACTAAGAGTTTATTCCTTGAATAGTACTTTATAAAAAAACTTCAAATGTTGTGTATATAAATGGTGTTTCATAAAAGTTTCACAAATTTGTATGTCGAGTGAGAGATGTTAAATAAACAAAAAAGTTTATATAAACATTTAGTCTTCGGTGTTCTATCAAAGTGAAAATATTATTTTTATATTGGAAATGATTTTAATGTTAAAATTATTTAGCACGGATGAATTACCACCTCAATATATAAAATTATTCAATAACAATTTATTGTTTACTTTATTTGTTCAGAAGTTGATCACATTTCGATGGACGTACCATCATTGTTACAGCGCTGTTTTAGAAAATATAAAACTTTATGAAATCTAGGACCGTATTAAGATATAATCTAGTAGTGTATAATGTGCTAGGAAATAACTTGCTTATGAAAATTCAATATCTATGAATTTACTAAAATATCAAAACAAATAATTAAAATTATCTCTTTTTATCAATAATGTCCTTTTTATATTGTTTTCTATAATTGTTTAGCATTATATCAATGCTTTATTTTTTCTATAATCAATTTTGGTCTTCATCTATCTCCAGATAAATGAAAATAAAATCTTTGAACAACTTTTTTTACTTTATAAAAAGTTTTTAAGGTGTTGACCTTGTTCTCAATTCACAAAAAATATAAACCACATTCAGTGCATTCGAAATAAATCTAATCTTTTATTATATACATATATATATACATATATATATATATATATATATACATATATATATATATATATATATATATATATATATATATATGAATCCATAAAACATTTTTAAGAATTCAGTGTCTTAAAACTTAACGATGGTTTGAAATTTATTGTAGAGAAGTGAAAAATTAATGACCTAATAATAAAGTATAATCGAAGATAAAAAATATTTTTTCTTTCATTTATTAAATAAATTATTATTTAATCGATGCGGACTTTTGAATTTGTATAAGTATTAAAAAATATGTAAATTTAAATTAATATATAGGCTCATCCAAATGTGATGCCTAGATTTGTGTTTTATTGAAAAAAAACTATAAATATGTTTCTTTTCAATAAAACACAAATCTAGGCGTCACATTTGGATAAGCCTATATATGTACATATATATACATATATTAACATTTTATCTGTTTTTATTTTTACATTAATTCGTGGATATATGCAAATAGACTATTTATGATAAGTGAAGATTAAATTGAACACCTAAATTTTTTAAAAAAATACAAATCTTAATTTGTACTAAATCCTTGATAATAAAAATGAGATTTCATATTTCAAATTATCCTTAATTTTTAGATGGATATATAAAAATATTTTTTTATAAAACTGTTTTTTTGAATCAATCAAACAATAAAATATAAATATAGACAAAGTGTAGAATAACTTCAAGTTATTCAAAATATTCTATATAAATATATAAGGGAAAAAATCGTACACATTTAATATTAATAACAAACAAAATTATTGTTACAAACAATAATCAGTTAAGTCCATTCTATGATCCAAATTTCAGTTCCATATAATGGTATGTAGATAATTGAACCCGCAACGAAAATGTTATAGATTCATTAAGTAGTTTCATCGTTTTGGGTAACGTCAATAATATATTTTCAGCTTTATGTGGATTAGCGTTAACTATGTCCGGTTTCCATAAAGATAAGTATACGCGTCATTTAACTATTCCTCTTGAATAATGTTATTAAGTGACCCATATAATATTTAGCTTAAGCTACTAATTTATCTAGAAAATTAGTTGTATCATATAACAATACATCGTTCTTCGTGTATATATATATATATATATATATATATATATATATATATATATATATATATATATATATATATATTATATAATTTAATATTAAAAATTTTAGGTTTATAATTTTTGAAAAAAATAAAATATAAAATATATTAAATAATTGTTATAAAAAAAAATTATATTTCTTTTATTTTCTAAGGAAATATTTGATATGTTAATAATTACGATAATTTTTTAAAAGAAATATCAACAAAAATTATTCTGCTATTAATTTTCTTCATTACAATTTTTCAAATTAAAAATCTATAATTTATTACAAGTTGTTGAATAATTTAACCGTTAATTGTCGGACAGACTATTATACAAATACATATACATATATATATATATATATATATATATATATATATATATATATATATATATATGTATGTACGTGTGTGTGTGTATGTGCGTACAATTGTAGGTTTGAATATACCTTTTGTTTATCTCACATTCTAGTGTGAATTCCATTATGTTTAACATGCATTAAATGATTTATATAATGCGCTTACACACAGAGCATAAATGTGATATTTTATTAGAATGCTTTATGAGCCATAAAACGACTATACTACGTTATGATATTAATTATTAATTAACGACCAATTGTTTTTATTCTACCTTCATATTTGTCTTATGGAAAACGCATTACCTTTCAAATTATCGTATTTATTTTATACATAAACATATAACTTTTCACACTTGAACAAAGATTATGTATCATATTTTATTGAAAGTTTTTGTATTTTTTTAATGAGTATTTTTAGTATCCATAATAGCACTTATAAATATTTATTATAAATATAAACATTGCAAAGAAAGTAATAATTAGTGACTCGTAAAAAACTAAATATCCACATATATATATATAATAAAATACAAAAGTATGGTTAGAAAATTTCTTTGTTGTAAAAATATATTTTGTTTTAAATAAAATACAAAGAAATAATATAAATCTAGTTCTTATTAAGAATTGCTCTTAGAATTTTTCTTATAAAAATAAAATTTTATAAAAAGTTTGTATATAAAATGATTTCGCATTTTATATATTTAAAATTGTTATATTGAGTTTGAAAATTTTCATGTACTCATTTTTTATTATCTTACAATTTAATAACAAGGTTCTATATTATAATTTGTATTATATGATCTCTAATGCAAATATTTTTTAAGTAATTTTAATTTAAAAAACTGTACTATTTTCTAATATTAATTTTCTCGTATGAAAAATCTGTCTTTTAATATCAAAAAAATATTAGAGAAACAAAGATCTATATTTTTGAATATTTTGTATTATTTTGAATATTTGTATCAATTTATCAACTTCTGAATTATGAAAAGATGATTTTTAACTAATCTGAAAATTATACTTTCACATACAACAATTATTAAAAATTACATGGAAGAAAATGTAATAAAATAATTTTTAACATACGAAAAAATTAATAAAGTTTTAAAATTCTTCTATTTTTAAAGCATCTTTGTTAAAATCTTTTAGTTATAATATTTTAGTAATTTATTCCATATACAAATGAAGTTATAGAATTTAAAATAATTATGATTTTAAAATAAATTTAATTTTGATACATTCTTTAAAAAAATGTTATAATATTTTTTGATATACAACAAATAGAAATTTTTAATAATTTGTTTTGAAAACTTCAACGATTGGTAAAAAATATATTAATTTCAAAAACAAACTTTAGCACAAATGAATAAATCACTCTAATTTTATAAAAATATTTAATAATCACTTATTGATCTCTGTTGTGAAATTGCTAATTTGATAATCATGACATTACAATCAAATTGCTCGGTTATAAATTCTCATTAGATTTTATAATAGAGCGATAATTTTCTAATAAAATCATGTGAGGTTAGGATTACAAACTCGGTTGTGTAAAAGTGAGTCAGATTACAAAATTAACAACAACGATTAAAATTTCTAGAGAAAGCTAATTCATACATTATTAATTTTTATTTTAATTGTATATTGAGAAAAAAATCTTTACATAAATCAATCACTTGTCTTCAGTACCATAAACTGGAAGGATATTACAAAAGTGTACAATAATTACTTATTGTTCACTCTATTTCATAATAAGAATTTTAATGGCTGTGTATATCGTTAGAACTGCATTATAAAATTTAGACTATTTTTTAATTGGAACTTACTTATTACATAACTTCTTATATTTTTTTGTCAGCGAATACAGTGAATAGAAAATGACTGTTGAACTTATAAGATATTTTAATTTTAGGTATTGATAATTTATTTATTTGTTGTTTTGGAAGTGTGGCTAATTCATTTTAACACAATGGTTTAATGGTCGACATCGAAATGCATTAGCCAATTTATTTATTTGTAAATAATAAGTGAACAATAAGTGATTATTGAACACTTTAAACCATTATGGTGTTGGAGGTTAAAATTCATTTGATTCATTTATGTTAAAGTGAATTTGTTGTAATAATAAAAAAAACATATTATATGAATTAAAAGACAGCAAGAATAAAAAATAAAAATATACTGAATCACTAATAATTAGAAACTAGTATGAAAGCTATTTTTATAAGTATTATTTATGATGGGAAATAAATTCTTTATAATTAATGGAAATAATTTAGGTTATTTTTTTCTATAAAATCACATATTGAAGCAAGTAATTCAATTATAAAAAATATTTATATATATATATATATATATATATATATATATATATTTATATTCAAAGTAGTAAACTGAGAAAAAAATAAATTATATCTGTAATATTATGTTCAGTATTATTAATTTAATTTGTAATTAAAATTCTTCACTTTTTGAAATAAAGAAATATGAATTTGTATTACTGAACAAATTATTATAGATAATAATTTATTTTTTTAACAATTTCAGAGAATATATATATATATATATATATATATATATATATATATATTGTTAAAGTATAAATTCTATAAATGTGTATAGTGAATCGGATTTCGTTTTCACCAGAATCTGAATCGATCGTAATCATACAAACGTTGTATTCATTTCGAACGATATGCAAGTGTACTGAAGACTGCGTGCATTTCATCTCTGTTTACACGCACAGCAGCGAACAGCTGCAATATTTATGAATCCTGCATCTACTTTTGATATATCACGTAAATTTTAACTTCCGAATATATATCATTTATCAAAGCTTTCGCGTTTGCCGCTACATGCCGACATTCGAGGCGATAAATAAAATTCTCGCTAAAGTTGAAAATTATATGGTGGTCCTGTATATCCATCATTTTATCATAAAATGATCTCGTCTGAAATATTCGTTTTAAATTATCTGTTCATTTCATCAGCGACATATTTGATGGCGGTGGTTTCGTTCACGTCTCGTGTCTACTGCAATGCGCCATGCAATTATAAATTTCGAAATTATTTTTTTCGTGGAAACCTGTCATTCAGTAAGCTCTTATTTTTATGTCATATTGATAAAATACAGATTTATTATCTAATATTATTTTTTTAAATAATTATTTCACTGTTGTTCGACGAGAAAGAATCTTAAATTATTAAAAAAATAATATTCAATATTAGGATAATTATTTTTTTAATTACTACTGACTTGATTATAATTAGTATTCTTCATTGTACTGAACTAAAAACAGTAACACAAGAATAATATGAAGGACAAAAATAAATAATGTTTGTCGCTCTTCATTTACATTCTCATAAACACGAATTCTTTTCGCAATTCTGCTCACGAGTAAAAGTTTATTATTATTTTCTTTTTTATTTTTTTGTACAAAATAAATATAGGCCACAGTGGCCTACAGCAACGTTGTTATAATAAAAAAAATGCACATAAAACTCGCGGCGGACACCCCAAACTTTGTCACCCTCCGACAACGTTGACTGAACTATTTCACTTTTTCCCCTCTTCTGTTTTTATAGGGCATTCATATTTAATACCGCGAACAAATGCACGTGCCGCACGTGATATATAGACGGTAGATAAAAATTGTACACAAGTATTTATCAAAGAATGTTTCTAAATATGAAACGAATAATTGCAAATCCTATTTGTGGTTAAAAGTTATTTTTATTCAACGATTCGTTCAACAATACGTTTTTAAATTTGATACATATTTTTTTTGAATTGCATTAATTTATTTATAAAATTAAAAATTGTAAATTTATATATCAATAAACATGGGAAAAATATTTATTAAACTACAATCAAATGAAATACGATATAAAATTCTACAGATATAAACTTTTTTAAAACCCCCATTGCACAATTATTTTTTATAAAAAAAATTAAAAATATTTTGAATATATAGGGTCATTCCATTGTAACGTCTATATTTATGTTTTAAAAGAAACACGTGTATATGGTGGTGTATAGGGAAACATGTGTATAGTTTCTTTCATTTCTCTTTCATAAAATATAAATCTAGGCATCACATTTGGAGAACCCTATATAATAATTTTAAATTTTATAAATACATATTAAAAACTGTAAGATAGTATGAAAATAAACACTGAAAAAATATTCTGTAACAAAATATTTTATAATACAAGGTTTTGTTGATAATTGCATGACATTTGAAATATGTATCAGCGAATAAAATGAATAAAAGTGATTACTGAACACATAATAACTTGTGGTGTTGGGATGAATTATTAATTTGTGTTAAAGTGAACTTATCATTACATCAAAACAAATACTAAAAAAAATATTAACTTATAATCGAATAACAGAACATTAAAAAATTAATGATCTCTAAGTATCTTATTAAAGAATGTGTAATTATTTTAATATTAATAAATAAAATATTTATTTTAGATCAAAATATAAAAAACAACTTTTTTGAATTCATATATCTTAATAACAATACAAAAAAAGTTATGAATGAAAAGTTCAAATGGAAATGGACTGATCATAGAATAAGAAAAAGTAACCACCAATTTACAAGAGAAATTATTGATTGATAATTCAAAGATATGAAAAGACCTATGAAAAAACTAATGGATAGAAAAAACATAGATTTAAGAAAATTTATAGGAGTGGAATGAAATAGAAAAGACTGGATTGCTCGAAACGGAAAATCTTGGAAAAGATCTTCATCTAGTAGCAAGTAAAAAATAACTAATGACGTTGAATATCAATACCAGTAATTAATTAATGATTAAGTGAAAGTAATTAATAATTCGAAAATTAAATTTATTTATTTTTTTGAGATTTTTAAATTGTAAAAATAATTATGTAAGGTTTCAATATAAAAAAAGAAATAAAAGGAAATAACTTTTTAAATTTACAAGTACAACATTTTTTAAATAATGCATTGTAAAAATTAATCCACGATTTATTACGTCTTTTGACAACAATATTAATTGTAAATCTATATATATATATATATATATATATATATATATATATATATATATATAATTTATGACAATATAACGAATGACGTTATATTAATTGGTCTACAAGGTACAGCATTCTTTAATTGTAATAAAAGTTGAAACATGAACTGTAATAAAATGTACAAGAAAATAAATTGCAGCTATAAAGTTAGCCAAGACTTGTTTATTCGAAAATAATTTATTTTCGCTTTTAATAGTCGACATTTTGATTAATGAATTAGTCAATTAGAATGTTTAAATACAGATCACTTTTCTTGCATTTTCTTATTCATAGAAATAGGATATCAATATGTTTTCATATGTATTTTTAATTCTATAAAAAATAAATATTTAAATGGAATAAAAATTTAAACAATATGTTTATCCTTTTTATTTTTTTTTAAAAAAATATAAGACTTTGATAAGTAAATTATTATAGAAATATTTATTATATAATGTTCATATTAATTTATTATCTTTGTCAAGTTCTCATTTACATTAAATACAAGTTATTTATTTACTATAAAAAATGTCTATTATAGTAACAATTTTAGAATTTTTTAAATTTATATCTTACGAATTCAATTTAAACAAATTTATTTGATATATTCGATCTACATAATTTTAATATACATATTTACAAAACCTTATCTTCCAATTTGATTCGTAGCTACTGGATTATTTGTATAATCCAGGTGTTACCATATTTGTTTCCATGTATTTATTTGCAATTGTAATATTTACCTTGTCGATTATTTTATATGAAAAATATCAATGTTATGATTTATGTATCTGACATGGTTGAAAATAACATTTTTTTATTCATGAGTAACGTATTTACATCACGTTTTTGTATGAAAATATATTGAATTGTTTACAAAATGTGTATATATAAATATATATATATATAAATATATATATATATATATATGTACGGATGTTGTGATAAAAGTGATGAGTTTCCTTTTTTTATTTAAAATGAGTTTATTTGAGTAGATTTCTTATTTGTAAAATAAATAAATATCTTATGATAAGTAATCATTTTTTTAAAAATTTTTCTAGTAGTTTATAAAATATTTTATATGCCATATACATATCTTCTAAATATCATAAAATAAAAACAAATATTAAAATATATTTTTTATTTGTTACAGGTAAGACAGTGACGTCTAAAAATCTATGTAAATTGAATTCTGGTAAGATTTATTTTTATACCGATGACTTTTGGATATTTAATGAATTTATCTGTTTATAATTAATAATTATTATTTAAATTGAAACATATTTTTCTATGACTCAAAATAATAATATTGATATGAAACACTCTTTTCAAAATAACCAAAAAATAACATATTTCTGATAAATTCCATGTAAATATATAATTTGAGTGAAAAACATCAAGAAAATATTTTTATCTAAAATAAAAAAAATATATTTTATTAACTTAATTTTAATCCAATTATTCAATTTTAACAAAACTAGACATTTTTACAAATTACATTTTTATTTTATAGAATATGAAAAAATAATAAAATATAAATTTATTTAAAATTATACAAAAAATTTCTTAATTAAATTGAAATTTTTACATTTAACAAACTTGCAAAATGTATTTAATATCACAGCATTCACTGCAGTGAAATTTAATTTTAAAGTCTGCGAATGTGAATAAAGTTTAAAAAACTGTAATATTGTACATTTGTAAATAAACTTTACTTTTACTAGCATTAAATAGTGTATACATTTATATATATATATATATATATATATATATATATATAATAAATTTGTGATTAAGAAACTTATAAAGAAGTAATTTATTCATACGTGCACATTTTATAAAAATCATGCGATGTGTGCACGTAAAATGCACAATATATGATAGATTTCACTAGCATAGTTGTATAACGTGCATTTTTATGAATGTATTACACATAGTTTCAAGTACAATGAGCAGTCAGCCGGAAGCACCCTCGACATGGACTGCACGTGAGACGAAATTGTGATTTTTCGCGCGAAAATTTAGTTAATTTATAGCTCCCCTTTTCCGTACGTTCTCCGTCACTATTGCACAGTAATATATTCTGACACCAGAGATCTTGTTGCATTTACTAACACACCGAAGGCATTCACAGAGTCATAGTTCGTAAATAAATTATCATCGACTTGAAATTGCAATCGCTATGAAGTTGAATTCATATAGACTGAGACGATTTAATAATGAATAGAAAAATCTATATATTTTTTAAATTGTTTATAAATAAATATTATTTTATTAAAACAAATATATTTACTATAAAATAAGTTTATCTAGTTTATTAACTATTGATATAAATTTCGATTGTGTACAAGTGTTGAAAATCTCTCGACTGTTCTCTACGATTGAAAGAAACCAAATCGTCTTTGGATACGAGAATCTTATTCTAATGCAACTAACACCAATCGATGTGTGACAGATGTGACACTAATCTGTCAGTGTCACCTGTTTTATTGGATTCTCGTTCAGTTCGTGGAAATCCAGAATCGGTTTACTTTGTCAAATGTAAACCTTTTACTTCTTCATAGACGATTCTAAGACAAATACAAAGTTTCAATCGCAAATATCGAAAATGAAAAAGTGATTTTCATATTTCTACATTTTTTATATAACATTCGATAAATAGATAGATAAAAATAATAAAATTCTAAAAATTAAGTCATTATTTTTTGGTAATTCAAAATAAATAAACTAGTGTAAAAATTAAAAATTGAAAAATAAGGAAAAAATATTTTCTTTTAATTTAATGCTAAAAAAAATATTGTTCTATTGAAAATTAAGACAAAATTATCTTCAATTAAATTTAATTTTCTATGAGTAATTGTATTATTTACATTTTATACTCATAGTTTTTTTTATTAAAAATTAATAAATCGTTTGTTACAGTTTTTTAATTTTTTTAATGCTTTAAACATTAAATTTGAAATAATTTAATAATATATAAATAAAAATATATTTCGCATGTTTTTTTCAAATAATTTAATAAAATACTATTTATTTTGTTACAATAATAAATTTACTTTAAACACAAATGAATTGCTCATCCCAGCAACAGATTTTATAAAGTACTTAATATTTTATGATTGAAATTACATAAAAAATGTAAATATTGCTTGAATATAAAATGAATAATTTTTTTGAAATTATCATGGATTATTTAAAAAAATGTATGTTATTAACGACATTTTTTTTATTTTTAACACAGTCGAATCGGTCTTTGAATAAAATTTTAATTATTGGAATAACTAAACGATTCTATTGTAAAAAAAAAACAGGATAACTGCCTTAATCAGTTTACATTGACATTTTTTCGCCGTAGCGTCTTTCTAGTGTGCACGCAATTACAACTTATTGTTGACGCGATATCCCTCGTCGCAATAAGGGCGCTAAAATACATCGTCGCTGTGCAAATATCCAAGCAAATGACGTTCCGGCCACTGCCATTGAAATGAGATTGACAACAGCGCGACGACCCTTCTTCATTTTACATCGGCAGAGTGCTTACTCGTGTCACATTGTGTCCATTGGAATGTTTGTTGAATCGTATCAACTTATCGACTAACTTTTTCTACATTGTCAATAGATGATGGAACCGGCCCGCGACACGTCGATTTCAAAATATAAACGTACGAAATGTTATTTGAAATAGGAAAAACATCATCCTCGATGGTATTTCCGTCGACGACGGTTTCCGATCCTTGAAATTTTCTTGAATAAACATTTTACGATTCGTATATATCGGAGTTATTCAAAGATAACAATGGATGTAGCAGAAACGTATATACATTTTTACTGAACAACTTTGTTGGAGTATCCGCTTTCGAATAAACCGCATATGTATAGAAGTTTATGTATATACATACATGTGCTAAAAAATATATTGGTGAAGATTTATTATAAAAGAAAACTAATATTTATTCACGTGTTTTAACCATATCTGCGTACAGCCGCAAATAATTTCTAACCACGTTCTATAAATATTTATAACATTCTGATTTCAATTTATTTTTCGATATTTTTATACCTTGACACAAATATATATATATATATATATATATATATATATATATATATATATATATATAAAATTCTTTTTGATATTTTAAAATTACTTTATATTACAAATATTTCTGGAATTTAGACAGACAATTTTTTTATTTCAATTTCTGATTAAATATAAAAAATTGTATAATTAACTATACGTAAAAATACATTAATCATTGTAAATGTAAGTAAATAAAATCAAATATCGTATTAAATTGAACTTTTTTAAAACTGACTATAATTTTTTATTCAATTTTCAAAATATTGTTAATAGAAATAAATATCATGAAACTTTATGTTACCATATTCCAGATTTATATTATGTGCAATATTTAACTCATATTGTCCTCATTTAATCCACTACTAAATAAAGACCTCTTTCAAAACTATTATTTTCCAACAAATTGATGTCTTTCTCTTTCATTCCACATCAACAAATTTTCTCAAATCTCTATCTCATCTTTTTATATATTTTTTCGTAAGTCTTTTAATTTTCCAATTAATATTTTTTTTGTCCATTAATGATCTTGCTGCCTTGCTATATATATAACACTCTTGTTATAATATCCATAAATGAGGTTTTTTCGAATCAATTTATTTTTTACACTTACATGTTATTTTTAATATACATCTTTCAATTTTTTTTAATTGCCTGGTATCACTAAATTATTATGACATTTAAAACCTATTTTCATTGCTATAGGTGAGATAAAATAGGATGTATTGATCAAAAATATTTTTCTTCAAATATAGAGAAATATTGGAATTCATAATATAATTTTTTCCTGAATTGATACCAATACAAATATATATATATATATATATATATATATATATATATATATATATATATATAAAGAGAGAGAGAGAGAAACAGGATCGTACAAAATTATCTTTATAATTTTAATACCAAATAAATTATTTACTAACTCACATACAAATTCCAGCCAAGGAAATTTTGAAAAACTGATTTTATACTAGATAAAGAATGACAAAATATAATTTTTTAACTCTCTATTCTCTTTCTCTCCCTCCCTACTCCCCCTCTCTATATATAGGAGTATCCAAATGTGAAGCCTGGATTTGTGTTTTATTAAAAAGAAACTATGTATACATATTTTTCCCTATATACATGTTTCTTTTTAATAAAACACAAATCTAAACATCACATTTGGATGACCTTATTTATTAGGCTATGTAATAAGAAATGTTGGATTTCTCTTTGATTTCCAATTGAAAAATCTGATATTTCTTATTACACAACCTAATAATTTGTTATCAAATACAAAATCATTCTTTGTTACAAAAAATTGAATTTTTTTTAAATATATTAGGCATATATATTTCTATTTTTTACTTTAGTTATAAAAAGAACTTATAATAAACTAAATATAAAAATATCAAATCGTAAATCTCAATATTTTTTTAAAAAAATATATTTTAAATATTCCATTATTTTCAACTTTTGTAAAATGGGCTAACGTTTTCGTTATTCCACATTAAAATATGTAAAAACTAAAAATTGAATTATGTACCGTGTTTAATTACTTGTAACATTTAACACTTTTATCATTTTCAGACAGAAAAGTAATAAATAATATAGACATTCTAAGCACATAACAAATAATAATTAATGTCTTTTGACTTTCTATTTTGTTCTTAATTTATGTAGTAAAGTAAATATTTTTTATTTTTATTTAAAATAATATTAGTTATGCGTTTAATATTTTTTTGTAATTAATAATATTGTTTGTATTTTTATAGTATAATTGTATGGATTATTCTACATGCTGTGAAAAAAATTAGTAACACTTTAAGTAAATTGAACAGATTTATTAAAACTCTCTCTCTCTCTCTCTCTCTCTCTCTCTCTATATATATATATATATATATATATATATATATATATATATTTATATGTATGTGTGTGTGTGTGTATAAAAGAAATGAAATGTATACATGCATAAAAACTATTAATTTCTGAAATAATTGAGACCTTATGTAAATAAAACATTTATCTGAATATGAATTGGTGAATTGGATTTTATGTGTAGATAAAATTGACCGACAACGTTTACGTGATACGTGTAATTTGTAATGTACAACACATTTGAGTTTACGAACAGTGATTATACGATTTGCAAACAGATTATTTTCAACTATAATAAATTTTATATTACAGTCGCTCCGAATATTAAAATACGTGCCGGTTATTTTATTAACACGTACGACTTGTTTCCGTATACTTCCATTTAACACCAATCAGTTTCGTATTTTCGAATTACATACATTAATAATTACATTTTTAAAAAAAACGTTATTGAATATTTTTATACTCGTTCAAATAATTTGATGTTAAAAATAATCGATCATTTCCCGTTATATTTTATTGAATCCATGTAAAGAAATTCATACTAACTCCGATTAACACATCGGATTATTTCAGTCAAAAATGTGAATTAATCCTATAACATATAATCACATTTACTTTTCGAATTAAAACCGATAAATTAGTATTATAGCCGAACGTGTTCATTTGATGGTTTTTTTCTACACGTATCGATTTTTATACTGGTATCATACATTTCCATCTCTCCCTGTCGCACGAATCTGGTTCGGGTATAAAACATACAGAAGTGTTATTGAACTAAAAAAATAAAATTCGCAGTCCATTTCACTCAGTACTCTATTTGATAACAATCTCAAAATAATAATCATTAACAGTTTTTTTCTACATAAACTCAGTTTTTCAGTAAGTTATGAACTGTAATTTCGTGAATAATTTGTTTCAAATTATTTTCTTGCGTTCAGTAAATTATTCTCGCACTTGTGTTAATCATATTTTCGTATTTTTTTCTATTCCAGTGAAATAAATATTTATTTTTAGTTTTAATTATTACGTAGTCATCACTGTTTAATGCCGATTGTATCATTTTTAGAACCCAGACACAAAATTTATAATTTTATTTTATATATGTGTATTTTTAAGATTTGGACATTGCTAAGAAAATTTATAAAAGAAAACTTTAATAAAATCTCATTGAAGTAATAAATATTTTCTGATAGTTAATTTAATTTATTCATAAAAATATATAGAAGAAAAATTCGTTTCTTGCTAGACTCACGAAAAAAAATTTATAAAAATCTATAACATAAACATACATACTTTTTTATAAAAAGAAGTTATTTAGTTCATCTGTAGTTCTTCTCATAATACATATGAGCATCTCTTGAACTTTCCCATACATTTATTGTTCATTCATTCGTAACTTATATTCATCTAGAATATAGTGGATTGTACGAAAATGAAAATAGAATATTATCTTCTTACAGAATAGAAGTAAAACTCTATTATATTATATCATACATTTAATTGATTTTTCTTTGTACTGGTACGTATTGGTACGAAATATTGACACTTTTTCAAATTCAAAACTTCTTTTTTATAAATCGTTTTATGGTTTATTTATTTCAATCAATTTATAAATTATTAAAATCGAAATTAATTTTTTGATAATATCTATTAAATCGATTTTTTATACTTTTTATTTATTTAGTTTAATAATTAATTATAAACCAAAATTAAATAAAATTAAATAAACAACTTTTAATAATTTCAATGAAAATAAATATTTATTACAATGATTTGAAAAATATGTATGATAAATAAAAAATACCTGTATGTATAAAAGTTATTTACTGGAATTAGTAATCTAGTTTGATATTAAATAAGTTAATATTAATTATTTTCAAGATAATTTTTAATTATATTTATAAAAATCTATTTTTTTCTACAAGTGTTAATGGATATAAAACTATTAGTTTAAATGACATCAGGTTTTGAGTATAAAATTTAATATCAGCGATGCACAAAAAGAGTCTAGAATTTTAATCAAAAATTGATGTTTTAAATCTTATAGTAAATTACAGAACGATAAATTTTAAAAAGAAAAAAAATTTATTTATTTTTATCAATCTTTTCGAAGAATTAACTGTTTATTATATTTTATTATTTGTGTGTAAAAAATATTTTTTTATTTATTACATATAAAATTTTCTTCAATTTGTTAATAATTTTATAAATAGCATAAAAATTGTAAATATATATTGCTATGAAATTAATAATTATAAAAAATCAGTACTTTTAAGTAGAAAAATAATTTTTAAATAATTCTTTAAAATAGAAAAATCAATAATATTTAAAGATTTTTGTATAATGATCGCAAAAGAAAATTTTTTCATTCAAATATTTTCATTCTATTATCATTAACTAGATAGATGAGATGAGTAATATGAAAAAATGTTAATTAGATTAAAAAAATTCCTAAAGAAAAAATAGAAATCATTTTTGAAAATAGAAAAATTGAGACAGTGACGAGATATTTATTTTTTTAATGCAATTAAAATGCATTAAAACATTGATAACTTAATTTTACAAGTTAAAAAAAAATAATTGGATACAAAAATAATATAAAATTATTTTTCTTAGATTAATTTCAAACAATAATTATAAATTTTAATCAAATATTGTAAAATGAAAACAGTGTATTATATATTTTTTAACATTGTTGTATTTCAAGTTTTCATTAATTTAATATCAATATATATATATATATATATATATATACATGTTACTATGTTTTTTGTCTGCAGATCGCTTTGGCTCCATATAGTCAATCAAATTAGTTCGAAACTTATATTCAATAATTTTAATTAAAATTGAATTCCATCAACAATTATAGACAGTACAGTTCGAACTAACTAAACATAATTGCACGGTCGAAAATTCAAACAGTTACAAATAACATTTCAAAACAAACCAATTAATCCAATCAAATAAATACTATTGCCCAGTCGTAATTGCGATCAGACACATCTGTCTAATTGACACCGCGTATTATATGGCAACAGTCATCAATACAATAAACACCTAATTAAAACTAGACTAGTTATATGTTGATAAACTACAATATATATATATATATATATATATATATATATTATTCGAGAATTGCTTTGTAGTAGCACGTCGATGTATATTCGCAGGCAGATGTCGATCCTGCACCCTTACAGTTAAACAATTGTCACTAACTCACCGTTGTTGAGTATATAACCCTCAATCAAGACTTCACCACTTGTGTGTATGTGCACCCTTTTGATCTTTGAAACTAAATCAGTTGTTGGTTTCTCTTGAAATTTTGTCAGGCTCAGATGATGGAGAAAATAAATAAATAGATGTTAAACGAACCAGAATTTGTTACATTCAGAAAACGCGGAAATAAAGAACAATTATAAAAAAATGGTTACTTGTTGATATCATAATTGATGACATCATTATTATCATATAAATCATTTAGAGTTAAATAACAGAATCGTTACTAGTATTTCAAAATCAAAATTGTGAAATGTTTTTTAATTAATAACGAACTTTTTATTACTCAATTAAGGTTATTCTCAGTAATAGTAACATCTCTCTCTTTCTTTATATATAAGAATTTGAAGACGGTCTTTATCAATCCTCTAGTCAAATATATAAAATTTTAATGAAAATAATACATATTTAACTTAATATAAAAAGTAGATAAATAATTTTCAAAATCATACTTGAATTAATTCAATCAATAAATAATTAATGGCTTGAATTAGTAAAAAATAAATTTTCTATTTTGGTAAAATTAACAATATTTTTTCAATTAATATTATATTATTTAACAAACAATGCAATAAAATATGTAATTGAAAATGCATACATATGTAACTTACAATAATATAAAAATTATACAAATAATTTTCAAAATCTGTATTTGAATCAATTCAATCAATAAATAATCAATGACTTGATTTAATGGAAATTAAATTTTCTATTTGAGTCAAATTGTAAATAATGTTTCAATTAATATTATATTTTTTTATAAATAATGCAATAAAATATGTAAGAATATAAATTGACATTTTAGTATCTGTATTCCTGGATTTTATTTGATCTTATATTGTATTATTTAATAAATACTGTATTAAAATGTATCAAAATATAAATCAAGTATTTTAATATTTATATTCCTTGACTTTAACTTCATCTCTTATATTTTACAAAAAATATTTTAAATAATATATATTTTTATATTTAATTATATATATATATATATATATATATATATATATATATATATATATATATATATATATATATATATATATATATATATGCATATATACATACATATACGGTGTTTTTGAGGTTAGATAGAATTTTTGATAGGGATTCAATTTAAAGTTCTATCATTCTCAAAAAACACCTAATATTAAAATATCTCAAAATGATCAAATACACAAATAATGTAAATTCTAAAAAATATTTAATTTTTATAACATGTATACACAATGGCAGATTAAGAAATATCAATAAAAAAAATCACTATTATAAAATATCTGATAAATTAATAAACCACTTTCTAAATAAATGATCAATAAGAAAAGTAATATAAATGTCACTAAGAAAACTATTTTCTGTAAATTATAAATACTTAAATGTTATTTGTAATAAATTTGCCAATAAAACTATAATAAATTTTATAACAATGAACATATAATCGACAGATGAATTTTATAGTCAATCTATAATACCTTTATAATTTATTACACTATTTAAAGGATAAGTTTATTATATACATTCAATAACAAAGCACCTGCGAAAATTAATAATTTGTCCAGAATGTCAAACTTGCCATTGCAGGTATATACTTGTAAAACAAATGTTTCAGTAAACTTCAAGAAGACGATTGATTCATATCTGTTGTGGAATTATTCATAACTTGTACATTCATTTACATAATTAAAATAATATATTTTATATATATATATATATATATATATATATATATATATAGGGTTATCCAAATGTAACGCCTAGATTTGTGTTTTATTAAAAAGAAACATGTGTATAGGGAAATAAGTGTATAGTTTCTTTTGTACCTTTTCAATAAAACACATACCTAGGCGTCACTTTTGGATGGCCCTATATATTACTGAAAGAGCAAATGATAAAACTCATTATCAAAGGCTATATAGAAGAAAAAACACATGGGAAAACAAAAATTGCAATGCGTTAAATATTGTGCAAGATCAGAATTGTGGAAATTATAAGGAATTGTAAATGAAACTAGAAAGAAGAACAGATGAAAAGAAAAATATTAATATAAAAAAAATAAAATAAAATTCAATAATGTATTTTTTAGTTCTTTTTGAATTATGTAAATATTATTTTAATTATGTAAATGAAGACTTATTGGTCTCTCTCTCTCTCTCTCTCTCTCTCTCTCTCTCTCTATATATATATATATATATAATATTATTTTACACATTTATTATTTTATGCATTTATAAAATAGACCAAGTGATACACTTTTCTTCGATAAATTAAGAATAAAAAAGTAAATTAAAAATATTTGATCATAATTATTCGTGATAATTTTAAAAAAAAAAATTGAAAACTAAAACATTTTGTTATAGAAAAAATCATACGTTTAAAATATATTTTAAACTGAAAAAGAAATCTAAAAAATTATATTTTATTTTGATAATTTTTGGAGAATATCATAAAAAATATTTACTTTTTATAAAAAATTTTTAAAAAAATTTAAAATAGATCAATGGATAAATTTAAATATTTTATTTAATTTAATTTTATTTTTTCAGTTACTTTTTGAACAAAATATTTTTAAGAAGTTATTGATTTTTTTCGAAATATGTTAATAAATATTTCTTTATTTTAAAAAAATAATAAATGTGCTTACTTTAATATTAAAATAATATAATCAAATGAAACTAATCTTCAGTAGAACAAAATTAACTCTGAATAAATAATTTTCATTTACAGAGAAAAACATTTATATACATGTATATATAATATTATTTTATACATTTATTTTATTATATTTATTATTTTATGTATTTATAAAATAGACCAAGCGATACACGATTAACATTCATTGTTATTATTAACATTAAATGAAATTATAAACATTTAATTGTTCACAAAAGCATAAAAATGTTATTCCACTATATAAATTCTCTATGTGTACATTGAACACAAATACATAAACAATGAAAGCAAATCGTAGTGAAAATATTATTACCGCCGCAGAGGACACGTTTGAAGTTTTCTTGTAGTTGTGAATTGATCAAACTATTATCAATCTACATATGAATATGGATGTCGGTATTCGTTCAATAAGAGGAAACTAAATGTAAGGGTAAGTGACAATGATTCAATCGAACAGCCCTCTACTCCATCTAAAGCCTCCAGTAGTTTTGGGCTGCTTGTTGGGATTGGGGTGTACACAACACCCTACAGTAAGTACAAGGAGGTGACTGGATGAGGAAGGGGGTTTGCAATGATGCACATAGCCCCCGTTTCCTAATTTCGACCACGTACTTCTATTGAGATGTGATGTTTACTCAATTATATTCCCATATATTCTCCCTATGACAAACAAGCGTGTACTGTATTATTTTTATGTGTGTATAGGGTATGAACATTTACAACATTTTATGTTTCTTTCATTGGTTATGCGTGATTAAGCACGTAGATTTATTTAACATAGGATTTTCGTGATTTGCTACTTGTTTTCATACACGATAGTTATTTTTATTTATCAAACTTTTAAAATAAAATATAGAAATAAACATAAATTACACATTATGCAAATTATTCTGTAACGTTTTAACACGTAACTAAATTTATGTTTTAATAAAAAAAATAGTTTTCTCTGTAAATGAAAATTCTTTATTCTGAATTAATTTTATTCTACTGGAGATTATATTATTTTAATATTGAAATAAGCACATTTATTATTTTATTAAAATAAAGAAATATTCATTAAAATATTTAGAAAAAATCAATAATTTTTTTAAATATTTTGTTAAAAAAATAATTGAAAAAATGAAATTATAATAAATCAACTGTTTAAATTTATTCATTGATCTATTTTAAAAAATTTAAAAAGTAAATATTTTTTATAACATTCTCAAAAAATTATCAAAATAAAATATAATTTTTTAGATTTCTTTTCCAGTTTAAAATATATTTTAAACTTATGATTTTTGTATAAATAAATGTTTTAATTTTTAATTTCTTTTTTTTAAAGTGTTACGAATAATTATGATCTAATATTTTTAATTAACTTTTTTATTCTTAATTTATCGAAGAAATTCTTGTAGTTTGAAAATGGATTCAAATTTGAAATATTTTTTTTTATTTTTATATTAATCAGTCATTTTCTTTAACTCATATATTTTTACATGTTGTATGTGTGTGTGTGTGTGTTGTGTGTGTGTATGTATCTATCATATTACAAAAAAATTAATCTACGTCAATTCATTTTTAAATAACAATGAAATGGATAAAAATTAAAATATGTATAAAATATTTTTTTTTAGTTTATGTTTAGTGTTATTATTAATAATATTTATAATTTTATTAAATAATTATTGTAATTAGGAAATAAATAAATTCAAAGAAATAAATACGTTTCAAGTTTTTACTAGTTTTTGAAAAATTATAAAAGAAACCCCTAAACTTCTTCAGTTAATTAAATACATTTTTATATTCCAATTATTTTCTTCTCTGATAATAAATTTACTTGTAATTTAAAAAAAAAATAAAAATAAAGAAATTTCTGTATTTTTTAAATTAAAAACACAGAAATATAAAATTAAAACAAAAAAAATGATATAAAACTATTTATATTACTTTTTTCTATTTTTTATTTTATAATCTTATTCTTGTAAACTATTCCTTTTTATGAAATCATTCATATATTATATTATTTTAGAAATAATAATTTTAATGAAAAACAGAAATTGAGCATACATTTTGAAATGAAAACATTTTATAAAAATATTCAATGAGAAACTATTATTAATTTTATTATTTATCATTTTTTTTAAAAATCAAATTTCGAAAATAAAGAAGTAGCTATTGAAATTCACATTAGCAAATAAATTAATAATATCGAATATTAATCAAATTCTTATTTATATTCGAATACTATTAATAAACACACATACACGCAAATATATATACATATATATATATATATATATATATATATATATATATATATATATATATATATGTTATGTGTTTGTCTATATAACTTGTATTGATTGTGAGATATTATTTAAAATTATTTAATTGAATGAACAAATCAATTAATTATTGAAAATGTCAATTGATATAAAGAAAATAATTATTAATAATGATTACAATCGTTGATACCTCAATTTGATTATTTTAAAACAGTTTAAAAAACCGTTCATATTTTCTATACATTTTACTCTTTTGTTCGAATGTGTGTTCAAACTATACTGTTTTAAATATAACATTTGTTCATTTTCATATATTTCGAAATTATAATATAACATAAACAAACATTTTTCTGACAAAATGAAATATTATTCAGTACTCATATAATAATTTGTAGTTGAATAGTTGAAGTTAATTAACATAATGTATGTATTTGATAATCGTATTCAACAAAAACAAATGTAAATTCAAATAATTTTGTACAAGAATGTAGTAATGTGTATATAATGAACGTGTGTACTGTATTTGAAACTGAATAAATTTAAATGAATTTTACAGTTTTTTTCTATATAATACAATCGTTCATCGTTCGAACTTCATGTATATGAAAACAAAAATCGTTGAAAATTTCCCTATTAATGTACCACATTTGAATAATCTTCGTATCGATTAAACTAGTACTTTTATCTTAAAAAGAAATTCTAATAAAAATGGTCTTTTTCTAGAATAAAAAGTAATAATCAATTATAATCTAATCAATTCATGTATACATATGTAGATAGGCATTGTTCGAAACATATAACACGCTATTAATTCACAAATACGAAAATAAATAGCGGACATAAAAACTTCAACCACAACTGTACTGTGAAATTATCATTACAAAAGCTTCCTACAGGACAGATAGGAATTACTCGATTTAGGGGGTGTGAAACGACCGTCCCTCGGTGTCGAATCACCCGGGACTAAGTTCGTGCATACGTGATGTTAAACAGTGTAAGAGAACTACGTTTTATGTTTGAAAATATATCTGTATACGTTTACGATGTAACATTTTTATATATTTGGAAAAAGATAAAATATATAAATATTCAACTAATGAATTTTTTAAACTAATTTTGATAGTAAAATATTTTTATATACTTTTCAATCTTGATTTTTTTTGGAAAAAAACGTATTGGATTTTATTTTAATTTTATATGAAATTCCACAATGAAATACTAGATAATTTATTTGAAAAAATAAAATTTATATATCAAATAAATCAAGAAAAATATTATGTATTTCATTTCAAAAATTAGTATTTATATATTTAATTTAATACATATTTTATATGAATTACAAAAAAAATAATACATTCAAATATCGAGCTTAAATTTATAAATCTTAAATCAGTAATATTTTAGATTTTAATTAAAATTGCATAATAAATAAATTTATATCTTTATAGATCTTCAAAATTTTATAAAATAATTTGTATTTTTTAAAAAAAATTAACAACAAACACTTCTGTTAATATTTTTTAAATTAAGTTATTATTATATCAAGTTCTGTATAATATTTATTTTGTATCAATCGAGTTTTTATTTTTAATCTTTTAAATATTTTACACTAATTTATAACAACTTTTCAGATGTATCAAATTATACTGATTTTTCTCAATTTAATAACTTATTTTTTTTTCTTAAAAAAATAAAAATGATAATCTTGAATAAAAATTAAAATTATAGACATTTTATATTTGTATAAAATTATTCTGATTTTTTAAAATTTAATAAATGAATTTTTAAAATTAATGTTATTTATCGTTACTTTTTTATTTTTTTTCTGTTCCTACACAACATTTTTTTTTTATAACAATACCTGATCTTTCTATATATTTTTCCATAAAATTACCATATCTATAATTTAATATTTAAGAAAAGAATCACGATACATATTTATCACTTAAATTTATTTTATTCCAATATATTATAATATTTATATGATACATCAATTCAACTTCGTGAAATCTTTTTTGAATTACATATTCCTTTATTAAAATGTTTACAAATCGTGTTGACATTTCGTAATCATATATAATACATAAGTATTGAAACAGTTCTCGAAATAGTAATTATATTTGTAAATTGATTACAATTTCGTGAATTGTAAGCATGTAGCGTACCATTAAAATGAAAATATAATAATTTGTGTTAAACTATTCATTTAATACATTACCTGACCGAAGGTTTAAATCCATATTTAAACAAAATACATTTGTATTTGTCGTACGAATGTGTCAGATTACTGTGTGCGTGACTATGCACAGGAATTTTTGATTAATGGAAGATATGTAAACAAGTGATTTTGTATGTTTTGGAATGAAATCAGTATATTTGAGTTCGTTTTATAACATTATGTGTTCGAGATTAAGAACGAGTCGATAAAGTTATTCTATAAAGATACTCGGCGCTCTCGTCGTCATATATCAGTGTAACATGTATGTGTTTTATATGTTTTTTATTAATTATTCTGTACACAGAGGAGAATAAGCTGTTTGTTTAATATTTGATGGTAAATTAATTTAAATTTATCCCATTTTCAAAGTTATTTCATTGTTTTAAACATCAAATACCAAAATATTTTGGATATATTAATATTAATTATACTAAACAAACATTTCGAAACGGAGAGAGCTAGTGAAATGATCGAGTGGGTGAGTTTATAAAATAATTCGAAATTTTCATTTGCATTTTCAATTATTTTATGAAATATCTGGCATAGAATAATTTTAGTCAAAAATAGATTTTGCTTATTTTCATAATAGATATGAATAATTACTAAAAATTAAATTGAGTAATTACAAAAAAAAATATGAAAGATCTTTAATAGAGATGCTGAGATTTGGAATTAATTTCAGTCGAATATTTTGAAAATATATTCATCAGCATAGTTTTTTAAAATAATAATAAAAAATGAGTAATATTTCAATAAACATCATTCCAAAATTGTAATCTGTCAAGGGACTAAAAACCTAAATATACGAATTATTAATAAATACTAATATTTTTTCAATTTAGAAATTATAGAGAGATATCCTATTTCATCAGTATATCATCCGTTTTACTTGAAAAGAATACTCGAAGAATAAAAAACATATATCGATCTGTTGAGCAATATTTATAAACAAGTATCATCGTTAATAAAATTACACAAAAAAATAAAAGATTGAAATTCAAAAAGTTGTAATAAAGTCAAATATAATCTCTTCAAAAATTTTAGAACTTTAAAAATAAACGAGTAGACAAAAATTAAAAGTGAGTTTATTGAAGAGTATTTTTTAAATATAAATTTAAACAAATATAAACTCTACATTAAGTATTATGAAATCTTGAATATATTTAACCAGAATACTCAGTAAATCAGCATCATTATTTAAAAATTTAAAATTAATTCCTCTACGCTTATATTTGTTACATAATTTATTCGTATGAAAATAAATTATCTCTAAAGCCAATCTAATTGTTAAGCTTGTATTTTAAACTATATTTTTTCAATTAAAAATGTGAAAATACAGAATTACACTACTTTTTAACTAATATTTAATATTTTCAATAAATCAACATAATGAAATAATCTTTAATATTTTTTATTTCCAATATTGAATAAAATTTTTAAGCTCTTTTTTATTTTAAATAAAAAATAAACAAAATTCTTGATTAAATAATTCATATAATGGAAAAAATCAAATAAATTTTAAAATCATTATTAATTTATATTTCAATATTTAAGTTTTTAATTTAATAGAAATAAATTTTCGTTGATTAGAAAATTAATCTGTTACATTTCTACTGAATAAAATTTTAGTTCGTATCAATACACAATAATGTAACAACATTGGAAAGATAATAGAAATAGAAGTAAAATGAAAAGTTCGATTAACTTGGATTTTTTAATAATTTTATTTTATTCATCAAATTACTGAAGAGAAAAGTAATTGAAGAATTATACGAAGTAAGTTAAAAAATGTATCTTAGGATAAATTATATAAAATTGTACAATGAGTTTATATTTCCAAAAAAAAACAAATCGAACAATTTATTAAGTATATTTGTCTCAAAATTTAAATTTGAAAATAGATCAATTTAGTTCTTTTAAAAAAGGTTATCAATTAACAGCTTAATAAAATAAACTACAATTTGTATACTAATATATATATATAAACCTAAAAAATGTAATTTAATCATGAGTTTTTTAAAAAAAATGTTCAAAAAAATCAATTATAAAAAGTTATATTAATATAAAAAATGTTTCTCAATATTAAATATTCAGAGTTATAATGGATTCATTTATATTAAAAAAATATTTCAAACAAATCAACATAATGAAGCAATCTTTAACATTTTGTATTTTCAACATTTAATAAATATTTCAAGCTTTTTTTATACCTATTAATATAACAGATTTTATATTTTTTGCTTATTGCTTTTAAATATATATATATATTGAAATTAAGACTTTAAAGATTAATCTTTAAATATTCGATTTCATCATAAAATTAAATACATGTTTTCGTTTTTTAAACTTTACTGGAAAAGAAAAACGATTCTTAAGAAAATATTTGTACATACATAATGTAACTAATATGTGCCACATGTTTTTTGTGACTTACACCAAATATACTCACCCCTAGTTAGATACACACATATATATATATATATATATATATATATATATATATATATATATGTATGTATGTATGTATGTATATAGTATTAGTATATAGTTAGTATATGGACATGTATATGTATGTATACACATTAAACTTGTAGGTAGTTTTTATCAGCATACAGAATAAGATCTCGAGTTTCAGCAGCATGTTTGAGATTCCGGCTAACATTTATCTGTCGCCGAGCCTCCGCATTCGTATCTGACAAATTGCTCTTGAAATGAAAACCGAGCGTTGCACTGCACATCGTATTTCAAAATATGGCAAATAATAATACGATGGTCTTTTGGAGGACGACGTTAATGTTGGATATAATAATAGCAACAAAGAAATACGTAGGAAAAATGTAATTATAGAACGTAAACATACTAGTCTTCTTTTTTTAATAAGTTTTTGTAATTGATTTTTTTTATATTCATTTGGAACTTGATGCATATTAAGTATATTCACTTTTATATATACATTTACAATTCTATACTGACAATGAAAATAATGTTTATATAAAATTTAAGTTTAATATTTAAAATTAAAATTTCAATATATTTTTTAACAACAAATATTTACAAAAAATATTATATTTCCTAGAAGATACATTTTTGTTAAAAAAAAACTATTTTAAAATATTACTGTTTTTTAAAACTATTATAAACATGTTTTTTTAAATCAACTATTAAATATTCATCTTAAGATCAATTTATAATAACACACGTACATATTTATCTACTAATTAGAAATGTAGATCAATGTACAGAGTTCATTGATCTAAATATCAGAGGAATTAATTTAAAATTATTTATTTGAATTACAAAAAAATATATATAAATATATTATATTGTTTATCTATAAAAATATTTGTTGTTAGATGAATTTTATAATAGCTTTTCGTGATTACAAATTTTTGATATATATATTTAATATTTATATATAACAAAAATTGATTCAATCGATTGATTGATTGTTTATAAATCAAAGAACTTTTAATTTATATTCTTACTTTTTTAATCCGATTCTTTCAATAATTTAAAACGTACACATACAAATATATTTTAATTTCCGAATCGATTCTAAAAGATCTTTATTTACTGTTGAACACATGTGTTCGAATAAACTTTTATATAAATGTTTCTTGTCAATCAGTTTTCATATTAATCACGTTTTTATATCCCGTATCCATAACTATACGTCTCTCGTCGATCTAATAACGCCACTTCACTATTATACAGAAAAATATTTTCGTATTGACGTCATTGTATGGAAATTATCATCGGACTTTTATCACTGTACACTAATTAAATCAACCAATAAATATATCGATATGCATACTGAGTCTTACAAAAGCTAAACAACAATGAACGAAATGGTTTTATGAAAAATTTATATGCACGCTGTATTAATCCCAGCAGCAATTCAAACTTCCGGATGAATAAAGTTGCAACACAGTATTTAAGCTTCCGTAGTCTGTCTTAAACACAATTATACTGGCCATCGGGGAATATACAATCTTAACTCTTACCCAAGTACGTACTTGAGAATTATTATATTCCACACGTTGTACTTAGTGTAGACTGAAATTATGTTTAACGTAAATGTAACAGATCCATTTTCTAATTAACGAAAGTTTATTTCTATTAAATCGAAAACATACAAACTGAAATATAAATTAATCAAAAAAATGTCTAATCAATACAACAATATTCCAATAAAATTAAATTCATTAATTATTGAAAATAATATAATTTGAATTTTGGTTATTAAACAGTTTAATGAACATTTTTTTTGTATTTTCCATTTATTTAATATTCCAAAAATATCATTATTTAAAATTTTAAATTTAATTCAACTATTACTCTAAGATTGGTATCTTTTGAAACTACGTTGTCAGTTCACTAATTGTTTCAATCAAATATACTCAAAATTTTATACAAGATTTTTTTCATTCGTAACTAAAAAATAATAATTAATACCACATAAGTACACTTGAGAATCAAATGTCTTCTTATATTGTTTATTTTTCACTGCATGCATTATTTTTGCATATCTCTGCGAAAGATTTCAACTTTAAAATAAATTCAATTAGATGAAACTGATTTTTTTTAAAAAATACGTTGATATGAGTTTTTTTAATGCATTAAGTTTTTAATCACTTAGTATATTTAATTGTTTGTTAAAGAATTTTTATTTTTAGAAATTTATATATTTTTTAATACATGTTTATAATTTTTTTTGTATTATTTATGTTATTATTAAAAATAAAATAATTAATATACGAATACTCTTTATATTTTTGTTTTATTTTAAAAATATGAAATCAAAATTAAGCATTGAATAATACAAAAACACATTACACTAACGAGAAGACCGAACAAATAAAATGATCTTAAAAATGTTTTCAATAAAAAATCTAACAAAAAAATGAAATATTAACAAAGATTCCAAAATTAAAATTAACTTATTTGACTTATAACTAAGAAACATTGCTGCTTGTGGCATAAAAAAAGAAAATTCTGAAAATATTTTCATTATCGAAATATAATTTAATATTAGAATAAATAGTGATTAAAACAGAAAATTATATAAGATATGAATTGTAAAATGTTTTAAAAAATAAAGAATTATGTTATTACATATTTTAATTTTACATTAAAACATCATCAACTTTATATTTATTTACTATATAATTTAATACATGAATTTCAAGAAGTTAAATATTTCAATTTCCACATTTTAAAAATAGTCCAGTAAAAATATTTAAGCATTTTAATTTTTAATATTGATATATTTCACTTATTCACTTATCTTTTACTTTGAAAATGTAGACTCATCCAAATGTGATGCCTAGATTTGTGTTTTATGTAAAAAAAACATGTGTATAGGGTGGTGTATAGGAAAACATGTGTATAGTTTTTATGCTTCTTTTTAATAAAACACAAATCTAGGCGTCACATTTGGATGACAATATTTTGCATTAAAAATGATTACAGATTTTTCAAATAAAATCTTAATATTATTGTTAAAAAATTATATATGAGATATCAATTTTAATATTTAATTAATAAAACTGAATTTATGTTAATTATTTAAAATTCTTTACGATCATTTTCTGATTACATTTCACAAGATCTCATTATCAAAAATTGATGCTATCGATTTTTCGTAATTGTAAATTTAAATGAGCATAAAATATGAAATGATGACATGAATATAATTCCTATCATTAAAATGAACAGTGTTTGCACATTTGAACGCACAAGGGGTGGAAATTAATAAATGTCAACGTTATTCACGAATTCCGTACGTGAAATAATCGTTACAATAATATTCACTACAATGTAAACGTATGTATTATTTCGTATTGTTGTTTTTTCGAGAATGAAATTTACATTTCAATAATGTATATATATATATATATATATATATATATATATATATATATATATATATATAATTTATATTAGATATACTCAAATATATACATTTATACAGGTTTTATTTTTATATATTCATATGCTATTTAAAAAAGTTCAATTATCTCAATTAAACTTTAAACATTGTAAAAAGTTCATAAAAACTACCATGTATTCACAATACAATTTGATATTGCAGTTAATTTCCTTTTTATATAAACAGATAAAAATTTAAACAATTTCAATATGGAAATTATAGAGAATTTATGACGAGTTTTCATAAAATGAATTTTATACATCATCGTGTTGATATTATATGTTTTTGATGAAGTGAAGTATTTTTGAAATACTTTCCATTTAATAACGAACGATCGAATACTTAAAATAAAATCTGTGGAAATTTATTTACGTTCAGAGTATATTTTAGTACTAGTTGACTTTTCATAATTGTTAATCAAATATTTCAAAATGTTATTTAAATGTTCAATAATTACTGATTTTTTATGTTTATCACAAAGGAATTTTTTACTAAAATTATATAATTTATAAAATTATAGAAACGAAATTAAATAGAATGTTTTATTTTGAAAATGATGGCATTGATTATATAAGGTGATCCAAATAAAAATGAAGGATGGTAAAAAATAGTAAATGATAGTAAACAAATAAATGTATGTCTAAACTGTTCAATCTCATTTGGGTCATCATTAGTGAACAATAAATGATTTTTGAACATTTATAAAATCTTGTTATATTTAATAATTTATATTTTATAAAAAGTAATTACTATGAACATATTATACATAAATAGAAGCCTAAATTATGTTCACAATTTCTTTTTATTTATTTAATCGTTTATTATAAAATATCTATTTTTTTCAAAAATAAGTGTTTTCCAATAAGTGCTTCAGAAGTTTAAATGAAAATAAAACAAAAAGTATTTAATTAATTAGTTATCTTGTGTATTATTTTTAAGACTATTTTATAGCATTAATGATGGAATACAATTTCACTCATACGACCACCAGAACTTTGCTTGACATAGTACATTCGTTTAGTCCAATTTTTAATCACTCTTTCACATAATTGTGATCCACTTTCATGAATTACACTTCAATGTTTATTTTTAATGCTTTTGTTGTTTGTGGTTTATCAGCATAAACCAATGATTTCATATAACTTCTCAGAAAATAATCTAATGAAGTTAGATCACATGATCTTGGTGGCCAATCGATGAATCCATTTCATGAAATAATGAACTTATTAAATTTTTGTTTCAATAATTGATGTTTTTACAATTTTTGAACGTAATTAAAGTGTTAAATGATAATTTTCCAAACTAAATTGAGTTGAAATTTTAAAATGAGTTTGAAAAAAAATCAAACATGGCTGCCACTAGCTGTCAAAGTTCTAATATTCATATAGCAAAACCCTATATTTCGTTTTTTTATTGGCAACTTTTGATAAAATATTATTTTTTTTATAATAAACTTTTTTCTTGAATTCTCTATGATTGTGTGAAAAATAATTTCTTTCTTATAAATTGAATTCGTTATAAATTAAATTAATTGAATTTAAAAAAGGAAACATCAAAATGATCGATCGATTAGTTCACTTTTAATACTATATATTATATTTGGGAATTAATTTTGAACAAATTGTAATTCTAGTTAAAATTTATACAATAAAAAGAAAAAGAAAGAATTGATACAGAATTAATACTACAAATATTTAAAATAATGAAATAAGAAGCAGATTGAAAAAATTTAAAATATCAATTAAATTCCAGAATTGAGTAAATTGGAAAAGACATTTATTTACTAATGAATTGACAAAGATTAAGGTGATTATTTATGTATCACCTCATCATTATCAGTATTTTTCTATCTACCATTGTATAAAGAACTTTCTCAAAATAAAATAGGTCCCCTCTTGGACTTTTCTATATACATATCTCAATCAATAATTTTTTTGGTTTATCGTTGGTCTTCTCTTTCTCAATAAGTCAATATATTTACATATATACATTTATATATATATATATATATATATATATATATATATATATATATATATATATTCTAGTATGAAACCGATATAAAAGATACTTTAATATTCAAAAGCACTCGACAGTGAGATTCCTCAAGGGACAGAACGTATCTAGTGAATCCACTTGACTACGAACATTGCTGAAACCCTCCAAAAGCAATCAGTCTATCACTTTCCCATGTAAACAATAACACCAATAACTAACTCTCGTTCTGAATGCATTATTATATTTACATTATAAACATTTAACAGACTGCGTTTCCAAGTTACATTGGATTTATAAACACACGGCCACAATATTTCATTCATCGCACACAGAACTGGATTCATCATCTGTTGTTGTACCGTGGACGCAGCCCTGTGGAATGTACAAGTATGTGTTCTATTGCGGGGTGGTGGATCGCGACAGATGACGCGTTGATGTTCAACATGTTTGAGAAAATATCATAGATTTTCGGTCTAGTCGCGTTTTTATTCAGACTGTTAAGTTTGTACGTTTGTTTGCTTTTGACTGATCGTTCTTTTTTATTATTATTATTCTATTATAGTGTTATTTTAGCTCGAGGGATACATAAATTTAATTTATTAACGCTGTGAATGATTTTAGAAACGTTTTTTAAAAAGATAGATTATAATGAGAAAGAGGTGTATATTTCAACTTATTTTTTAAACATTTGGAATTTAAATAGACATTTTAAAAAAATAATGATCCTTAATAAATATCAATAAAAATGTGTATTTTTAACATAGCTTTATTTTTAAAACATATTTTTATAGAAATTCTTAATTTTTCAATTCTTTTTTTTCGTTTGTTAAAAATAGTTTTTTTAAAAAAAATAGTTTATATTACAGTTTGTTTTATTAAATGACGTTTTAGATAATTATAAAATGAATAATAAGGCTATGTCTAAAAATAAACGCACTTAACCTAAATTGTTCTTATATTAAATATATTCGAATTGTTGTTATTTGAAACTTGACAAGTTCGAACATTAAGTAGGTAACTTCATCTTCACCATAATTGGATTTCTGTTCAAAATAGTAATCCGCGAAACTCTCAAAAACATAATAACTTTAATATATTCTCGAATCTTGTCCCTTGACTTCATTATTATGCATTGATGGTGAAAGATTGAAAGTTTCTGAAATCATCATTCAAAGCTGTCGCTCGTAAAAACATTTCATAACTTTCAGTTTTCTTTCAAGTGAAATAACAGTGTCTTTGTGTTTGTTGTTTGTTTTCTAGCTCGGCATGAGGGTCATTATTTAACAGAAAATCTATAAGGGAAAATGCAAGGAAAAATTGTTTACGTACAAACACTAGAAGGGTAACTAGAATTTCAACTGAATCCGGTTAAGTAAATATCTGTATATTTCGTATCGTTCAAAGGATATAAATCTTATTTGAAATGAGCTGTATAATACGATAATGAAATTTATAAACGTTTAAATTTTATTCATTCGTTTATTGAAAATAATATATCGTACTTACTTCTCTATAGAATTTTTACAATTATTTATTTCAGACTGCAAAATTTATAACAAGAAAAAAATTCTTGTGAGTAAATTAGTAATAAAAAAATAATTCAATAACTTTGTGTGAATTATACATTTATAATTCAAAAAATCTAAATACAATTAAAAAATCTAAAATTGTATGAATTATACATTTATTTAATTTTTGTAAAAAAAATAACTTCTTAAAAAATTAAATCATATGTTCTATATATATAATTGCATACAGAGTGGCAGTTTCTAACCACTAAGAAGATAAAGATTAATAATGTTTTTGTTTTCAAAAATGATATCAAATAGCGAATTCCTTGTTATCGTTTTTCTTATTTGAAAAATAGTTTTTGAAAGATATTTCATTTCTACTAAAATTGGTATATTTATATAAAAATAATAGAAACAATTAAAATATTTATAAAATAACAAAAAAAGTTTCATTACGATTGCTTTATCATCTTTAGAAAAATATTTTTTTGCTTTTTTGAATTATATTTCTTTATTTTCAATTTATACACAACAGCAGCAATAACATTTCTAGTTCTTTTAATCTTTAATGAGATAATACCTTTCCAAAATTCTTTCAGTTTAAACTATCAATTATCTCTATTTTCTAAAAATGATATCACACAATATTTCTAGATATATCTGAAAAAATAAACAAAATAAATCAAGCAATAGACTTATTGAAACAAAAATTTAATGAGTCCATTATTTCATGAAATGGACCCATCAATTGACCACCAAGATCATGTGATCTAACTCCTTTGGAATATTTTCTGTAGGGTTATGTGAAATTGTTGGTTTATGCTGATAAACTACAAACAACAGAAGCTTTAAAAATAAACATTAAATGTGTAGTTCATAAAAATGGACCACAATTATGTGAATGAGTGACTAAAAATTGGACTAAAAGAATGAACTCTGTCGTAGTGGTCATATGAGTGAAATTTCATTCCATCATTAATGCCATTAAATATGCTTAAAAATAAAAAGAACTAAATAACTAATGAATTAAATACTTTTTATTTTATTTCCATTTAAACATCTGAAGTGCTTATTGAAAAAACCTTATTTTTGGAAAAATAGATATTTTATAATAAACGATTAAATAAATAAAATAAAATCGTAATAATAATTTTAGACTCCTATTTATGTATAGTATATTCATCATAATTATTTTTTAGAAAATATCAATTATTAAATAAAACAAGATTTTATAAATATTCACTTTAATTGATTATATCTATATAAGATGATCCAAATGAGAAAGAAGGGTTTAGCAATGTAATTCTTTACTATCTTTCAGTTTCATTCAAGTCACTTTTATAATCAATGCCATCATTTTCAAAATAAAGCATTCTATTTGATGTTGTTTCTATAATTTTATAAATTATATAAATTCAATAAATGATTTCGTTGTGATAAACATGAACAATCAGTAATTATATATATATATATATATATGTATATATATATATATATATATATATAAATTTGATAATAATAACGTATATTGAAGATAATAATTTATATTTATAAAATGGACTTATTCGAAATGTTAATTTTGCTTCCAACATTATATCTATCTTTATTTATAAACGTTTTTCCATTATTCATACACAAAAGATAGATCATAATATATATGTATTTATTTTTTATTGCTTTTTTGGTTTAATTAATTCCAGTTTGTATGTGTTCTATTGTTTGCACATGACCATAGAAACCAACATAACACAAATATAATCAAGCAAACGTCTACAATTGTAATTTACCGTAAACATATCAAAATCGTTTATCTCGAAGCTATCATAATATATTGACATAGGCACAATGAACACATACATACATACACATCGAGTATAGGTGTACATATATTTATATATACTGTCAAATATATATATATATATATATATATATATATATATATATATATATACGAATGGCACACGGTCCTTAACGAGGTGCGATATGGCGGTAAGACATGAGCGAAGTACGGGACCGCAAGCGTACCTCTCCACTCATACGCCGCTATCAGAACGCGATAAAACCGACACGGCCGGAGGCGAAAGCGTCATTTTGCCATGGGACTTAGTCCTGGCCACATCGAACCGATTTCTGACTAGTTTGTTCGTCGTATACTACACACGTTTCCTATATCGACGTCGTTGTAAATGTTTACGATGTAAAGATTATCTGATTAGCGAGACATCGGTTTTATATCTAACTTGACTAGATCGTTTCTGATACATAAACGTCAACCGACAAAATTTTCTTAGTGGCTTTTTCTTTTGTGTCGTGCATAAGCTACAGAGATTCTATCACAAACGTATATGTTATGTTTAAGAGGTATACCACGCGTGAAAAACTGCTGTTTAATATAAACTGTATTTTTGAAATCGACTTTTACTATATACGTGCGTTACAATAAAAGTTAATTAATCAAAATACATATATTATTAAAATAAATGTATAATGTTACGTTTTCAATGTAATAAATCTCTATGTTGAGTTGATGTTTGAATAAAATAAGATATATTTATATTTAAAAAAAAGTATATGTGTTGATGTGAAATAAATTTAAATATACAGATATTTGTATTTTATAATATTTAAATATTTTACGAATAAACATTCATTCTTTAAACAAATATATATAGATATATATTAATTAAAATAAAAATATTTAAATAAATATACGTTAACATAATTGTGTCATATTATAAAATTAAATAGAAATCATAATTAAGTCTTTCAATTCTATAACATAAAATTTAATTTCGGAGAATATACTTGTATGTAATGTAATTTAATCAGGTAAACTCTGATCGTTGCTTACCTGATTTGATTTAATATACACGTGTATGTGTACATATCAGTGTTACTGATAAACAGGATTATCCGTACTGTTACAATTTAGTGTCTATCTTATCAACTTTAAACAGCAGCAGTTTTGAGAAGCTACTTTAATAATAATAATAAATTTTATAACATTCATAACAAGTAATAATAAATTATTGTACGAGAGGAAAAGAGAGTTGTTTTTATACACTCGACACTGTTTCGATATAAGGGACAAAGATTTGGATTGTCAGACTGGAAGTGTGTGCAATGTATGAACATGTGCTCAGGTAAGACGTGTTCTCTCTTATTGTTTGTTTTGATTTGTACGAATTGTCATGTATGACATCTCAATCGCAATTAATTTTCTTTTTGAAATAATATTTGTTGTCACATAATCATTTGCAATTTATTTTTTAAATAAACAAAATCAGTTTTAATTTTTAATCTAATACCACTTGTAGTTTTTAATAAAATTTATATTATCGACTATTTGTTTTGGAATTGTGGTGAATTCAGTTTCATACACATGAATTATCATCCCTAAGATAAGAAGAATTTCTTAGTTTTTGTGTATTAATTCATTTGTATTATATTATTAATTTTGTTACAATAACAAGTATAAATTTAAAAAGTCAGTTAAAAAATCAAAAAGTATCCATATGGACCAGAAATTAAAAATTATTATAAAATACATATAGATATATTCTATTAATTCAAATTTGCATTAGACTAAGTATGTACATAAATCTTAAAATAATTAAAAAGTATTTTAATTTATTATGACACAATTATAATTAATATGAATAATTTCCTAGATTTATTTTTATAATTATATAAGTACAGATAAAGTACATAAAACGCATATCTATTTAACAAATAGATAAAATTATATACGTTAAACAAATACATAAATTTAAATGTGTTTTATATCTATTTCAATATTTGTATTTATATTCATTAAAAACAAGAATCGAGAAAAATTATTAGATATGTAATAGTTTTAAAGTTTACTGAATATTAATCCTCAGTGAACTATTAAAAATATATAATTTATAATTATGTATCTATTTAGGTCATCATTTAAATATGATCAAAAAATCACATAGAAACTAAATGTTTTACTTTTTTCTATATAAAACATTTATTAATTTAAGAAAAATATCTCTAAATTAAAAAATAATAATTTTAAAAAATATTAATTTCTTTTTAATTATTAATTAGAAACACGTTTTAAATATGCAAAAATATATTGTTTACTTTTTCCCTATTATTTTATTTTCAAATATTTTATTATAAAAAATAATATACTACTCAATGAACAATTTCAAACGACGAATATGTATTTTACATACACAATCAATATCGTTCATTAATTAAAAAATATGTATAAATGAAAAGGAAATTGAAAATATAAAACATGTATTTATTATGATTTATCAGCACAAATAAATAATTAGAGTATTAATAAACGAAGTTATTTATACATTTTACGGTGGAAATGAAATTAACACCCACTTACATTATTGGAACAAATAAATTAATATTCTATATTAAAATATAATAATTGAATAATATTTTAAAAATTCTTATTATATAAAAATAATACATTATTGAGTAAGTAATATAAAATTAACATTTTTTTAAAAAGCATAAAGAAATTAAATATCCCAAGACAATTAAAAAAGAATTATTAATAAAAATTAATTAAATAATAGAAAAAATGGCACAAATATATAAAAAATACCTGTAATAAAAAAATATTAATTTGAAACTGACATAAAATAAAAATGTTTTATATTATCATTTTAAATGCTTTTTTAAGCATGAATTGAATCCCTATCAACAGTTCTATCTTACCTAAATATATATATATATATATATATATATATATATATATATATATATATATATATATATATATATATATATATATATATATATATATATATATATATATAAAGTGTTTTTAGGTTAGGTAGAACTTTTGATAGGGATTCAATTTAAAATTCGATCGCGCTTTATAAAATACCTATACTTTACAAAAATTAAATATAAATAAAAATATAAAATGAGTAAAGTATATTTTACAGTTAAAAATAAATTAATATTCCTTAGTACTAAAAATCGCACTCATTATTTAGAAATTAGTAGAAAGGTAGAAAAAAAATATTAAATTAAAATAATATTTCCTACTAATAAGATTTATTGACAAGATCACATTTTATAATTTTAACAGTAAATATCACTAATTTATTTCCCAGAGGTAATAAATATTGACAGGCCATTTAAACACTTGATTTATCATACATTTTTGGTATGTTTTAAATGATTTTAGTTGACATTAAATCATTTTCAAAATATATTTTTTATTTATTTTTGTAGTATAAAATCAAAATCACTCTATGATTATTTATGATTCTTAAAGTTTATAAATTATTTTCGTAAGACGTTATTTTCAAATTTATGTGGTAATTAAGAAGATAATAAAAAAGTATATGAATAAATTATGAAAATATTGGTTTTTGTTAAGAATTTTTTTCTAAATAATGAAATGTGTATTTAAGTTCATTAAAGAATGATTTTAATAATAGCTTTATTATTATTATACGTCTTTTAAGAAATTAAATTACTCATTTTTCACTTTCTAAGCAAAGTTAAACAATTATTTTTCAATTAATGAAAGTAATTTAAAATAATCTACTCATTTTTTTATTAATTTCAGTTCTATTTTTGTTTTTTTTATAAAAAAGTTAGTTTTTGAAACGTAAATGACTTTAATAATAATGATAATAATTAAAATTGCAAGTATAATTAAAAATATTCTAATTTTGGAATCTTTAATAAATATTATACGTTTTAATTTATTTCTAAAAGATTTTTTTTGGAGTCGACAGTGATTTGAAAAATATGTATAAATGCATATGTGTGACAATTTAAAAGATAAAATTAACTTAAAAATCATAAAAGGGTTTTTCCAGAAAAATCTATAATGTTATATTATGAAAAATGTAAAAAAGTAAAAAATATATGATAAAGGAAAAGATGTTCCCTTACATTTAGTAACAACTAAAGATTTTGATAAATTTTCCATTCTCGTGAAGTGAATGAAACATTTTGCATTTTAAATTGTGTGGAATAATTTTATTTGCATTCTAATACATACATATATATATATATATATATATATATATATATATATATATATATATATATATGTTTACAAATTAAAATGTGCATACAGTCTGCTTGCATCGATCGAATATTGCAAGTGTATTACAAATTCAAATGCAATTCTACGTCAGTTTAAATTACATCAACTTATTTTCAAGAATAATGCACGCATATCGTTAAAACACTTTCCTCTACATTTCCCTGCAGTACTTGCGCGCTCGCGGCTGAAAAACTTAAAAAATAATAAATGGGGAAGAATATATGGAAGCAATGCATCATAAGGATTTTACTTCACTTCGCATTTTTCTCAATTTACTTTGAAACGCTAGAAATTTATGGACATAGTATAAGTTGAAACCATGTTTGCCGATGCTAAACGAAATATTAAAGTTTGTATGTATGTTTTGGTCGTTTCTTTTTTCGGTATATAAAATACAACCGAGCTCATACCATATGGTTTTAATATAAACATTAAGAGTGAAGCTGTTATTTTTTTAATTTATCATTTTAATCCTATTATGTAAATAATGGTTATTGCGCAGGTAGGCCGGTAATTATCTTTTAAAAAAGCTTAGATAATCTGCCGCTCGTAATTCAGTCATAAAATGCAACAAGAAGTATGTTAACGTCTTAAACAAATATAATTATTGCGCCGGTTTATATCAAAGTCAGATAGTGTGACGCAAATATTTTTCAAAATATGTTGTAATCTAATTTATACATACATATATATATATATATATATATATATATATGTGTGTGTGTGTGTGTGTGTGTGTGTATGTTTGTTTGTTTATAAGAAAAAAAATATCAAAAAATGTGCAAATTTGTGAAAAGATTAAAATGGTCATATATAATTTCTTTATGTGTACATATAAGTGCATATATATATATATAGAAAGAGGATTAATTTTGTTATGTTAGTTTTACAAAAAATATTTTGACAATATTTAAATTGGCAAAATGTTCATATTTTAATTTATTATTTTATTTTTGTAACATTGAATTATTATATAATAGTTCATGTTGTAAAATCTTTACATTAAATTATTGTATAGTTTTTTTTTACTTTTAATTATTGTCAAAATCATCTAGTAGTGGATTGTTAAAAACCAAAAATAATAGTTGTGAATGTTTGAAATTTTATATTGCCTGGATTGTTAAATATATCCTTTCAAAAAAATAGAATATCTTTTTTAAAAAAAACTATAAAACAATTAGATGGATGGTACTTGTATTTTTTTAACAGCTGTTTAGAAATATAAAGAAAAATAAGTTCAAATTAAAATTAAATTAGTGAAAAAAAAAATATCTTTTTGCACATCTACTTATACATTTTTTAGTAATATACAATATATGTATAATTTTGAAAATCATATTTTAAAAATAATATACTTTCAGGAAAATTATTCTCATTATTTCATTCGCAGAATTAAATTGAATGTTTTTAAAATATTAAAAATTATCTGAAAAATGAAATTAAATGCTTGAAAAATAGAAATTGAAAGTCTTTTTTTATTGAAAAAAGTTTTCCGAAAAAGATCATAAATATATAATTAATAATTTGGAAATATATAATGAATTCTTTTTAATTTTTGTAAAAAATATTAAAATTGAAAAAAAATTAAATTAAAAATATTTTAAAATTTTTCTATTGAGCTATTTTTACACATTATGAACCATATTATTTTTAGTTATAATACATATTTCATCAAATACATAATTTAAGCAAATTTGAAAATGAATATTTATAGAAAAGTCATTCAGGATAATTGAAATTATTTATTTTTTAAATTTACAATAGTAGTTTTTGAAGAGTTGTTTTTTATGTTTTATTTTATGAAATCATCAAAGTATAATATATAATCTTTAATTTATATATATATATATATATATATATATATATATATATATATATATTAAACAATAAATAAGTAGTAACTTTATTAAAATGATTTTATAATCATGACAAAATTATCAAATATTCTATTTATTTTCAATTTACTGCCTGAACTATCATAGTCAAACTCTAAAAGATAAATATTCTATATCATTATAAATCAATATGATTGTAAATGACGATTTATTTACCGATTATCTATAGGTTATGTTAAGCGTCAACTACAAAATTTATTAACGCCACTATAAATTCAAATAACACACTCGTCTGAAATCGAATGACCCCAAACATGATTAAAAATAGATGCGAGTTCAAAGCATTTACAATTCATTAAAATTTCAAATCACCAAATCTCCAAAAGGTTTTCATGAAATAAAATACAGGGACTAATAAAATTAGAATAATTTATCAATCGAACGCATTTATATTTGATATTACCCTTTTTACCTATAACTCATAACAAGTTTAATATTTAAATTATCAATTTGATGATATTCAAAAGTCATTCCATATTTGAATATAAATCAGTACAAAATTTTTACAACGAACGTTTATCTGATTAACTTTTGCCAGAATCTTTATTTACCTGATACTAGATTTGCGCTCTACAATGTCATCCCTTCTATATCTCAGACACCATTCATCTTGATCGTTCCAATATCTCTTAAAATGTCTTCTGTGAAGAGCATCCGATACTCAATTCACGTATTCGTGTATTTCTTACTCTTGCGAGTTTTCTACCACTTTCATTAGAATTTATTGCTTATAGCTACTATAGTTTTTAGTGCGGAATTGAGAAAGGACGAATGTTTATTTGAGTTTAGTGTTTTTTATACAGTTCAGACAAAAAAGAACAAATGTATGAATATATATATAGCGAAAGTAATGAAACGATTTTTTACATGTATACAAATTATTCTTTGACTTTTATACAGTTGGTAAAAAAAATAATATTCAAAAGATGACGGAGCATTTCAAAATAATTTCGATTAAAAAAATGTTTTTCCCCGACAATTTTAATTATAGAATATCAAATGGAAATTTATTTTCTTAAAAAATTAATTTTATTATAAACAAATAATTGTTTTTTTAAAATAATTTTTATGATAAATCGAATGTCTTCGTTATGAAGTTATTGAATTATATAGAATTTTGAGAGCTATTTTTTAACGTTTTAAAAAATCCAATTTAAATTTTTATTTATTAGAAATAAAATAGAAATAAATAAAAATAAAAAGAAATATTTTTGAAAGTCTAAGATATTAACACTTATAGAAAATTATATTTAAAAATATGTCAAATGTCTTTTTCATAATTTGACTTATTTTTAAAATAATAATGGATACAATTACACAATTGAAAAAATATTTACTAAAAATGTTTTTAATTAAAATTATTTAATTTTTTAAAATAGATTTTTGTTTTTCAATATAGTAGTTAGATTTGATTTTATTGAGTAAAAAATTGAATTTATATTTTTATTATTTTTTAAGAAAATGTATATTATTTTTGTTTATAATTATCAATTACATTGAAATACACATGAATCGACTGATTTTTATAAATAGTATTTTTATAAATTGGTACTATTTCAAATGAATTTAAAATCATTCATAATTTTTTTTCGAAAATATATTAAAATTCAAACATACATTAATAATATAAAAAAGTTTGATAAAGTTTTTCACCTTTTATAATTTGAACCAATGTTTTTTTTCCTATCTTTTATCCACACATAACATTTCACAATTGAGGTAAACATTTTCAACGCAAAAAGTTCTATGTGTCTGAATAAAAACGACGAATAAATTTTCCTGGCTGAGATGTTTTTATTTCTGCCTAGTTGAGTTTTAATTTATAATTCATTACAAAGACAAAAGCTCACCGCAACCGTTCAAAACTGTCAACGTTATATTATAATAAACAGAAAAAAATAATCGTATAAATTTCCTTGCTCATTCGAAAACATTACCAATATAGACAAGCCATATATCTTGACGATAAATCAATGGCGTACGTTTACGTAATAGTAACATAAAAATCTTGGAAACTTTATAATAAGATGAGTGTATAAAATAAAACTTTTTTGAGGTAGGATTATGGATTGTTTCTAATCTTCTTATATTCATTTATAAAGAAAAACATTTATACGAAAAAATGTAAATTAGTATAAAACATTTTTTTCGTATACATCTAATTAATATAGTTAATAATTATTAAATAAAATATTGTTCAAAAACGAGCAAACTAAAAACTAACATAAAATTTTAAGCTTACCTTAAAAGTTATTTCATACCAAAATCAATTTCATAGAAGTTTCACACGATTTCTGATCTGAAATTAAAATTGAAATAAAAATTAATTAATTATTCAATACTGTATTATAAATTAATTGTACTATTGTACTCATTTAAGTACAGTTTTGAGATTAAAATATAGGAACTGAAAAATATTATTTTTCTAAAATATCTGATTTTTAAATATTTTTTTATAAAAATTTAAAATACAAATTTCATAAAAAAATATAAAATACATTTCTTTCTCTCTCTCTCTCTCTCTCTCTATATATATATATATATATATAGAGAGAGAGAGAGAGAGAGAGAGAGATTAGTATCAAACGCTATAACAAAAATAAATTTCATGAAAATAAAACTCAATAACCAGATATTGAAAAAAGTAGAGTTTGGGTACCTCGAGATCAAAATAACCAAAGATAGTAAAAACAATAAAAAATGTTATCAGGAAGATCAAACGAGTAAAAAATGTTTTTAATAGAAGGAAACACATTTTTCACATTAAACAATAATTCAAGTGTATATTTGGAATATAGCGTTGTATGGATGTTAAAGTCGAACTAGGACTATAGGTAAAACAAGAATGTAAACCTTGTAAAATATTATATTATAGAAAAATGTTTAGAATTCAATGAATGGATAAGACGTCCAAAGAGAGGGATTTACGTAAAAGAGGAAAAAGGTTGGAAATATATTATGAAAAGAGTAAATGATAAAAATCATTATCAAAGGCTATATAGAAGAAAAAACACATAGAAAATAAAAATTACAATACGTTAAATATTGTGCAAGATTAGAATTGTGGAAATTACAGGAATTGGAAATGAAACCAGAAAGAAAAACAGATTGAAGAGCTGCTGCAGACAAATCTTATTTTTTTTTTTTAATCAAATTCGATTTAAATTTTAATAAAATAAATCAAATATACTTTGTAAAATTGTACAATTTTATTGTTCACTATTTTTATCAGCATAAATTTTAATAATAATTACATTTTTTCCAGCATTTATTTACTAAAAATCTTCTAAGATTAAAAAATATTGTGAAGTTAATAAGATATTCATTTGTGGTAAAGTGAATTAATTATAGCATCAATATTTATTCTTGATTTAATTTTTTTAATATATACCATTATACAATAATTATTGTAATATAACATTCTGACAAGTCAAAAATCGTCTGGGGAAAAATAAAAATGATATATTGATATTAAGTCAATTTTTGAATTCACTATTAATCATTTTTTTTATTATACTATTTATTCAGTATTTTATATACAAATTTCACGCTCTACAAATTTCAAGTTTTTTTACATTACATTAAAATTATATATATATATATATATATATATATATATTTAACGTAATGAAATATTTTTAACAATTTTATTGTCATCTTATGTATTTATTTTTATAGTTTGGATGTGAATATATTTTTTAAAATCTGATATATATATATATATATATATATATATATATATATATATATATATATATATATTATAATTTGACATAAAAACACAAATATAAAAGAAAAGAATTTTTAAACTAATAAAAAAGTACCCACAGGTAAACTCTTCTTATTCCAGATATGAAAAAAGGAATGAAATGAAAAAATTATAAACTTGATGATTTATTCTAATTTTAAATTTTATTAAAAAATATTGATAAATTATAACATATAATATATATATATATATATATATATATATATATATAATGTTTTTTAAGTGTGATAGAACTTTAAATTAAATCCCTATCGAAAGTCCTATCTAACCTAAAAAAAAGCACCTTTATATGTATGTTTGTTCTATCATGCTTAAAAAACACATATATATATATATCTATATGAGTGTGTATGTGTGTGTGCGTAAACATTCATTAAAAAATTACAACTATAAAGATATAAATGAGTGAAAGGGACACTGATATTTTGTATGGTAATTACCATTTACGATTCATAACATTTTAATACTACGATTATGAGTCCGCCATATATCTAGATAATAATTTATTACATACTTGACAATAGGCCTCTGTGTGACAATGTCAGGATAAATTTGTTTACTGCTCATAAAATAAATCGTAAACCTTTTCATGTAACGATGTACTCAACCGTCATTCAAATTAATTTTTCATTAAATATTATAATAAACTTTACATATTCTCATACAAAATGCACATATCGTATCAAGTTTTATTAACATTTCCAGTCTATTTAACTGAAAAAATAGTCATTTATTTTTAAACGCGTATTAAGTAATTTCAATAAATTAATATATTTTAACATAATTTCACATGATTTTTTTTAAATAATAAAACATTTTTTTTATTTAACCATTTTTAAATATAATTAAAAATCATATACATATATATGAGTAAATAAAAATAAAATAATAATAACAGCATCGTGCGTGGTACAAAAAATAATCTGATAATAAGACATATTTTTTATTTTCCTATAAACGATTAAAGAAATTGATATTGGTTTCAACTTCTTTAGAAAGTTTAAAATGAAGAATTACCAACTTGAAAATTCAATATTAAAAATACTATGGAAAACATGAAAAATTAATACCAATTCATTTTTTTATAACTCTAATATCATTTTTAGTACAGATCTTGTATAAAAATAAGAACTATTCTCTTAATAATATTTTTTTATAAAAAGATCAATACTCTGTAAATCCTCTAAATATGCAAATTAGTCATAATGTTTCTTCTAAAGCCTCTCATTCTGTTTTTTATCATTTAATTTCGACTATTCAACTTGAAATAATTACCGAGTCAAAAAATAAGCGAATTTTTTATACTCCTCCTATATTTCAAGTTTATTTAACCTAAAAAAACACCTTTTACATATATGTGTGTGTATGTATATATAAAGGTATGATAAAGGGGTGGTTTTTTAAGTTAAATAAAACTTTCGATAGGGATTTAATTTAAAGTTCTATCCTACTTTCAAAAAGACTTACAGATTTGGTCATCCAAATGTGACGCCTAGATTTGTGTTCTATTAAAAAAAAATGTGAATAGGGTGGTGTATAGGGAAACATGTGTATAGTTTTTTTTTAATAAATCACAAATCTAGGCGTCACATTTAAATGCCCCTTTTTATATAAAATCTCATAAATATGCAAATTAGTCATATTTTTCCATGTTTCTTCTAAAGCCTCTTAGTTTAGTTTTTTACATTTTATTTGAACTATTCAACTTGAAGTGGTTGAGTTGAAAATTAATAGCTTCTTTTATATTTATTCTATATTATATATATATATATATATATATATATATATATATATATATATGAATCTAAATGTATTTATAGATTTGTGTCAAAAAGTTAACATAAAAAAATCGTCATGTGAACGAAAACCACACAAAAATACATGTGTTAGAAGTAAACACTTATTAAATGTCAAAAAAAAAGAAAAAATATGTGTCAAACTGGTCGAGTTAATCATAACTTGTAACCGTACACGGCCGTTTATCGAGAATCCGACACTAGTAAAAAGCATATAGGGGTGACTGTGAGGACGGAAACCATTACTCTTTGTATACGAAATGCGTCGCGGTGACGGGCGTCTTGTATGGCGCCGCGTCGAGTCGGGTTTTCTCCGCGTATGTTTAATGTGGAGATGATGATGATGGCGACAACAGCGCAATCTGCAATAATATTTTTATGTACCGTTCGTCGGGGTGCAATGACTCAACAATTGGAGAGGGCTGGAGTCACTCAAAACAATCGTTAAAGAGATCAAAGTGGAACACTAAGTACCATTACTCGAGAGGATAATAATTTTCAAGTATTTTTGTACGATTTTTTATGTTTCTTGCATTCTTTGTTTATGTTATCGTACTTGTTCTATTATTTCACGAAGAGACATTTTTGTTAATGTCATTCGGTGTTTAATCAAGACGGATTAATCAAATACCGCGTTAAATTCGTACTCAAATTAATATACTACTTTATATACAATTATATAATATTTAATTAGTATTAAAATACGTCGTTGTTTCCGCTCTGTATGTTCCGCTCGATGAATTATTTCTAAAGGGTTCGTGAACAAAATATATAAAAGTATAAATGGCGTATATTCTTTATATTTATTATATATACTTACAATTAATTTAAAAATATTTTTTATTATCCTCCAGCATATGTAATTTTTATGATATTCATTATTTTTCTAATATCAGTAGAATAAATGTAATTATGTTTAACAATAATTAAAAAAATGATTTATAATTATTATACATAATCATAGTTAATTCAGTATAAAAATTGTAAATTATATTCTAGTATTCATATAAAAAAATTAATTATTAATGCAGACAAAATTTACTATAAAAATTATTATAAAAATCAAATTTTGTAATATTTTTTTTATAAAAAAATAAAATATATACCATTGGTCTTATCACAGATTCCATTAAATGAATATAAAATAAAATACAGACAGGCTTGTCGTTTTTTATGCGAACGAAGGGTAAGACGGATATGTCGATGGGGTGGAAGATCGAGATAGGAAGCATATTTTAGGAAATGAATCTCATTTAAGTTTTATAGTTTTGTAGATACAGAAAAAATATGCACATTTTAAAAGAGTTTTATTTATATTACGTGATTTTTAAAAGAAATCGGTTAATAAAAATAGTTTTTTTTATAAGATGTAAATTAGAAAAAAATATATATAATTTTTTTTATTTAGTATATATTTTTATAATTAATTTATTCATATATATGATCAGAATTAATTTATTTTAAAAAGATTCCAAGAAGATTATTTTTAATATTTTCCAGCAATTTTTTATGACTTATTGGTCAATAAGATTTTTGTACTAATTTGAAAAAAAATATTTTTAAAAAAAAGTAATGAAAATCATTAATTTTTTTCATTTTTCAAATAAATCGTTTATTCGAACATTAAAAATGATTTAATATTCATATTTTATTTCCTTTCTCGTATTTAAGATTTTTTTCCTACACAGTCATTAAATATAAATAATTTTAATGGATATTTACTATACAAAATTTTGTATTGAATTATTTTTTGATTGTTTGGTAGAAATTCTGTTTAATTTTAAAATTAAATCTATACAAGGTTAAATTTATAAAAGATTCAAAATATAGTAAATCTTTTCATGTCATAAAATGAAAATTATTTTAATATATTACTTGAAAAAATATATATTACTATGAAAAATTATAAAAGATGAAATATTATACTACATTGTCTGAATCTATCAGTTAAAGTACTATATAAATAAATTGAATATACTATATATATATATATATATATATATATATATATATATATATATATATATATATATATATATATATGTGCGTGTGTGTGTTTGCTTTTGATTCGAGTCGTATGAAAAGGCAGAAAAGCTTTAATATATGTTAGAAACTTAATGAAAACACAATCTGTAGCATTACAACGTTTTGTGTCCTATTTCATTATGGTTGATTTATGAAGCGCTGGGATATTTTGCACATCAGTGCTGAGCAGAGATTAGCGCTGTGTACATCCTAGCAGATAATGTGAGCTGACGTCGTGACCCTAACGGTCGCCATTGACTGACTATGGTATTCATTATCTGAGCGATGGTGATAATTCATTAGCGCTTTATTATACACGTATCAGTGTGAACATTTATTAATCGTTCCAGTTATAGATTGTAAACAAGGCAGTATTCATTAAATTTAGATTATATATAATAAGAGTAACAGGAACTGTGGATATATATGTATGTACAGACGTATGTTTGGTTAGATGTTGATATAAATTCATATAAACGCAAACACGCATAAATGATTTCATGTAAAATTCAAATAAACATATACACACGCTTTGCATATACTCGACATCAGTATATTCATATATACATACATAAATCTTTATATATATATATATATATATATATATATAGTGTATTGTATGTAAATCAATTTCAAAATTATTCAATTATTGTATTTTACTTGCCTTTATTAACAGAAATTAAAAATATATCTGAAATAAAATAATTCAACAAATTTTACAATTCAAAAAATTGAATTATATTAGGTTGGCAAGTATCTCCCTTCCGCTTTTTTTTTCTTTTTTTGTTTTGTTTTTTTGTTTTTTTTTGTACATAGCTGCGAAATTCAAAAGACCAGAAGGCGGAAGGGAGATATTTGCCAACCTAATATATTATAAAATAAAACATAAAAAAATAATGTAAAAATGAATAACATCACATTTCTGGTATATAAAATTTGTGAAAAAAGAAAATAGAAATTTGTGAGACATAAGACTACAAAAATAGCAACAACTCGAAGTATTATCTAAGAGATAATAAATAAAAAATAACTTAAAAATATCATGTAATCAAAATAATAAGTGTGTAAAAAAATTAAAGTTTGTGAAAAAAATTCCAATTGTTCGAATTTGAGTCTTTTATCTACTAAAAGATCAAATGTCACTAATGATATATATTGATTTAATATACTTTTTTAAGCGTGATAGAAATTTAAATTGACTTCAATGTTAACTTCTATTACGCTTAAAAAACAGCTATATAAAATATGAGAAAAAGAATGACTTGCAATTTAATTGCTTTAATTTTTAATTATTCTAATTGTTTTAATGTACAACACTAATTATTAAAACATAATACAATTGAGAATTATACTTAAACATTTCATTAATTTATATTACTATTCGTTTTGGTACTGTGATAAATTCAGTTTAACAAAAATAAGTTAATTACTCAAACACTGAAAAGTTTTATGAAAGTTCTTAGTAATTATTTATTGTTCGCTTAATTCATTGATGTGCATTTTATGCCCATGCAACCATTTTCAAAATGCTACATTATAAAACATAATTTATAATACAATTAGATTTCATTACAATGCTCTGATTTTTAAATTCACCATTTTAACGATAGTATGGTTATTTAAATATACATCAATAAATAAAATGAACAATGAGTAATTATTACAAATATTGAGTTTTCTTTCTTGGTTGTGAGACGAGTGATTTATTTATGTTAAATTTATAATATGTTAAAATATATTTTAAAAAAAATTCTTTTAATAAAAAATTAATAAAATTGTCGATATAAAATCAACTCACTGTTTAAATGATATTTTTAGAAATTATATATTTATTTCTTGTTTCTTTTCCCAATTTAAAACTATCTTATTAAATTATAATTTCTTAAGGTTCATTTTTATATAAAATTGTATATTTTACATGAAAATAAAACTAATAACATTATATCATATCAAGTTTAAAAACAATATATATTATTTATAATCATTCAGATTTCAATATTTAATTTGGTAATAAAATTTTAAGTATTAATCATTTTTTTCTATTTATAAAACAATAAAAATTGTAGAATCAATTAAAAATAGAAATTATTTTTTAATTCAGATAAGAAGTGTACAAATTTTTCATTGGAATATTATTAATCAAGATATCATTTTTTTTAATAGTTACAAATATTAATTTTATAAGACTGATAATATTTTTTTGCAAAAGTGTATATTTTTAATAAAACCAATATGTATAGTTAAAAATTATTTACTTATTTATTTTTATTTCTTTATATTTATAATAAGTTATTTTAATAATATCATAATAAATATTTTTCTCAACTATATTGATAAGATGTATAAATAATAATATTGCAAACGTTTACAAAAATATATTTTCTTGATAAAATAATATAAATTGAATTATTTAATTAGTTTAATTTAATTAACATTAATTATATATTTAATAATTACGAAATATCTCTACTATATGATTTTTTTTCAATATGAAATCTTTTTTTTAAAAAAAACTCTTCAAATAATACAATTTCAATATTTAAAATCCTATGAAGTTTATAAATAAGATATAAAGAGTTATTTTATTAACGAAATTAATTCATTTTAATTATCTGAATTAATGAAAAATATTAATCTCTTGATATTTTCCCAGGCATCACAATTTTTCTTTTCCAAGTTCGTATAAAACTCGCATTAATGGGGTAAAAAACCCATACATTGAAACATGAACCTGTGCTAATGAACGTCGTTGAGACTTCGTAACAAGATTTGATAATAAATAAAACGCGCTCTTAATTAATTAAAAATGACATCGACTAAATTACAACAACATAATGTTTATTAAATATTTATATTTTTCTTCTGTTTATTTAATCAATTAATGTTCAAAAACAGAATGTTGAACATGTATCACGGAATGATGATACGTCTGCAAAATTAATTATAAAAATTGTTTTAATAATAATTATCACTGTCTAAGAATGTTTCATGGAATTCGTATCAGTAACATTGACAATCTGACTTGACCCTACACACGCCATTGTGAAGAGACTATCTATAATTGCATATTACAACTATGTATTATATCAATAGACGCATAACAGTTTATCTCTTCTTGTAGGATAATGCATATAAATTGTAATTCTTCAGTTGATCTCCATGAAGAAGGTTTATCACAAAAATATTCTGAGAAAATTAATTACATCGCTTGACTGATTTATGGTTATGTTATGACTTATTACTGTGTTTATTCGAAATTTATGAAATTCGATTAAATGAAATAATAGTGTCTTAAGAAAATAAATTTGATTCAATCATCGAAACGAATTGGCCCAATGGCGAACAAAAAATATCGAAATTCATATTTTAAAAAGATATAACTATTTAAACACACACATTAAGCCAGTATTAATGACTACTAAAATAATTGACATTAAAGCAACTAACAGTTAAAATTTATGACTTAAAGTAATACTTTTTAGATTATTTTAATTAAATTTTAGACTTTACTTCTTTGGACATTAATTTTTATAATGGATTGTTTTCTACAATTTAAAAGAATTTTCTTGATAAAATGTAAGACGAGATATATATATATATATATTACTTTTGACTTATAAAAAAAAAAAAATATTAGAAATTTCTAAACGTGGTAGAAAAACTTATAAATGGATACGAAAATAGATAAGAATAACTGATAGAATAAAAAAAGATGAAATGTGTATAGGCAAAATAAATAGTAAAAAGAGAAAACACTAGATGACAAAAATAATTATTAATGACAGCCAAGAGATAAAAAAAAATTAAGGACAAGACCTTATCAAAGAAGAAGTATTAAAATTGTGTAGTAGAGATGAGGAGTGGATAAGATTATTCGTGATCAGAAAATAATGGAAGAATCTTGAGAAAACAGCTAATAATATCTAATGACATCTAATGAGGCTTTCACCAAACAATGACCTAATATAAGCTTTTGTGTTGTTTTGATGATAATAAATATATATAGAGAAAGAGAGAGAGAATGGCTAAAAACAGTAGATTCGATGATAAAAATTAGTTCTAGTTTCTTGGTAAAAAATAAAATGGGATTAACACTGGTTAATGAACTAAAGACATTTCTTCCTAGCAGTTGTCAGAAATGGACTTAGAGAAAAATAATAAATAAGTTCAAATTAAAAAAAATTATAAAAGAATTTTTATTGAACAACGTAATTACATTATTAAATTATTTTCAAAATATTTGGCATTTAATTCTTGTTTTTTTTTTGATTCCATAAAACTATTAAAAAAATATATAATTTTATATAATTTAGATTCACTGCCATTTTTACCTGTAAAGAAAAACATATCTTCATTGTTGGTTTTACACTTTTCGAACACCTATATATATATATACAAATATAAATTTCAAAAATAATTAAATAATTATTTTCTTAAAGATTTTACTTTTTTTGAAATCACAATTTAAATTCATCATTTTTTAAAAATATTATCAATTATTAAAATTTTAAGTTTTTTTTAAAAAAACTAATGTTCAAAATGATGTCTAGTATGATGAAATATTATTCTCAATTTAGAAACATGAATCACGATTTCATAAAAAGGTAAATTAATTACATTTGACATTGATGTTAACGGTATGGCTATTCATATATACATAATCGATTTTATTAACATAATATATTCAGATAAATTTCGTGTTACTAGCAAATGTGATTTATTCAAAAACATCAAAGTTAGTTTATACTTTTTTGATAAAAAAAACTATTAGGAAAATTAACAAGAATGTTATGAATTGAAAACAATTTTCAACTTACAATTTAATCTTTACTTGTATCTTTTTAACTGTAATTTTGTTTCGAATTAAAAACTGAAAAAATAATTGTTTTTAGCTTTATTTCTACAGATGTGATATGACTTTAATGACATTTTTTTACTATAGTTGCTCATAAAATAACAATCTTTTTCTTGTTATTTTTTTTTTTGTAAAATATACAAGTTTCTCATAAACATTTCATTTATAATTATTATGAACTTTTTTAAAAAATCTATTAACAAATTAAATTGAAAATGTTAATCATATTGAATGAATCTTAATTTTAAAAATTCAAACATATAAAATAATTTTACAATCTATTATCGATAATAAGTCAGTCTAGTAAGATGGTATAAAAATTAATATGAATGCATTGTCTTTATATATTATAGAATTACTATTTCTGCGAAACGTGACTCAAATTTAATATTCATTAGAATGAAAATTTGTTGAGCACGGTGACATTTTTACTACCATCACAGTTATTGTCCGTAATATTTAACAAAAATTGGCACGAGGGGTGAAGCTTATATATACACACGTTTAATCACAAACACGTACGAGTACTAATTCAACTGTTTACTCCCCAACGTAATTAACTCGTTGGCGTATTAAAAAAATGTGCTGCATTACGGATCTAAACTTGAATTCGCAACACATTTCGCCAGATCTCCGACATGGCGTGTAGACTGACGGCTGGCTGACTGTGCAAACTAGTCGCATTGGAGACCCACAACTACTAATACCTACTGTAGGGTTGAATACATATACAGAGAACCCTTCATCGTAACAGGATTTTATATATATCGTCCACTCACGCCGGCTGCGTTACATGAGGTTTGATAATATACGATCGGGAATCACGCGAATGGCGTCATCGTCGGTTACACGTTGACATTAAATTGATGCCAGACAATTGTGATACTGCGTCATGGGTCTATGACGGCCGTGTTGTAACGACGATATGACTATTTTTCATTAGTTTAAGGTTAAACGATTAGTCGTATGATACAGAGTATGCAAAATGTCGCCGGAAAATAATATTCATAATTTATTCGAATTTATCTTTACTGTAATGAAAATTAATCGTATCATTTTTCACACAATATGGTACCATTTTTAATTGAATACACATGCACACACATATATAGATATATATATATATAATATTAAACAAATCAAAATCCAGAAATGAAACAAATTAATATTTATAAAAACGATGCATATTTTTTATACAAGAAAAATAATTTATAAAATATAGTCATCCAAATGTGATGTTTGGATTTGTGTTTCATTAAAAAGAAACTATACACATGTTTCCCTATACACCACTCTATACACATATTTTTTTTTTAACAAAACACAGATCTAGGCGTCACATTTGGATGACCTTATATATGTTCTTTTCAAAAATATATACTTCAAAATTCTATAACAATTCTCTCTAATTGATTATAAAAAATTAAGTTGATTTTTACAATTTATTGTAGTTGAAATTATATTTAAACACTATTTGTATTTTTTATAATATATCTTATTTTTAATGATAATTATTTTTCTGTAAAAACATTGTTCTACATAACATTTATTAAAAAAAATTTATTAACAAATCTTCATTTAAAATTAACTAAAAATAGTTGTTCAATAGAAATAATGCAATATAATTTTTTTTAGTTACTTAAGTAAATTCATACAGCCAACAAATTTCTTGTAAAAAAATGAAAAGATGTTATTTTATTCACTATAAAAAATATTGAATAAATATTTGAATACTTTTCATTTAAACTATTTAACTTGAAATGGTTATTGTGTCAAAAAATGAGTAGCTTTCTTTAATTTCATGTTTACATATATACAAAGTGGTTCCAATAAAATGTACACACACTAAAATCTATACACATAAAAATGTGTATACATTTTTGGGGGACACTCTGTATATGGATATGTATATATTTATAGATTTATGTCAAAAAGTGAACATAAAAAATCGTCATGTGAACGAAAACCATACAAAAATACATGTGTTAAAAGTAAACACTTATAAATGTCAAAAAAAAAAAATATCTGTCAAACTGGTCATAAAATATTGGTAGTAAAATATTTATTATGAAAAAAAAACCATTAGATCAGGTGAAGTGGAAAATTTTAGAAAATCCCTTCATCCAACAATGGATAAAGAGAGGTTGTTATTAATGATGATGATAACAATTATATAATAATGTGTTTTTAAGCGTGATAGAACTATAAATTGAATCCCTATCGATAGTTCTATCTAACCTAAAAAAAAACACCTTTATATATATATATATATATATATATATATATATATATATATATATATATATATATATATATATATATATATATATATATATATATACATGTGTGTATGTTTATATAAAGGTATGATAAACAATGTTTTTTCTATATAAATAAAATTTTATATTTTTTTTATCAGTATTTATTATCAGAGATATGTAATAATTTTCGAGTTAATAATTATTTTTGTGCATGGAAAATTCATTTTAACACAATTAAATCACTCACATCTAACACAACAAGATTTTTAAAATTTATTTAATAATCATTTTATTCACTGATGAGCAAATCAATTTTGAAAATTATATATATTCATGAAACTAAATATTTATAACAATTAAAATTAACACTTTTTCATACAAGTTTGATTTTTTATATATCATATAATAACTTATCATTTTTTTTTTTTGAACAAAATTAATACTCATTAATTATACTTGTATATTTCATATCTTAACTGACAGTTGTAATTTTTTTAAAAAATGAAATACATAAACATTCAATAACATTCAGTTCATAAAAAGCAAAGTTTTAACTAACTAACAGCAAAAGAAAATCAATAACGGTTAGATTTTATCTCATATTACCATTATTTACGATTTGTTTTCGAAGTTTTGAAAAGATATATGTATATAAGTATATTTATATGTGACTGTGTTTATATATATATATATATATATATATATATATGTGTGTGTGTGTGTGTGTGTCATCGTCGGCTCAATTTCATCGTTTCAAATGTCCGCCACTGCATCCCTTAGACGTGTACACATACATCAGTGGACACTTGTACTTTCACGATAACGCCCTTTTGTTATATACCCACGTGTACAACACGCCCGAACGAGTGCATTCATAGGCAGCACATATATAGGTAGTGAGTGGAGCGCCTCGTGTCGTGCGTGGATTCTAGATTAGTTATTGAAGGGGGGCCGGTTGAATGTGCACGATGTCTGTGTATACAGCAGAGCACCATTGTGACAACGGAACGTCGTGGATGGGGGTAATATGCGGTGAATGAGTAGGTGAAACGGGGCAACCGATTCCACTATGCCGATTACTTGATTAGCATTGTAATGTCTTAATTAAAAGACTGACTGCATAATATACGTGCGCCAGTCAACTGACAAACAAATATAGACCGTGCGAAATCGTCTGACGAGTTTGACATTTCTGCATAAGGATTGATGCGACGACGAAGCGTTAGATATAGAATTAAATTCGTTTTTACTGGCTGTTCCGGCAGATCGATTCGAATTGAATGCATTTTTTTGAATAACACTATTCACTTCATGTCGTTCATCCTATTAAGTTGCACACTAAAAAAACATTTTCTGAATTCATTTTTAAATTGAATTTCCATAAAGTTATCGCTAAGTTATTGTATCGGAAATAATATTATATCATTTTTATCTACAAATAATAATTTACAAAAATAATTCCAATTTCACTTTCCAAATAAACCAATATGTAATTTTATAAAATTATTTTTTTCCCATTGATTTTTTGGTACTTTGACAAAATCAATTTAACACAAATGAATCATGCATCTTACAAAAGTATTCAATAATCTCTAATTATTCATTTTATTTGCTGATGAGCAATTCGACGACCATACCATCATCATTAAAATGATGTATTTTAAAACCTTGTAGTAAGTGATTTATTTCTGTTGATTTTTTCTGTCAAGAAGCTTTTTAATATTTTATAAAATCTTTCTCCAATTTTTTTCAAATATATTATTTTTGAATGTTCAACCAGATAATTATTATCAAGTAAATGATAATAAGAGAAAATATATTTAAAAATAATAAATTGTGAATTTATATAAATTCTAATATTTTTATAAATTAAACAATATTAATAGTTCAAAATAACTTAATTATTTCTAAATTTCATTCATGGTTTTGAATCATTAATTTTTGATTATAGATATAATAATAAAATCGAATTTTGAATTATATTTTTAAAGTAGTTAATTTTGGAATTCATTACTGTGATTGTACTTTTTTTATAATATTTTTTAATATGAAAAGAGTTATTACATATTTTTAAGATTACAATAACATAATTATTAATTTAAACAGCTTTATATTTTTTTAAAATAAAAAAAACGATTGTGAAAGAAAAATAACTAACTTGAAATTTTTTTTAACTTGTCTTGATTTACATATTTATGTTTTGATAAAATCTCAGTTACGATTACAAAACTCATTTCACTATTTTAGAATAAAAGTTAAAAAATATATCTTAAATAATTAAAAATTGTTTGGTTTCGAACTTCTTTCCATTTTTTTATTTAATCTCATTTTATGTTAAATTGTTTATTTATATTTATATTTATTACAAAAACATTAAATCAAAGAATTTACTTAAAAATAAAAGTAAATCAATGAAATTGTATGTCCATAAAAATAAATATATAATTAAAATATTATGGAATATATTTTTTTAGTGTTATAAATTTTACTCGAGAAAATATTCTTGTATAATAAATTAATGTATTTTCGATTAAATGCAATTAATGTATAAATTATTAATGTATTAATGAATATACAATTATTTTAAAAAAATAATATTTTTTATTTTGTTACAGATTACTATCGAACACGTTATATTGGTAAGAATTTTTTTAATAATGATTTATAATAAATATGTTAATAGTTTTAATAGAGTTATTTTCTAAAATGATACTCAAATTCTCAGGTCATTTCTAAGAATATATATATTTGCAATTCTCAAAAATAAATTAAGATCTACACAGTGAATCTAATCATATTTATTCATAAATAATTAACTGTAAATAGTATTATAATTAATTTACTACACACAAATTATTACATTAAAAAAAAGAAATTAAATGAGCAAATTTCACTAATTTTTTTTATAACTACTTTAGTATGAAATTAAAAAAAATCATAACAAAAAACCGTATTAATATCTATTTTTTAAGTATTGTAATAAAATATCTTTAAGATAAATTAATCACCTCTTACATCACAAGATTTTATAAAAATACCTTTAATGATTTTACAAAAACTCCTTATCACTTAACTCGCCGATGGTGAATTAAATGATAATAATTAAGTGTTAATTGTATTAATCAAAAATAATCGTCTTATACCAAACTCATATTTCTCTATTTATGAATTTAGAAACGCGATTTACAAACCGCATGTGATCATTTTGTTAAAATATATATATATATATATATATATATGAAGAGAATGACGTAATGCATGAAATATATCATTATGAAGTAATACAATAAATCAAACAATATTTGGCATATTGACAATATATTAATAACCGTGTATTTAAAAAAATAATTAAACATTATGGAATATCAAACGATCAATTAATATATGTTTGATACAAATTTGTTTGACATACGATCATAAACAAAACATAATTAAAAAATCATTTTCATTAACATCAAAAGAACATTTCATATATTAGACGGCACCATTAATAACGGAATATACAAAAAAAGATATTTTACAAAAATCAAACGATAACATTTATTTATTAGTCACTCTTGACTGTACGGAATAAACATCACATAAATCTGTCAACGTTGTGCTTATGCAAGAAATTGGTCGATACAGTCAGATCTGCAATTTATCTGTCGTCACTGTATGTCAGAGAACATAGCCTGCGACGACGCGGTGCATTTCTAACAACGATACAAAAATTTTTTTCTTTCGTAGCAAGAATAATATTTTATAAACACATCAAGACACATCTCTGGATCGGATTGACTACCATATTTTTTTATGACGTGTAAACCAAATATAAGCATTTAAATAGGATGTACTTTTTTAATAGCAAAAACAGTCACACTTGTATAAGCTACTTCGTTAAAAAAGACGAATGAAATCAGTCAACTGGAATTATTTTAAAATAGAAAAAAGAAATGTATTTATTGTTTGATGTCTTTTTTAAAATAACTAAATATCATCTCTACTAACCTGACAATTACTGTGTAAAGTTTTTTTCATTTCTCTTTTCAATTCAAACCAACCAATATTTTTTTTATAAAATTTCAATAAACGTAAAAACAGATTTTGTTAGTTTATATTTAAACATGACATCAGAAAAATTATTATTGTGGAATGAAAGATAAAAGCATTGGATTACTCGAAGTTAAACGTTTTGAGAAAAAGAAAATAAACGATGTATAAAAAAATGTATTTTAAAAATCAATAAACACAGAGAAGCTAAAAAAAATCAATAAATAGGTAAGGATGAACAAGAGGAATTTTAATAAAGTTTTTTGAAAAATTAAAATAATACAATATATTATATATAACTGATTGATTTCAACTAAGTTTTAATCATGTAGAAATTCTAACAATGGATTGACAAAAATTGAAAATAATTATATATATATATATATATATATATATATTTAAGCGTGATATAACTTTAAATTGAAGCCCCATCGAAAGTTCTATCAAATGTAAAAAAAAAAAAAACTATATTATCAGTCTCTATCTACTACTGGTTAAAAGCCTTTTTCAAAATTTTTCACTTCGACTGATCCAATGCCTTTTTCTTCCATTTCAACTAACTTTCTCTCTCTCTCTCTCTCTCTCTCTCTCTCTCTATATATATATATATATATATATATATATAAATCTGTGTTCATTAAATTCCCAAACATATTTCATAATCATTATGTTTTAAAAAATATCTGAAAATTTTAATAATAATAATAATATTAATATTAAATTTAAGTAATATTCATAAATTAAAATATATTAAAAATAATAAAATGTGAATCAACAGTAATCTCTTACTGAAGAATTATAAACATCATTTTTGTATCATAATTAAAATTTATTTGTGTTAAAGTGAATCAGCCAAAGTTCCAAAACAATAAATAATTAATATTCGTATATCTTATTAATAGATCTTAATGATAGAAAACGTAAGATAGATATGACTTTATCTAAAATAGGTAAAAATAATATAAAATAAAATTCATTTTTAAAAAGATTAATGAATATTATTTTTTCAGAAATAACCAATTAATAACTGAAAAAAGGCATAACGTTTAAATGACTTCTCTATTAATTGCAGCTGACTTCCTTTTATCTCAGTTATTAAATGTCACAATAGAACAAATTACAGTGATGTTAATGAATATTAATAAAATATTGTCAGATTTCAATTATTCAATATTTTATGTCTACTGTGCCTGTTGTAAAAATTTCATACAGATTTAATTGAAAATTATAATTATATTCAATTTTTTGTAGTATTACTGAATTTATAAGTAATTTTTTATTAAAAATCTTTGGTGACATTTTTATTAAAATAATTTAAGTCATAAATAACGAATCATTTATAAGATAGCACATGTATGATAAGAGCTCAACGCGTAAATTCTTTAAATATGAGTCATATTTTCGTATTATTTTCAAAAAATAGATATGTTTATTAACGGTGAAAATTACTAAATCATATTTTTTATTGAAAAGGCAAACGTTTAATTATTCAATTTTTTGTACGGTTTATCTCTTAAAGTAATAAATAAACTGATAATTTATTCATAATTGTATTTCCTAGATTTTGTAATACGATACGATGGACTTTAGTTATAAACAAGTCAGCGTCCAGAAAAAAGTGTGACTGGAATATACAAAAACATTTGGAGTCAAATATCAGTTAGTTTCAAAAAACTTGTATGACAAATCTTACTTACTCACCGCATTAAAATATTTTTCGACGCGATGATATACACTCCGTCTTATATTTAATCCTCTTTTGTGTTTTGTAATAATTCTGTTTGTGTACGTTTTTAATTTTTCGTTGTTTGTATCTTATTACAAAGCATAATTTCTGTACTTGAAAATGACAAAAGATTCTTTTATTCGGTCGTAAGTCAGATTCAGTCATGTGATATTTTAATACCTCGACAGGACGAATTTTCAAAAAGTGGAAATATGAAATACACCCTCGACCACTTGTTAAATTTACATCTTTTTAAATGATAATGTGTTTATACATACAATTGTTATTTGATTCAGCCATGAAGAAATTACAACTCAAAGGTCAAATGTTTGAAATCAATACAACATTTTTAAATATTTAAATTTTTCTCCAAACGTATATTTTTAATATTCAGATCTTTATTTGTTCATTCTTTAATATTTAATATTGCTGTATAATTTTCTTAAAAAAAATATTAAATTAATTTCTATTTTTAGTAAAAACACCCTAGCTTATCTAACTCTACTATACTAAAGTACAAAAGTAATCAAATGTACATATATTAGAATGTTATACATTATTCAATCTTAGTATCCATCAAAGAATAATCCTATATCTTTTCCTCATTCCTCGAAGTAATTCTCCAAGCTTACAAAAATTAACTTGAAATTGTTAATTTGCATAGACTTAACATCTAGTACACCTAATTTAAATACGTCCGAAATCTTTAATTAAGAAAAAATACCAGATTAAATAGAGAAATGAGTAAATTTCAACATTGGTAGTCGATTAAGTATTCAAGTTAAATTGGTAATTTTCTAATGAGTAATGAAATAATATATTTTATTTATTTATTTTAAAAAAGTATAATATTTTCATTTTTATTTATACAAAAAAAAATACGTTTTTAAGAGATATAAAGGAATATTTTGTATTAATAGATGAAAAATATTTTTTGTTATATTTTTTGAAAGTTTACAATTTCAAAAATGTATTCTTAATTTTTTATATTAAAATTTTTAAAAAAAATGGCTAAGATAAAACTATTTGAATTCAATAGCTTATAAAAAAAATAATGTAGGTTAAAATTTTAAACGTTTTTATCAAAACTCAATTTTATGAATTAGTGATTTTAATATCACTCAAAGCAATCGTCCAATTAAATTGTTTTTTTCTATAAAACTTCAATAAATATTTCTCTATCGATAGTAACAAAATTAAGTCTAAATAGTTATTTTTTTTAACTTGTTAAAAAATGAAAACTGAGTTTACAAATTAGTTTAACATTTTTGAAATAACCATTTTGTTAATTGTCATGGTTAATTATCAAATTAGTATCAATAACACACAAATAAATATTAAATTTTTTTGATTTTTTTAAAGCATACTGTTCATTTTTACACAAATGAATATCACTGCAACACCACAAGAAATCGATAAAGTATAATTATTTATTGTTCAAAGTCTTTATTTGTAAAAAGATTTCATTATACAGTGCTCTGATGATAGCATTGCTATCGAAATGCGCATCAGCTTATTAATAAAGAACGTGAATAATAAATAATTATCGAATTTTCACATAAATAAATTATCATCTCTAACATCACAAGATATTAAAAAATGTCCAATAATTACTTATTGTTCACTTATTTGGTTATAACAACAATAAACTAATGTACATTTCAATGGTGATGCTATGATTGTCAAAACATTGTGTTATAAAATCTAGATTAATTTATATTAATTAATAACTAATTAGTACTAGAGTGATTATCTTATGGAAAGGGTATTGACTCTTGCTTCTCATCAAATTCAATCTTTGTTCGTCACTAGTTTCTGGAATTATCCAACAAGGGATAATTTCAAAAACAAGCGATAAAAGCAATTTGAGAAGAACGACTCAAAACTTGAACATAATTAGTAATTATAGAACTTTTTTCAATATCTCTTCATGTTGAGGTGGTAGTTTATTTATGTGAAAATGAATTTGTCACACTTCCAAAGTAAATAATGATATACTATTCATTTTTTTGAAAAATTAATGTAACATCTTAAAATATTTATAAATTGTGTATAAAAGTTTAAAATTATATACTTACTAGTTTTTTTTTTTGCAATAAAATCAAAAATCGACTTCTTGAATAAAATACTTTCAAAAGTAATTTAAATTTACAGTTTTAAATGTCCAAAAAAATATAATTAAATTTAATGAATAATAAAGGGTCATCCAAATGTGACGCCTACAATATATATATATATAGGGTCATCCAAATTTAGGCGTCGCATTTGGATGACCCAATATAACCGATTTAAGTAACAGCAATTAATATTAATAATTTATGTTTGCTAATATAAATACTGTATATAAACTTTAAAATTATTCTAAAATCGATTCACACAATGATTTTATTTTTATACTTCTTTTTTTTAAAAAAAAGTATCTGCAATATCCATAAATAATTCCATACATGGATTGCATGATTTATAATTCACGTGTGTTAGAGAAGTCGCGTTTCAAATTTAGACTGTGCACCATTGATTATGTACGCAATGCATATTTATGTAAAATTGAATGGGGTACGACTTAATCGAAGTTCATTTAAATAACAAGGCCAGCATGTACACATCAGTGTGGGTTACCATTTCCTTTCAGCATAATTTAAAAATTTGAAATCAATTATTTTTAATTGATGTTTTGTACGAAAAAAATAATTACCTGAACATAAACACGCACCCACATACACACATATCATTTTTAATATATATATATATATATATATATATATATATATATATATATATATAAATGCAAATAGTTCCATTTCTGATCTTTGTATAGAACTTAATAACAACGGATTTTGTATGAAATGTCAGTTGAAACTGTATCTAAGCCACATTTATGCTATAACTAAAATCGACTGATTGAGTCAGGTTCGTAATCCGCTTACTTCGGCTTATCGCGACAGGTCATTTCATTTTCGAAATATGTTTCGTCTAATATTGAATCAAGAGGTTCCAACATTGTCGATGTCTTCAGATCCGAACTTGTCAATTTGTTTTGACATAATACGAAAGAGGATTTTCTCATTTTACTTTGTACCATTACTGTTAGAAAGACATTCGACAATAATTAGGTCTAGGGCGTGATGTACTTATTAAAGTTTCTTTTCTTGATGAAATTGAAATTCAATTGATGTGTCTTTATGTTCTTAAACATATTTATTTTTTTATATATAATGATTATAAAAATTATATTAATTCTTAATCATTCATTCTAAGTTAACTACATCACAAAAGCAAACTTGACTTTCAGTTTGATGCTTAAATACATACATACATAAATATATATATATATATATATATATATATATATATATATATATATATGTGTGTGTGTGTGTGTGTGTGTGTGTGTGTGTGTGTGTATGTGTGTGTATACATACATACATGCACAATTTACTATAATGTAATTTTTAATTAAATACCTACTATAATAAAATATTAACTTAATAACTAAATAAAATCTTTTTCTTAATAAAATGTGTACTATAATTAAAAATTCAATTTTAATCATTGATTCGGTTTATTTGACAGCTTATCTTTGATTTTAGATGAAAAAAATCAATTTTTAAAAATGTCGATTTTTTATGAAATTTTCCATACTATAGGTCGTGGTTTTTTTGAGGCCAAAAATTGAAAATTTTAAAATTCATTGTTAATCGCCATTTCTGGTTACAAATCAATTATTTGAGTAGAAAATAGTGATTTTCGAACAAAAATAACATTTGTTATTAGATAATACGATTTTAGTGACCAAAAATCAATTTTTGATCATTTTTCTTGAAATTCAAAAATCGAAAAAAAATATTTCTAGTTGTTAGAATATAAAAATTTGAATGTAAATTCATTATGCTGTTTCTGATAAATAATTTGTGTGAAAAAAATGTAAAAAATGCTTCAAGAAAAACACAAGAAATTAAAAATAGAATATATAGTGAATTTTTGTGATTCAAGTCGTAGATTATTAACTAAATCAAGATTTTATCTAAATAAAACTTATTCTGTGTTCAAAAAATCAATTTTAATTGTCGATTTACTTTATTTGGCACTTTATCTTCGATTTTAGATGAAAAAAATCAATTTTTAAAAATGTCGATTTTTTACGAAATTTTCCATACTATAGGTCGTGGTTTTTTTGAGGTCAAAAATTGAAATTTTTAAAATTCATTGTTAATCGATCATTCTTATTAAAAATCGATTATATGACTTGGAACTATTGATTTTCGAACAAAAATAACATTCGTTATTAGATAATACGTTTTTAATGATCAAAAATCGATTTTTGATCATTTTTCTCTATTTTCTCGAAATTAAAAAATCCCAAAAAAAATATTGCCCGTTACCAGAATATAAAAGTTTCATTGGAAATTTATTATTTTGTTCCGGATGAATAATTTCAGTAAAAAAAATATGAAAAATTCCTTCGAGATAAACACAATGAATTAAAAATAGAATATATAGTGAATTGTTGACTAAAGTCAAGGTTTACTAACTAAATCAAGATTATATCTAAATAAAATTCATTCTGTGTTCAAAACATCAATTTTAATTATCGATTTACTTTATTTTATAGCTTATTTTTGATTTCAGATGAAAAAAATCAATTTTTAAAATTATCGATTTTTTATGAAATTTTCCATACTATAGGTCGTGGTTTTTTTGAAGTCAAAAATTGAAAATTTTAAAATTCATTATTAATCGTGCTTCCTAGTTATAAATCGATTGTTTTAATAAAAAATAGTGATTTTCAAGAAAAATTAACATTCATTATTAGATAATACGCTTTTAATGGTCAAAAAACGATTTTTAATAACATTTCTTAATTTTCTAAAAATTCAAAAAATCAAAAAAAATATATTTCCAGCTTTTAGAGAATAAATTTTTTGATTGAAATTTATTGTTTTGTTCCTGATAAATGATTTTACTGAAAAAAATATAAAAAATTGTTTCAAAGGAACCACAAAAAATTAAAAAGAGAATATATAATGAATTTTGAGTACAAGACGTGGCATATTAAATAAATCAAGTTTTTATCTGATAAAATTTAACAATTACATTTTTTTATCCAGAATTTATTCATTTTTAAACACTTTAATTACTCTAGTAGAAATTTTTCAAGTGTGTAAAGAAACATAAAAATACCTATATATATATATATATATATATATATATATATATATATATATATATATATATATATATATATGTATATATAGTAAAATAACAATATTAATTTTTAAACAAAGTATAGAAGAATATCATATCTAGAAAATATCATAAATCCATCGAACACAAAAGTTAATCGTTTCCTTAATGAAAGATGTCATTAGTTATAAGTTTGAATAGAATCTTATGAACCCTGAGTCACCAACCAGTCGTGCTAATTATGTTGGTTCGACCGCCTCTTCAATTATCAGTAAATCAAAGTTCGTCAACATATATGTGTGTTGTACATCTAGAATTTTGATAACCGGATTCCATACATCGAAGTTTTTTGAGTATCAGAAAATTTTATTGTTTTTTATCATTTAAAATCAAGTTTATTTTATTAACATAAATTTGATTTTTCTATATATTATTCCTAGAAATGAGGAAAAATATTATTTAGTCAAAATAAAATTTATATCTGCCATAAATGGCTATTTGTAGAAAGATAAATATTTACAAATGAGACTGAAAAGTTTAAACATACATTTACTTGTTTATTATTATTTATTATTTTTTACTATTTTTCAGTTTAATTTGACCCACCAATATATATATATAGATATATATATATATATATATATATATATATATATATATGTATGTATGTATATATGTATGTATACAATATGTCTCTGTATGCTTGTGTAAAAAATATAAAATGTTTATAAGTACTTAAATCAGTTCTTTAATTGAACTTTAAATGAAATTGTATGTTTATAAACTAATCCTCTTATATGAATCGAAAACAATACCATACAAGAACTATTTTCCGCTATATATGCTCTAGAAAGATTAAATAACGAAGAAATATAAATTAATCAGACTATTCGAATGAAATTTAATCTTCACACCTATAATACGGCTTACGTTCAATATGGCTTTTCGAATAACCAATATCGCGATTCAATATTGGAACAAACAGCAACTACCTTATCTAAGCTATAAAGAAAACTATATATCTTTCCTTTGTTATTCTTGTACAAATAATATTTACAGACACGAAATCCTAACGATAAATGAAACGACATGAAATAACGATAGACCAGTTATTATCGGTCGACTGTTTCAGTGAACTCTGCATCTCTTTTCCGAGCACATATTATAAGTTTATGGCAACCACATACTGTAAAGTCTTATTCTCGACAATTGACTTTTCTGCCTCATTTATGACTTGCCACAACAGTGCTTCTAATCCGCTCTGGAAGCCTTTCCGTACATCCACAGGCGGTCTTATTGCAAGGCGAAAATAGTCCCTAACGTAAATGCACATAAATTGTTTCACATAACTCCTTCTGTATACTTTTCTTCTTACGACGATAACTTTTGAAATTGGATGTAGGCGACAAGTAATCTATAGAGAAGCTTATTCGTGAAACATAATCATATTTTAAATTGTTAAACGTAATAATAACTTTTACGTGTACGAAAAAAAGAAAACAAAAATATATATATAAGCCATAAGCCGTGAGTGTTTAATCTTGTATTATGAAGTTTGCAAAAGTACGGACTTTATATATTGGTGTTTGAAAATTAAAAGTGATTTGATTAATATTTACTGTCAAAAGGTGTATAAAGTTAATGCCAGATTGAAATAATTAACACGGAAAATGTTTTAAGACTTTTTTTCATTTTGATAGTTAATTATTTCGTTCTAGGGAAAAGTTCGAAAGATAAATTAAAATATAAATTAGATATTAAATATGCATATAAATTGAAAAACGTTACAAGATCAAACTTTCATCATAAAATAACATTAATCACGCTTATCAACTCATTTTGAAATAATTTACTAAAAGTTTAGATCATTTATGTAAGTTAACTTTTTGATTGTTAATTAAAATTGCAGATAAATTTCAAATATATGGATAAGATAATTCTTTATCAACTGACAGCTTTAATTACAACACATACAATACTGAAAATGCTAACTAAAATAATAATAAAAATCACAACGGCAGTGAAACAAAATGGTTATCCAATACAAAACATCCGCCAGCAAATCAAAACTACAACCCGCAACAACATATATATTCAATTACTTTCTCATACCTAAACTGAATATCCATTCAATTCACCCTCAATTCCTCCCGTTCAACCATTATTTCAGTACAAAATCGATGATATTTAACCTTTTCATATGTAATTTCTTTTCGGTAATGTTTTTAGTATTTAATAGATATTAAGTACAATTTTATAATTCTGTACAAATATATATATATATATATATATATATATATATATATATATATATATATAAGGTGTCCCATTAAAAACACAACTTAATTTTTAAATAAAGCATATCTTTTTTTTAGTGAGCAATGAAGAATGTCGTTCCTGATTGAACAATGAAGAATGTCGTTCCTGATTGGACACCTTATATATATATATATATATATATATATATATATATATATATATATTAGTGCAAATATCTCCCTTCCGCCTTCTGGTCTTTTGAATTTCGCGGCTATGTACAAAAAAAAAAAAAAAGCGGAAGGGAGATACTTGTTAACCTATATATATATATATATATATATATATATATATATATATATATATATATATATATATATATATATATATATATATGTGTGTGTGTGTGTGTGTGTGTGTGTGTATGTATGTATGTACACAGTCATTATAAATCATTTGTAAAAAATCAATGAACTATTTTTCTTGTACTTACAAGCCATAATTCATTATGGCTAATTTACTTTTCACAAAAGAATCATTATTCCACATTCACAATATTTATTATATGAAATAAATATTTACTGTTTATTGTTCGATATTTATTAGATCACTCCATTATATTTGTTTATTTATATCACTGATAACGTCACTATTTTCTAAACAAGACTTGTGAAATTCTTTTGAATATATAAAATCGCCATCATCAGTCAAGAATAAAAAATAAATAAATACTAAACACTTAAATAAAAAAATAGTTAAATTTATTACAGAAACGATAAATCGTTTTTTAATAATAAAAATTGGTTTGGTTAGAATCACCAATTTTTGAAGATATTTATTAAATATAATTTCTTTTCTAATCAAATTTAAAAAAGTTTTTATTTTTTTGAAAATATTTGCTTGAGTACTTTTATAAAATATTCAACATATTTTTCTTGTAGTTTCACAAATTCATTTTTATTGAATGAGTATTTTTGCCACATAAATAAGAAGACATTTTTTTTTGATTGAACTTTTTTCAGGTTTTGAAAATATAAATTAAAATAATTAATTTTCATTTATTTTTTTCTCATTCGAACTGCTCTATCATTTCAGTAGGATTATTTATCTAGAAATGTTATTCAGCATGAAATAAAGAACTTTTCTCTAAATTAAGTATTTTTCTATAATTATTTATATATATTTATTATTATTATTTTTATATAAACAATTAATTGTTATATATCTAATGAATACATTAGAAAAATTTGATTAAAAAACATATAAAGGATAGTCAATAAAATTATTAATGATTTAAAAATTAACCCTTATTAATCATAGATAAAAAAATATTCGTTAAAAAAAAACAAAAATTAAATTAGTTAAAAATTGATAAAAAAAATGTAAATAAATTTAACACAAATCAATTTTCACCTCCAACGCCACAAATGTTACAAAATGTTCAATAATCACTTATTGTGCATTTCGATGGCAATGCCATTATCGTCAAAGCCTTTTTGTTATAAAATAGTGTTGATTATTGTTGCTTTATAACATTTGGTGGTGTTGGGGGTGAAAATTGATTTGTATTAAAATTACGAAACAAATAATATGTAAATAAAATTGTGACAAATCTCTGCCTGTAATTTTTCCTCGAAGAAATTAATGATTAATTTTATTACTTTAACAGTACCAACTCTGTGTCGATATATGGACTGAAAACAAACACATGTCTTAAAAGCAATTGAATTTTACATAACTTTTTAATATAAAATACGTGCTGTCATAAAAACCAACATCGAACACATGCCATATTGCAAATTGTAATACGACGACGAATTTATTTATACCACGAACGTCGTTGATTGAAAAGACCTTAATAGTTGATATATTTGACTTAACGCGTGATTCCAATTACTTCTTCGCGTTAAACTAAATATCAGTTTACATTTTGAATTGAAAGGAGTATTAAAAATACATCAGCGCAGCGTGCTTCTACGTCATATGATAATTCGTCCTATTCATACGATGACTTAAAGGTGGTCCCCACACGTGCTTTACATGAAGTTCATTACAATAACACGGATTTAGTTTACGTATGATACGCGGGCGTCTACTTGCAAGTCATGGTCTAATATAAATAAATACATTTATGCGGGCTTGGGCAGGCCGTTCGTTATGGAAGAAAACTCATTTCACAAAAACGTCCAACGGCCATTATTTCCTAATATTTATATGGCGCATATTTGATTGTTATAATAAACGGATTTATGCATACTAACTTCTAACATGTCATTGTTCACGTATTAAAAATACACACACACACTATATATATATATATATATATATATATATATATATATATATATATATATTAAAGTGTAGGATGTTGACAAATAACTTTTATTTCCTTCGATTGTCTGAATCATCTATATTCAAGGCATTATTCAAGTGTTATTAACATTTAGTATAATTTTATTTCATCAAAAACTCGTTTGATATCTAATAGTGTAAATAATGAGATATAAAATGATTTTTTTCAATATTTTTATTAATATGCATATATAGGGCTTTTCAATAAGCGCTTCAGAAGTTTAAACGAAAATAAAACAAAAAGTATTTAATTAATTAGTTTTTTTTTTATTTCCAAGCATATTCTATGCCATTAACGATGGAACACAATTTCACCACGACTTTCCCTTGACATAGTCCATTCAATTAGTTCAATTTTTAATATTTTTCCAGATTAATAAATGATGCTTATACAACTATAAGAAGATCTAGAAAAAACCATATGAAGACATATGACGAGCATCGGGGTTTGTTACACACCCCTAGGTACGTCAACAAATTAAGTTCAAATTCATAAGAAGACGTACAACATCAAAAGCTCAAAAAAAATCTAATTTTTAGTCACTCTTTTACATAATTGTAGTCCAGTTTCATGAGTTACAAGTTTGTATATATATATATATATATATATATATATATATATATATATATATATATATATATAATATTGATAAAATTAACAGAAAAATAAAAATAGGATGCTATTAATTAGGAAGAAATTCTTATATAACGAAGTTCTATATTCCTCTATGTTTAAAGAAAAAAAAAATTAATAATAGAAAAAAAATTAGAAAAAAATACCTAACTGTTTTTACTTATAAAAGTGAAACGTGGATTTTAAATATCAAAATAATTTAATGACTCCAAACAACACATAAAAAACACGAAAGAAGTCTTTTAGGAATTACATATAAAAACAAAAAGAAAAATGAGTGGATTTAACAATAAACATAAAGAAATCTATAAATAGATTGAAATAGAGGCGTAAAAAATCAGTGTTAAAGTAGAATGGAAAAAACATACAATGGATTTCTGAAAATGGAAAAAGTTTTTGAAGAGACTTCATCCAACAGTAAATCAAAAGGGAATCTTGATTATATATATATATATATATATATATATATATATGATTTGAATTATTTGTACTAGTTTGTAGTCATTATTAACACAAATGAATTTTTATCTCAAACACCGCAATGGTTATGAAGTGTTCAATAAAAAAAGTGAACAATAAGTGATTATTAAACATTTTACAATCATTGTGGTGTTGGGAATAAAAATTCAATTGTGTTAAAGTGAATTATCCACAGTCCAAAAACAAACACTGGTCATTATATCATGGAAAAAAATTCAAAAATATTTCGCCATTTCGTCAACATTATTTTTTAATCGAAGGAATTGTTGTAAAAAATATGTTTTATTTAAATTAATAAATAATATTAATCTCAATATGTAAACATTTCATAAATTCAAACATTGATTTTCAACAATTCAATATTCATTCTGTTTGTAAATTTCATTTTTATATTGTCTATTGGATCTTTGCTTATATCTACTATCCATCTATTTACTAGATATTGGTTTTAAAATCAAATTAATGAGAGAAAAATACAAAAAAAAATAATCCATCGACAAATGATATAAAATAATATATTTCTTATTTATTTACAATTATAATTATTTTATGATTTTTTTTATGTATTTATGATTATTTACTATTTTATAATTTATTATATTATCAATCATGTGCATTTTTTACATTTATTTTAATTATATTCTTCATTTATATAATTAATTAATTTTATATTATTAATTGACTATTAAAAAATAAAAAAAACAATAACATTTGTAATGAACAAAATTAAAATTAATTTTTATTCTATACAAATTTATATACCATTGCTGTAAAGTTATAATTTTTCCATCAAAATACTTTTAAGTAATTAAAAAAAAAATAGGAATTTATTTATTATTTCAACAAAAACCAGATAATAATATTAATCGATTTATAAAATATTGTTTGTATATATAAATATGAATTCATTTGTAAAATATTATACATAACTAATTTTTAAATGTATTGGAAAAACTGTGTAAGCATGAATCAAAAATCATTGCTAAAAGCGCCGCATTCATATTTTTAATTAAAGTGTTAATTAAATTTAAATACAATTCCAATAATTAAACAATAGATTTGTAATTAAAATTGTTTACAATTTCGTTATTATTATTTAAGATTTATTCGACGTAAAAGAAATATGGAAATTGTTTACCGTTTCATTTAAAATATATTAATGCAAGTATTGTTCTATTTTATAAGAAATGATAACGGGTTACATTTGATTGTGATTGAATAATAAATTCAATTATACGATTTCATAGCACGGTAATTTAACGGACACAATTGAAAAGTAATCAGTAACGATTTGATTGAAATAAACTATATCATTTTTTTTGTAACAATATTATGTGTTATTTTCAGTTCTGTTATTTTGTATTGTTGGTAGAAACTGGATCATTCGTATAAGTTATTATTATCGTGTAGAGAAAATAATGACTATTTAATAATCGGTGTGAAATTACCGTTGTCTATCAATACGATATCAGAAATGTTTTTGTGGTCGATCGATATTTTTTTTATGATAATGTTCTTTATTTTTTAATAATAAGAACTAAATCATATAAGTGTTAATTAAAATAGAACCGTTGTGAACTCAATGGTATTTTTAATACACTGTGGAAGATTTTATTGTTCTTTCAAGCTTATCAGTTATAAAATACAATAATGTTCCATATTATATTATATATATATTTATGTCTAATTATCAATTCCATATAATTAAAAAGTGATATGGAAAATATTTCTATTTGATAATTTTATAATGTACTGCTCTGACAATGATGGAATGACCATCGAAATACACATGAGTTTTAAAAAGTAAATAAAATAAACAACAAATAATCATTGCATATTTAACATCTTGTGGTGTTGTAGTTGAATGATTCATTTGTGTTAAAATAAATTTACCACAGTACCAAAACAAATAGTGATTCAATCACAATTTGAATAAATATTTTAATGACTAAACCCAATCGAATAAATATAACATGACTGAATATTTCATTTTATTCTAGAGTAAAAAAATACATACGACCATCATAACATTAAAACTAACGACGTTACATAATAGATACTTCCAGCACTTGAAAATGTTCGTGTAGATAAAGAGAAGCATCTATTTAAATTTTAAATTCGAGTGTGGAAGTGCTCGTAATACACAAGTGCTTAGTTAAACTCTGAGATTACTTTTTTATGAATCAAAACTTTTGACGGAAGTACTAATTTTAATTATAAAAAATCATGACCATATTTTTTTAAAAAAAAATCGTATAAGAATGATTTCTTTAGAAGTTTTATTTTTCTACCATTTCGATTAATCGTTAATTTTATATATTAAAATTAAATTATGTTATATTTATTTATTTCTAAAAAAAGTATTTAACCTATTAACTGTTGAATTTAGTTTTAAAAATCCCTCGTGGGGTGCATAATTAAAATCAAGCAATGACGAGTATATACGTCAAACGTAGGTTAAATGGACCTATTTTATATTTTAATAAAAAATTAAAGCAAAATAAAGAAGGATTACATGTTTTACATGTAAAAATATTTTTCTGATTAACTACTGTTACTTTCGTCAGAAGATGTCACATTTCTTCACTTTCTGGTGTGTAAAACTACACTATCATTGCTATTCGAATCACCCATCTAGGGGGTGAAATTTAGCAATAACAAACTATTTTTTCAACTAATTTTTATACCACATTACATTATACTTTATTTTGATAATAATTGAGAAAATCAGTAAAATATCAAACTAAAACTATTTTTGAATTTTATATAGATCACCTTTTTGCAATGAACTAGAAATAACTAATGATTTGAGGGCCTTTACAAATCTTATTTATTTATATATATATATATATATATATAAATTATCAGGAAATGCCTAATATACCAAAGAAAATAATCAACCAAATTTATAAGAAGAAAAGGGATGCTACAAGATTTTGTTTTTGCTTGACAATACTTCAAAAATGTTTTAATAAAAATTGAACATGGTCATTTAATATTGCAGTTTTAATAATAATATAGATAAAATATACAACCAAATATTTTTCTTAATCTTTTTTCTAAATTTATACATTTTTTCTTTTCACATGACGAGTATATTCGATGAATGCACCAAATTTAGGTTTTAAAATGACGTGTATACACGTTAAATTCAGTTAATTGTTTAATTATTAGTGAAAAATAACGATACCTAAAAATACACCAATACCACCAACTATCTGATGACTGTAAACTGTTTTAAATATTTAACTCAGTATAATACTTAGTATTTGTAAAAAAATACATTTTTTATATTTCAGTTTTTTTTGTATATAAAACAAGAATTTTCACTAAAACACATTATTTAATTCAACCGTAGGTTTGACAAAACCTCTTATATGTATATACATTCATAATTTATTATGACAACTAAATACATTTTTCATTTTAACATATTTTTTTAACATTGTGTATTTTATATATGTGTGTGTGTATGAATAAAATACAGTATCTATTCGTAATTCTTTTTCTCCGCTCATTCGGATCGAAAAGAATTACATGAATCCATTATAGCGTTCACAGAGCGATGTGATTAAATGAAAATGAGATCCTAAAATAAATTCTGGGTGCGCTAAAAAAACGTTACCATTCGCCTATATTCTCGGTCACTGAAAGGTTACCGAAATAATAAACGTGTGAGATAAACTGAATCCAATCATTGTTTGAATACCACACAAAAGTGTTTCAAATTCCGAAGAGTCTGAATACACTACATAGCATTGGCAATTGATAGCTGTTCACGTTACGAAAAAAAACCGCAAACGATTCGAAACCAATCACTTTTTAATTTGTCGCGAATATTGTTGGCACAGAACAGTCATGTTCCGACGACATTGTGCTACAATGTTTTCTGTGATTGGATTTTATGCAGTGTCGTTTGTGTAAACTCTTGAAAATATCCTTCATAACCGCAATTTTTATGTGCGTGCGTGTGTATGTACGCATATGTGGATTTCTGTAAACAATTGTAGTGTTGTGTTGTTTTACTGACCAGCAAGTTCTTTGTGATGTTTTCGTTTCAAATAATAATAACTACATACTTACATATATTTCATTTCAATACTTATTTAGTTTCAATGTAAACATTTTTTTTTAAAAAAAACATTTCTATAAACAATATAAGACGATATTGTAATATGATTATATTGAAAAAAACTTACAATATAACAAGCTATTAAAAATGAAATCTCTTCAAGAAAAAACATACAAGGTAAAATATTTGAAAATATTTTTAATCGATTTTAAAACAACATGTTCAAATAAAAATTGTTTAAAAATTGAATTTTTCGTAATACGACAATTAAAAAATATGAAATACAAATATTTTTTAAAAAATATATTTTCACACAGTTTTAAAAATACTATTTTATAATTCAACTTCATTCCAGTAATTTGTAACTTAAATCCAAATGTGAAAATTCATTCGAATAGTTTTAAATCTCAAAATTAATAATTTATATATTGTTTTTATTTAAAATTCTTATTTTAATACATAATAAATATTAATTTGATAAATTTTATATACAAATGTATGAATGTCAAATGATCAATAAAATTCTGTGAAAAAATAACATTTTCTATCACATGAGATATATTTGTCAAATTTTAATCGTAAAAAAAACTTAATATTTTAAGAATATATTGAAGTGTAAATATTAGTAAAATTTATATACAGAGTGGCCCAAATGAGAATGAAGAATAGTAAATGATAATAAACACATAAATGTATATTTGAACTCTTCAATCTCATTTGAGTCACCCTGATAGGCGAAAGCCTCATTGAATATTACCATTCTCTGATACTTGGTCGTACTCACCAAATTTACCAGGCATGTTTGTGAAGAATATATATATGTATATAATGTAATTATTTTTTTTTTAATTTTCAAAAGAGATACTGAATCCTCATCAAATATTTCATATAGAAACCTCACACTGTACAAACACCATATTTTTTTTATTTACCAACACCTGTTACTAATTATTTTCAAACAGAGCGAGCTTAAAGAAGACTTACAATTAGGTTCCATTTTCAAGCTGTGCTCTAAAAGATAATCAAATTACACGTACTTCAGATACCAGTGAAAATTATCTGCCTGAAAATAATTTAAGCGAATTCTAACGCCTTGGATATTAAATTCAATTTATCAATTACTGTACATTAAATTACATTTATCACGACTTCCGTAATAATTCATCATTTAAAACATAATTCAATCTATTTTTAACTGGACGTAAATTTACATTTTCTTACTTCGAGATGGTTTGTACGTGTGTAATTGAAACAAATTATAAAAGTAATTTGTTATAACATTTAAATATTCGGTTATAATATAAAATTATTAAAGAATAATCAGTTAGATAAATTTAATATAGCAGTTTTTATTAAAAATTATACAAATATATTTAAAATTACACTAATAAATATATATTTTTTTTAAATACAAATTTTTCTAATCCATTTATATTTCTTTAAAAATAACAAGAAAAATGTAAAAAATTCCAACAACCAAATATAAAATGTCAGTAATTAACTACAAAACATTAGCAAAATAATAACAAACAACTTATTTACAACTAATTATTGACCATTTGCCAAGATGGTATATGTATAACTACTTAGAAAAAGATATTTGGAAATTAATCATCGCTCATAATTTTATTATAGCGACGTCACATAAAATATCTGCGATTATTTAAACAGACACAGCGATGATTTCGTTCTTAGACTTGTGGTTGTGCTGTCACATTTGATTATAAAAAAATTTACAAAATAGCATCTACACTTCCGCCAAAATACTGATATAATAGATTTAGACAAACGTGTTTTTCAATATATGAATGAATTAACATCAGCACTTTGACATTTTTTACTGATAAAACATTTATAAATACATCTGTTTGAGTGATTGATAATATTCTATATTAATACACTTATTAATTTATAGAAATATATTTTGTATTTATATATTATATTTACTTTATTTTAAACCAATATTAAAGAAATAAATTTCTTACAAAAAATATATCTTTCTATAAGGAAAAATTAATAATGAATATTTTTAATTTCATAAAATATAAAATACTATTTTTTTCTAAACAACTATATTTATGCAATCTATTTCATGAATCTAATAATCCCTTTCTAATCAAATAAACTGGAGTCGTTATTAATTTTTTTATAAGAAAATTAAGTACATAGAAAAATAAATAAATACAAGCTTTTTGTAAATACAACTGTTCGTGAGATTAAAATTCCCTTTTATGATTATTCATGTAAGAGATTTACATCTTAATTAACATCTTGTCAATTAGATAAATACGTTTATTGCTTACAAAATTTCCATACATAAAAATCAATTTTAAATTCAGTCTTTTTATAAATAAAAAATTTAAAATATCTAGATAATAAACAAGTTTACTGAAATTTATAAAAAAATCAAATTGTTTAAAAAGAATATATAATGTATTAGATTAATTACTTGTTTTGGAACTGTAGGGAATTTACTTTCACACAAATGAATTATCACTGTAATGATAATTCATTTATGTAAATTTAATACTATTATTAAAAAAATATATAAAATATAGTATTTGATACACTGTTGAACTTAAAAGTTAATATTCAATTTGACATAAAAATTCATCCACATATAAGCTGTTGTGTAACATTAAATATATATAAATAAAAAATTAATAATAATAAAATAATTTCTTAGAATTTAAGTCCGAAAAAAACTTTAAATCATATTAATTAAATATTATTCCTGTTAATTTGATTTTAAAAACCTTTACTTATAAAAACAATGATTTAAAAATATTAGAATGAAGAGATTTCCAAACCCAAACTCCTTTATAAAAAAATAAACTTTCATCCATTTATTTTTTTCACTTTCTGAATTTAATTTTTAATGAATGTTCATTTCTACTATAGAAAGAAGAAGCTATTCTTTGATTAAAATCTTTTCAGACCGGATATTCCATAAAAGCTTTAAACATGCAAATTAAAATTGCAAGTCTCTGTCTATTTTCTAAACTCCCACTTGAGCTCCTATCTCATTTCACTAGTTGAATTTGAAATGTCTTTTTAGTATAGAACGAGCAGCTAAATAAATAAATATCCGAGTGAAAGAGTAATATTTTTTGTTTATTCATGTAAAACTGTTTAAAAAATATATATAAAAATCAAATTACTTCATTATATTTTTTATAAACGACAATTATGTAAATTTCAAGAAAATATTATATATTAAAAATCTTATTGATACAATTTTTTTTTATTGTTAGTGTTTGATATTCGATAAAAAAATATGTATGAAATTTCATCTTCTTTAAATAAAACTCCTTCGAATAAAATTCAAACTGGATAAAAGAACCATTAGAACGAAAATATAATTATAATATAGTACAACATTTCACAAGAATATTATAATTACAAAAACGGTACAAATCGTTAACATAATGATGAAACTGAAACCGTTATATATTACTTTAAAGTTCGCTAGCGTTGCTCTCAAAGAAATATAAAGACGATCCCTAAGGATACGTACATCAGACCGTATAAGGCCGTGTTTAAATTTATAAAAAAATCAATATTTCAGAACCGTTTCTCTAATTTTAAACAGCAAAAACATGAAAAGTAATTATGTCTAGTTTTGAAGAATATGCAAAAGCAGCACTGACACAATCGTAATTATATTCTGTGCTGGCAGTTTACTCAAAAAACAAATATTCGAACAAACGTGGGTCTGTTCATGGAACAAAACCTCTCTCATATATATATATATATATATATATATATATATATATATATATATATATATATATATATAAACGAATAATCGCATAATTGAATTGAAACAAACGTTTGCTCAATTAGCATAATTTATGTGGTTGCCATAAAAGTAGAAACGCCGGAAGGTTTCCAAAGTAGGTGTGAATGATTAATAATAAAACATACGGGATAAATTTACAAAATAATGTTCAGATGGTTGAATTCTAATTCGTATAAGACTGTAATGGTCGTATTGACCCGTACATTCGTACTCAGGAATAAATTTTACGAGTCAAATAATACAGTACGAGTTTGCATTGTGTGAATTCATTGATTTATGACAATGTATGATGAAGTGAATGAAAGTGTAAAGTGAATAAGATTTTTAATGATTTAGTAATCGGAAATTGGCGGTTGAATATTTAATAAACGAAATGATTTGTAGAACTAAATAAAACATATCATTTCACATAAATCAATAATATAGAGTTTTCCAATAAGAATGTTGGAAGTTTGACAGCTGATGCAGCCATGTTTGAATTTTTTTCGTCTCAGTCTAGTTTGACAAATTGTCATAGAATATTTAACACTTCAACAACGCTTAAAAATTGTAAAAAGTTCAGTAGACTTATTGAAATAAAAGTTTAATGAGTCCATTATTTCACGAAATGGACTCATCGATTGGCCACCAACATAATGTGATCTAACTCCATTGGATTATTTTTTGTGAGATTATGTGAAATCATTAGTTTATACTAATAAACCACATACAACACAAGCATTAAAAATAAATATTGAAAGTATAATTCATGAAATTGGGCCACAATTATGTGAAAGAGTGACTAAAAATTGGATTAAACTAATACACTGTCATGGTGATCATATGAGTGAAATTGTATTCCATCGTTAATTCCATAGAATATGCTTAAAAATAAAACAAACAAATAACTAACTAATTAATTAAAGACCTTTTTTCCATTTGAACTTTTGAAGTTCTTATTGGAAATCCTTATATAATAAAAACATTTCATTTTTGTATAAACATTTTTAAACAGTTCTAATTTTATAAAAATAAATCAACTTTTATTTTTTTATTAATAAAATGTATCATTATTCCCAACACAAAAATTTAATCAAAAATGTTTTATTTATTTTATTAATAAAAATGAATTCTGATACAATGCTATAATTATAATCTTACAAGCTTGGTTTTATATTATTTGTTTTAAATTAAATTATAGTTTTTCTCCATTCTAATTTTAAATTATGACATTTGAAAAAAAGATTAACAAACCGACCAAATTCAGTTCTTAAAATCCGTTGTTAAATTAAATTCATTTATCATTTAATACTTTGAACTGGAATGGAAACAAATTAAAGTTTCTAAAATTACAATAAACATGAAATTTATTAATAACACATAAAATTAATTAATTAAATTTAAATATATGTTTATACTATCTAATCTATAATTATTTTACACTTTTTTTTTGTTTATTTAATTTTCATTCAATCATAATAGAAAAAATATTATATATTTTTAAATAGGTATTGTATCATTTTTGACTATTTGATGATTTGTATTGAATTATGTCATATAAATTTACTAATAGAGGAAGAATGTGAAAAAACTTATTAAAAAAAATTTACATGGGATAAAAACATATAGTTCTTATTCTAAAAATCTTACCAGAAAGTGGTTTAAAATTTTACATATAAAATTATACATGAACAAAAACAATTATCGTTTAATATAGCAAATGTTAAAATAACTGTAAAAAACGTCTTGAAAAAAGAATTTTTAAATGTATAAAATATTAATTTAAATGTGATTGTGAGCATTTTATAATTAGTAACGAGATTTGGATTTATTATTTTATTAAAGTAATCAATAATTTGTTCCTTGGAAGAATTTCGATATTTTAGCAATAATAGCGATATTTGCAAGAATTTTTTTTTAGCTATGACAATATTTTCTAAATGCAAAAATTATGTTTTGTGAAAATGCAAAAAGTTGCATTTATTTGAAAAATATAATTGTAATAATATTTTCAATGAAAATATTTTAACTAATAACCGATTTTTATAACTAATAACGATTGAAATAATTATTTGTGGAATTTTGCGAAATTCTTAAAAAAAATCTATTTTTATTACATGTCAAATTATCATGTATTGTAAATCAATAATAAAATCGTTGAAAAGATATACAATAATAGATTACAAATTACAAATATTTCAAAATGCGAAATTTATGACTTTCTCATACCTTCTGTACGACAGTGTTCAATTATTTACATTTTTATTATTATATTATTTATAACATGGACAAATATGTGTATAAATGGTACATAAAGCTATATAAACACAAAATACTTGACACATAAATATCAAATGTATTTTTATCTACCCACAATATGTTTTCACAAAATGCAGCCAATATCACTGTTTAATAGGTACACAAACAAATTATTCCGTTGTCTCGATAAGTTTTTTTCGAGACTTGTACATATATTTCTGAATCCCACTCATTTTATGTCATGGCTGTTTATCAACGAACGAGTGTTACTATTCGAAAATCAAGTGTGGAAAAAAGATAAAGCGACACGAACGTCTGTCGACAAAACGAGATAATAAACCATAGCAACTCGTAGCGCGAAGATATATTTTCTTGTAATTTGTTTGACATCGACAATGTTTCGCCCTTGTATATTTATTTCGACTTTTGCAAAAGTTGTCACCATCAAACTGTTTTATGTATTTCAAACAAATTCATTTCTATGTTGTAATTTCAATTATATCGCTCGTGAAACTTGATATTCTTGCGAAAGGCTGTACATTTAGATGGTTTTTAAATATTTACATACAGTTTTTTCTTCGAGCAGTCAAATCCCGGATTACATGAAATAGCACTGGTCTATTTAGAATATATATTTTTTTATATATAATATCACAATGTAGGAATTAAAGAATGATTCATCATGTTCGTGAAGTTTAAATTGATAATTTGAAATTATAAAATAAACTTTTACAAGATAACGTCTCTTCAAAATTTTTAGATTGTTTTTAATTAAATTTTATTTATCATTTACTTATATATTTATCAGTCGATAACGTTTTTTTGATAAACTATCTTATCAATTTAAAAATGATATAAACAAATGTTTCAAGGATCTTTTTTTTATTTTACCTACATAAATTTATATAAAGGTTATTTACTAAATTATTCATTTTTCTTTTTATCTCTTATATATATATATATATATATATATATATATATATATATATATATATATATAAAGGTTCTACATGATACTCTAAGGAAATCAGTAGCAAAATGATTTATACTGAAAAAATATATTTTTTTTAATTAATTTTTTTTGTGGTTTTTGTTGTAATTATTTAGTTTAATTAAAAATACAGAGAGTTAAAAATAGTCCTAAAGAAAATAAATCAAATACTGATATATTTTAGTTTTTCTTGTAATAATAATAATAAATTTGTAAAGAACAGTAGGAGTTCAAATAAGAGAAATAAGATTATTTTTATTATTCTTTTTCAAGTTGAATTTCAAATTGTTCGTTAGAGAAGGAAGTAAGTGTAATATAGAAACAAATAATTTAATATACAAAGTAAAAAATAGAAGTCAAATATCTTTATGAAAATTGAATATTTATCAACCTTCTTTTCATATTTTTTACAGCTTAGATAATCTCTCGCCTAGGTTAATATATTTATTGAATTATTGAATTAAAAGAATCTCACTGTAAGAGACTCATTTAACGTCTAAAAAAAAAGAAATGGAAAAACGAGTAGAATATTTAATATTTTAAAATTTAACTTTATTCAACTTCATTTTTAATACACAATCATTTTTCTAAAAAAAGAGAAACTATTTTTTTAGTATAATCGTTTCAAACTGAATATCGTATAAATGTTTTAAATATACAAACTGAAATGAAATCACGATAATTTAAACACTATGTTGTTACATATTTATTTTTTTATAGAGATCATAATTTTTGCAAAAATTCATTAATTGTATATTCAGTACTACCTTTTAACAATTTTAAAATTTTGAATAACAGAACTGTATTTCAAAGAATCGTGAAATAAATATTAATTAATTTACAGAAGTCTCAAAATAATTATATGCCACTACTAACATAAATAAAACAGTAATATTTTTACCCAACCAGTTCTTAAAGTACCAAGATCGTAACTCGCGATTTATATTCCTTAAATCATTTATATACATATATATATATATATATATATATATATATATATATGTATATATGTATATACATATGTAAACAATTCATGTGGGTTGAAATATTTCTTGTTATCCAGTTTTATGATTTATATGAACAGGATACTGTCTTAAAGAAGTGCTATTTACTGATTTAGTTATTATTACTAACCTACGGGTAAATTTCAAACTACATTTTTGATTAAGTAATTTTTTTTAAATTATATATACTATTTTATATCTCTATTAATTTTTAAAAAAAATTTTTTTAGATAAATTAATCACTCATCTAAACATTACAAAAGTTTAAATTTTTATTGACTACTGCATATTTAAAAGAACGACGTTAGATTTTTTTCTTTTTTTAGATTTCATAAACTGAACTTTAATGATAGCATAAACACCAAAATGAATATTAACCCTTAACAGTTCAAACTTTTTTTTATAATTAGAAGACGAAAGAAGATTGGATAAATTTAGAAAAAATATTTGTTGTAATAAAACATAAACAATACTTATAAAAGTAATTTATTTATGTGCAAATTTTGCCTTTCTTTATTTATAGAAAAAATGTGATAGTTACTACATATGGCTTTTTCGACCGTTAAGGGTTACATAAAAATCAACAAAAATTAATCACAGTCAAATTAAACGTAAAAAAATAATATGTGATAAATTAAAAAATAAAAAATACTGATAGATATTTGTGTTTTCAACTCATTGGTATTTTCTTCTTGAGTTAAAATCTTAAAAAATAAATTGAAAAAGAATCGCAGTAAAAATTAAATATTTTTTAAGAATCCCCACCACTGTGTGAGTTCATTGATCTAAATAATTGTATTAAAATTATTATTAGATGAAATACAAACCATAAAAACGATTTAATTCTTATAAAAAATACTATGGTCATAAATTGTAAATGATGTTTTTTAATTTTTTTAAAAAAAAATCATATTTATGAATAATTTATTTGTAGTAAAAAACAAATAAATCTTAATAGTAGTTACCTAAAATAAATAAATAGAATATTATAACAGAATTGACGTCATTGCTCGTTTTTATTTATGACGTTAGAAAAACAAGTATACAAAATTTCTATTATCATGTTTTATTAAAAAAACGAATTTGCTATTTGTTATTCCCGAACTGTATATCGAATTAAGAAATAAAAATAAATAACGAAATACATATAAATAACGATTGGTTTTTCTGTACACAAATCACATTAATAAAGTACATGTTTCACATAACATAAACAGATCGAAAACGAATTCCAATGAAACGAAATATTTATTTGAATTGTTATTGTTAAATATTAAGTAAACGTGAATAGTTCCATAAACAAGAACTCAAGTACTTGATTTTAATATATACTCGTCGTCGTCGTCCGTTGATTTTTTTTTAATCAAGTTGTTTAATGTCTTTCTGATCTTTTCATGCGACTACAAATAGTCTAATCAAATATCCAGAAGCTGAGTCGTACATAACAAGCCGCAATTTATTTAAAGAAAAAAAATACATCGAAAATATATCGACTACTGTACAAGATCCTGAAACGTGATATTAATTGTTATTAGCGCTGTTGGATTTACATACCGTACGGTTCTCTTATAATGTGTGAAAAAACATTGAAATGTTAATGTTTCAGATATTATAAAACACAGAGTTGGTATTTTTGCTTCCTTTTTTCAATATGTAAAAACGATAAGTGCACTCTATACCTGCTCAATTCGATATGTTTCTCAGAAATATTTAAATCGTGTTAGTTTATTATTTATTTATACAGCATTTATTTACAATGTAAGTCACTACTGCGTCTTAATGAAAAATAAATGTATTCGTTTTACAATTTTTATATTCATTAACATACAAACACAAAAATATATGCATACACACACACGCATATATATATATATATATATATATATATATATATATATATATATATATATATATATATATATATATATTGAGAGAGAAATGTGAATGGGTGTACCGTTTCGAAAATGAAAATCAGTGAACAAGAAAAATAATAGATTGGTAAATAAGAAAAGTATATATTAAAACATATATTGTAATTTTATGGTGAAAAATGTGGCAATAGATCTTAAAAATTAGAGCAAGTTTTTATCCAATAATGGATTAACAAAAATTGAAAATAATTATTAAAAAGTCGATATGATTGTGGCTCTTAAAAACAATAACGAAAAAATATTACAGAGAAAAAATATTATTAAATATTTTAAATAATATATTTTTAAGTATAAAGATTCATGATTTAATTTTGAAACAAAATTTTATTTCGACATTTCTTGAAATTATCAAAATTGGTATTTTATCGTTTAGTGTTTATATAAATTCTGGTTAATTAATAATCAATAGGTATTTTCGTCAATACATGTTTTTATTTTAATTTTTTCAAATAGTTTTTTTCTGATTTCCTGTTATTATGTTTAGTTATAAATTACACATTATTAAATATCAGGAAATTTTTAAAAAAGTATTTAAAAAGTATATTATATAAGCTCATCCAAATGTGGCACCTAGATTTGTTTTTATTAAAAAGAAACTATACATATGTTTCCTTATACACCACCCTATACACATGTTTCTTTTTAATAAAACACAAATCACATTTGGATGACCATTAAGTTTTAAAATTTAGAATTTTCCTAATTTACTGACCAAAATTACTTCAAGGAACAGGAGATCAGCTATGAACACAAGTGCAGACATTTTTTTATAAGAAAATTAATTGTGCTAAACAAATATATTATTGTTTTGTTAACAAATTTTTTTTTATTAAGATTTTTTCAACTAATTTAATAGTCATAAATAATAATATAAAATTAGTTATTTCATTATTTTCAAATACAATAAATTAGAAAATTATAGACAGATTTTAGATAAATTGTTTATTGTTAACATAGGCATGAAATCCTGGAATTATAATATTATGGAACCATTTTTTTTTAATATTTTTTCAACAAAAGATAAATGAGAAATATACAACAAATTATACTGTGGAAAATTCATTTTTAACACAAACAAATTGCTCATCCTAATATCACAAAATTTTATAAGTATTTAAAAATCACTTTTTCGCATATATACATTTCAATAGACATGCCATCATTGTCAGAACGATTCATTATAAAATTTGGGTTATAAAGCAAAAATGATAATGGTATGGTCATCAAAATTTGTGTCAACGAATGAAATCAACAAAAGTGATACTAAACACATTCATATTTTTTTTTAGTGATGAAATATATTAAAATTATGAATAAATGTGTAAATATATTTAAAGCGTTTCATTAAAAAAATTCATCGCTCTGACAATGATGGTATAATTTTGACAATGATAGCCATCGAAATGTGCAACAGCGAATGAAGTGAACAAAAGTTATTATTATTAAAATATATAATAACAGTAATAAGAAAATAATACTAAATCTGTATTGACTTTTTTAATTTTTTCGATATAAATTTTACGAATAATATATACGAAAATTGTTTAACAATATGAATAAAAAATTGTTATAACTAATAAATGTTAATTTATTGAATTAATTACAAATGAGGTCAAACGATCAAATTCGGAATAAAAGAATATATCATATTTTATTAACAAGATAATCATTTAGAATGATTAATGGCCTTCGAAAATAGTGTTTCAAATGAAAAGTAAATAAAAGATTAAAATGACTCATCTATACCTGGTTACACTTTTTTATACACGTTCGAATTAGAAATCTCAGCCGTAACATCTTTTTAATTCGTTAATCAGTTTTTTGTGTGTCCACATGTAAGACGAAAAGCAAATATAAGACCATAATGTGTGTACCTGTTCGATTAAAATGAATTGAAAAGAATTTCTGTTAATTTATGTGAATGGTCGTCTGAAAAACAACTAAGTAATAATAATAATCGGATTGATTTAATATTCTCATCGCCGTCAGTATTAAATTGTAATTTCAATTAAGCATTTTGCATCTTGGCATCTCGTTAAATTATAATAAACACCGGCGTTGCAGTATGGTCTCCTCAATGTAAATGACGGTATGTGTCACGCATTCAATTAAAATAAAAATTTGAATCCGACGTGACTGAAATATGATTTTAACTAGTTTCAAATTTATAACCATTAACAAGTCACATAGAAGGCTCGACGTGACCAATCAGAAATGATAAATGACAAAGAATTTACAAGATGTTTGCTATAGCGATCGGTAGTTGCGTACAGAATGGTGAGTTCGATAGAAAACGGGTTATGCCCAGCGGAGACTTGGCCATTGCACGCATCCTTGTTAACTCGACGACTTCACGCCGTTTGTCGTCCACGTTTGTATCTGCCTGTGTGTGTGTGTATGTTTTTTTATTTTTCTCCTCTTAGGTGTTTGGTTAGTTGTTCATTTGTTTTATTCTCACGTAGAACGGGGTACACCGGCGTGAAAAGTTTTGAAGTGGGCGTACATATTATCTCTTACGATTTATTATGTTTGTTATTCCCTTGTATACGGTGTCTGTTTCGTCTTTCTGTTTTACTTCACATGACAAATATCAATCATGGTACTGCCTAATTAGGCGCTGATAGTCGAATAGATACTGAAGCTATTTTATCGGACAATTTTTTTTTTGATTCCTTACAATACAGGTCGAAAATTATATTGTATTGGAATTCAGGTTTTTATTGTCTGACACATTTTTTTAAACTTTATATAACAATATATTTAATAAAAGAGACACATTCTTATTTGTTCTACTAGTAACACAGTTTATGTTTTATTCTGTGTATGTGTTTTTGATTTCTTAATCTGTTATTCCGTTATACATTAAGTCCGTAAACTAACGGAATTTTCTCATTTAAACTGCACGTGCATGTGGAATGTCATGTTGTGATTGTTTTTAAGTTAGTACATCTGTCAATGACATTTGTGTCAAATTTCATGACGCTACACTTATTAGTAAATAATTTACAGTGGTTTTTGTTAAAGGGTGTTTGTTGTTCACGGCGATTTAAAAAGTTATGAATGGTCTATAAGGACTGGAAAAAGCGTTGCAAATGTGTATTTCTTTCAATGGGGAGTACTTTAAAGGAGACAAAATAAATATTGATGAATAAATAACGTTTTATTTTAAAAGGTTATTAGTTTCCGGATATATATACCATCATCATCATTAAAACTTACATAGGTCCACTATTGAACAAAAGCCCCATCAAATGTCAATTGCTTTTCATAAACTTTTTCTCAAAATAATTCTCTTCTATCCATCATTTAACTTTTTCAATCCTTCCCTCTATTAAGCTTCACAATTTTATTTCTCCATCTTTAATGAAGTCTCTTTTTTAGTCTCCTTTTATATCTGTTTCCATTCCACAAAAATACTTATTTATTTATTATTCACTATTTTGTTATATGCCTTGTTCATGTTTACTTCAATAATTGTTTTTTTAATCAATTACTGTATATATATATATATATATATATATATATATATACATATATATTAATTGCAATTGTTAAACAAACCCCGAGAAAAATTAATATAAAATAAATAAATTAAAATTGTAAAATCATAAATGTGATTGAAAAAAATCAAAAATTAATTTCAAACTGTTAATTTTTTTTAAAAAAACTTTTTTCTTACTAAGTTCGAAAGTTGTTCAAGAAATTTAACATAAATGAGAAATAAATAGTTATATAAAAAAGTAATTACATGCAATTCAAGAGAAATAATTGACAATTCCCACACTATAAAAACACATTGATAATTACAGAACTTAATTATTTGTACGTTAATGATAATTTAATGCCTTTTATTTTTCGTTCAATCGCATTCATTCATTAATGCAGAAATGTCACATTCACAATACAGTGCCATTTTACGATATCACTAATTACATTTATATTTAAAATCACGTTGCATTACTAACGTCATTTAACTACAAACGTTTCCAATTATAATACAGTGACATAACCTAACAAACAAGTATGTATATATTTAACTTGATCATGCAGAGAAGTTGATTTTATGCTTCCACCTGTAAATTTCAAGCAACGTTCTGCATGGAGACTCGAAACGTCATGTAACAATTTATTTTGTTTCCGAAGAGTGTCCAGTCTCTTGTGGTTAGACTGTGTTCGGTGTTCGTAGTATTGGGTTCGACTCGTATACTATATAAATGTACGACCAGTATGAAGGCCTGTGGTTATGGTGTCATGTTGCGATCAAAATTAAAAATGACCGAAAGTTAAACAAACGTGTAACCTTTAACGACATGACGCTGTTCACCCGAGTCTTGAGAATATTGATACGCTTTTATTGATATGTACTTGTGTTACTTTGCACTCAATATGTATGTGATTTTTATTTACACAAAGGCTGATCTATTTTTTACACCTCTATACACATACATACATAAAATCGTGTTTATTTGTTTATGTTGTCTCAGTCAAACAAGACGAACACAATAATAAATCTTCATTCAAATTTAAATCAAATTGCAATTGGAATTGTAATCGTGTTCTTTTGAAAAGTTAAATCTAAAATATACATATTTATGATTAATACTGAAAAATTATATATATATATATATATATATATATTATATTGTTTTCCAATAAAAATGCTAGAACTTTGACAACTGATGGCAGCCATGTTTGAATTTTTTTTAAGTTTATTTTGATATTTCGACTCAGTATAGTTTGGAAAATTATCATGGAACGTTTAACACTTCAACAACGCTTAGAAATATAAAAATCTTAATAGACTTATTAAAATAAAAGTTTCATGAGTCCATTATTTCACGAAATGGACCCATCAATTTGCCACTAAGATCATTTAATCTAATTCCATTGAATTATTTTCTGTGGGGTTATATGAAATCATTGGTTTATGCTGATAAACCACAAACAATAAAAGCATTAAAAATAAACATTGAACGTGTAATTCATGAAATTGGACCACAATTATGTGAAAGAGTAACTAAAAATTGAACTAAACAAATACACTATGTCAAGCGAAGTCAACAACACAACTTAGTAATTGAAAAATTTATAAAAAAAATATTTCTTTTCCTTAATTCCAGATTTAAAACAGTTCGTTTTTTAAATACAAATATTTTTTGTGTTCGAGATAGTAAAATAAACCTTATAATCGTCTTATATATTAAAATTCTAACAAAATATAAGGAAAAAATCATATTTTCCAAGTGAATTTTACAGATTAACTTTTTATTTGGAATAAGTATAAAAAAATCTCCTCAATGATACTTCAACTTACTAGAGTGATGAATCTTGCATGCTCTGATTATTCTGAGAACTTTGCTAGTGATAGCGTAGTTAATGGTAGAGCCACTCTAGCTGGGCAGGTCGAAAAAAAGGAACTAGATTAAAAGATTTGCTCTAGTTTTTCAAATTATGGGTTAGAGCTTTGAACCAGTAACCTACTCTCCATTAAAAAAAATATCAAGCACTGAAAATTAAAATTCTAAGTTTTGATGAAATTTAAAGTTACAGAAAAGAACGATGAATTAGCAGAAAACTAAGAATAGTAGTAAAAGAATTAATAAATCGTAAAATACCAGAGACCTTAAAAACTTGTATATATATTTAGTATTTGTTTTAGTAATGTAGTAAATTTATTTTAACACAAAATCACTCATTTCAATGTCACAAGATTTTTTCAAAAATCAATGTTTTGATTTGTTATGCGCATTTCGAAGATCATGTTATCATCAATATGTTGTATTATAAAATTTCTGATGATGATAGTATAACCATCGAAATGCTTATCAGAAAATAAAATAAACACTAAAAATTATTATAAAAATATATATAGAATCTTGTGATATTGATATCAGTGAACCATTTGTGTTAAAATGAGTTTTTTACAATACCAAAACGAACAGCATATTTTATAGAAAAAATGTTAAATATAAATTTGATTACTACGATATTAATACACGATCCCATCAACTAATAACATCAAAATAAAACATGTATATATATATATATATATATATATATATATATATATATATAAGTATTTATGTTAAGATACATATTAAATTACAAAAACGAAAATATTTTTCTGTTCACTCAAATCATAAATCTTTTAGGTATGTTTATATGAAACGGGTTTATAAAACATGACGTGTACGAATATATATTAAAAATAAAGAATAAACAAGTAAATAATATGATTATTGTTGATTTATATTACAATGCAGCAAACGTAAAAGTAAGAAACGTTTGAAATTCAATAGTATTTAAAATGCGCACGAACATTCAGACACCATTCATTGATTTCTCGTACCTTTTTCTTTATTGTATTTTCTTTGATTACTTTGATACTGTTGAGGAAACTAATGAAAGGAAATGGCGCGAAGTTAATTAACGAACTTTGTTGAAATTTCGTATATTGTTTCCTTTTGTTGAACTCTTTCGTTTTCTGTTAGTATTTACAATCGATGATTCTCGCTGAATTTATACTTTGCCAAAAATATTGCTTTGTTGATAATAATTTCCGAGTTTTTTTTGTCTATTTCTATACTCACACAATATATATATATACAACATTTACTTTGAAAAGCATATCACGTTTCTACAAATAAATCTTGGTATTATAATTTTTATATAAATAAAAGAATCAAAGTGTAAAAAATAATGATTTTTTTCCAAAAATGTGTATCTTTTTTCCTGTTCACAATTCATGATAGCAAATTTTAATTAATTTACTAAAATGTATTGTTTAATTTTTACGATGTTAATTCATATGTAATTATTTATTTATTTATTTTTTGCAGATAAAATTTTGCATTTTAAATTCATTTCATATTTGATACAAAATGTAAACAATTTAATAGATTTACATTATATAAAATATGATTTATGTACTGAAATATTGCAAATTTTAAAAAAATGAAAATTGATAAAAATATTCAAATAATAAATAACAATAATAATAATTTAACAATAATAAAATATTATTGTTAAATTTAGATAATTTAACAATAATAAAAAGTATTTATCTCAAGTATATAATACATCATGCATCTATTTTAGTATTATGTTAATAACCTTGTTTTTCTGTTTATACCCAGACATGTACTAAATAGAATTTCATGTCTCTGAAAATAACTAGAAATTATTTCATCAAATATGATATTAAACGCCTCCGAGCTTGCTGTCTTAACCAGACATATTACATATTATATTCTATTGTATACAAAATAGGGTTAATGAGAAAGGAAAAATAAGGTTTTGTTTAGTATAGTATAGAATAATTGTTTCTTCAAAAAAACATGTTGGTGAAAGGAAATATTCTAAAAAAAGTATTCTTATTTTAGAAAGAAATGTATTGGTATAAAAATTGTTAAAATACTAAAATATTCCTAATAATATTCATGGTTAAGATATAAAAATTTATTAACTTCATGGGAATACAAAATAATGTTTTAAAAAAATATCTAATATATGTGTAATTAATTGTTATGTCATTTAAACACGATTTAATTATCATTTTGAACGTTGTAAACGTTGATAAATTACATTTTAATCAAAAATCAATAAATAGGTGTTATGTTTTTTTGATTTTCAACCATTGAACTCATATATTATGTTCAACATGTACTAATTAGATATAATTACGAATGAAACAACCAGTTTTACATTGTTGATTGTTTGGAATTTACCTAAAATCATATTATTGATTATGTAAAGTTCTTTTAATATTTTTTTAAATTTTAATAAATAATAATAATATATTTGATTAAAATAGAAATTTAAATAGAATTTTAAAAATAATTTGTAAATAATAAAATGAAAACCATTTTAGTCTTAATCAGTTTTATGAAATAATGATTTTTTATTAACCTTTTTTGGTCATTTTATTTTAATCATCATTTTTTCCCATAGAAAAAATATTTTTTGATTTAAATTCTCTCAAACTAAATATTCTATATAATAAACATATTTTTTTTTATTTCAATTAAAATTATCCATTTTTCTATCTAATAAAAATAATGGACATTTTTAAAAATATTGTGTAATATTTTATTCATAAAGTTAATTTAAAATCCACTATCCAATTTTTTTAATCTTTTCCTTAGTACATAATTGTCAAACGACAGTTAGCAGATTATTTCTAATAATTTGTCAAGTTATGTAATTAATTTAATGATATTTTTAACCAGAAAACTTGTATATCGTTAATTTTTATCTCTTCAGATCGTTTGAAATGAGACTTATGTAAATCGAAACTACTAGTATTAAATTTCATAAATTATTTATGGACATATATTTGCATATACAAAATGATTTTCTTATACAAAAAAATCTTCTTAAAAATAGACATAAATAATAATGCTTAATAGTTTGATTAAAACAGTTTAGAATTTCAAAGAAACGTTTTTATCTATGCAAAATTTTATTTTTAATACTAATAATTTTTTTTTAAAACTATATACTCAATACATATTTCAGAATAGGCAGTCGTAGTGAAATAATAGAGCAGGTCGTATGAAGAGCTTAGAAAATAGATAGTGTGTCACATCTTTAATTTGCATTTTTTAAATCTCAGAGGATATCCAACGTGAGAAGATTTTAATCAAAGAATAACTTATTATTTTTCTACACTAGAAATAATCACATACTAGGAAACTTAATTAGAAAAACTACAAAAAACATGTTGATGAAAATTCAGTTTTTCATAAAATTACTTGGATTTATACTCTTCATACAATTATTTTCAATTAATTTTCTTTTTAGTAAAACCTTTTACAATCAGATTAAAAAAAATAATTTTAAATAAAAAGAGGTTATAAAATTAGACTTTATACTATCTAACTTACTTTACTACACAAGTGTATTTATTATTAATGAAAAATATTATAATATTTCATTGGTATTTAAACGTGACATTATAAATTTTTATAACTGTTCATATTTTAAATCTGAAATAATTTATATATATATATATATATATATATATATAAATTAATTGAGATATTTATATTTTAAATGATTGACTTTATCGTAAAACACTGATAATCAATAAATTATGACACCAAATTGAAAAATACGTCACATTCCATTAAGAAATCGATAATATCGAATGCTTAATGATCATCTGATGTTGACAGCATACTAAAATAACCTAAATACACATACACATATATATATATATATATATATATATATATATATATATATATATATATAAGAGTTAGTAAAGTACGATGTGTGCAATACGTATGTGGGTTTTTAATATGTAACTCATATAGTTGAATAAAACAAAACATTCAAAATTTGTATACAAGAAGCATGATTTATAGTTGTTAAGCAAAGCGTCAAGTCTTGCCTGTGACATAACACAAAAAAAAATCTAAAGGCGTGGGTATAAACTGCAGACATTACAACCTATGTATTTTACCTGGACAACGAGGCGTTTATGCATATGCAAATATGAGGCACACAGTTCAGTAGACAGTGAGAAAACGTTATTATATATTTTTATTAAATGGAATCCAGCGAATTAATCTCAGTGATTGTTATTTATGTGCAGTGTTGAAGAACAATCGCTATTTACATGTTAAACTGATGTGTACGTTTTGTTACTTGTTTACTGTTGTTTTTAAATTGAACAGAGCTATTTATTTAATTGACGTTAAAGAACTATTAAATTATAATGCACCATAAATTGTCCCATCATTGTTATTTATTTGATGGCTGTGTACATTACATTTTATTTCGTACGTTTTTTTGTTGCCTATCTGATAAATACTACTAATTAAAATACTAGATGCTTGAAAAGAAACTGGTATTTTTTAAATATTTATTTTGGAATATTTTATAAAATCCTAACGTTCATTAAAAATGAATTTTAATTATATTATAGTTTCAGTTCTTGAATAGAAATAGTAAACTGTTTAATTATAATTCATTAATTTCACACAATCAATTACAAACAATCAAAAAAAAAGTATAAGAATGTAAATATTTAATATCATGTTAAATACATAATTATAGTTGTTAAAAGTTGTAAAATCTATTTAAAGATAATCCCAACAATGAATTTTTGGAAACAGAAAAAAATTAGATATTAAAACAATATATAGGGTCATCCAAATACAAATCTAGGCATCACATTTGGATGACTACATGATACAGAATTTATCGTCGACTCAATAAAGAAAAGAATCCGCATACCGAAGAAAAACTTGTCGAATCTTGCATAAAATAATTACAACGATAAAGAATAATTGAGAAATGAAAAAAATATTATGATTTAATCAACGTAGATATTAAGAAAATGTGTCATCTAAAGAAGATATAATTTTACAGAAAAAATATATAAGTTCAAAATCAATTATTATTATTATATAGAACTAATATATGAGTTAAAGAACAATATTCAAAAATATTGCTCTTTTTAAATTCATACTGAGAGTAAAAAAAAGATAACAAACAAAATTATGGTACATTTTATGGTCATTCAAATATGACGCCTAGATGTCAACATTGTATAATGTTTACACGTCATGTCTTTTCAAATGACATAATAAGCCTTTTTGTTTAAGTAGAAGGTTACAATTTTAACCATGGATAGATAATTTCGCTAGTTAGATTATTGAACAACTAATAACAGATCCGTTGTTTTCAAGCAAAATTTTGTTTACTCATTAAGCTCATTTCACAATGGATGAAACATTAATAAACAAAATTATGATGAAAATCCTCGTATTATTCATAAAAAATCTCTACACCTATAAAAGTCACTGTTTAGTGTGCATTTTGGGTAAATGGAATCATTGGACCATTTTTCTTCGAAGATAATGATGAAAATGTTGTTACTGAGAATGCTAAGCAATATCAATCATTGTTGAGTGACTTTTTATAGCCAGAATTAAGTGATATTGATGTGTCTGATGTCTATTTTCAGCAAGACGGTGCTACATGTCACACAATTCGAGGAAACATTTAATTTATGTGATCAAAATTTCATCAAGGTGTAATTTCACAAAATACAGATTTCAATTGGCCTCCAAGATGATACGATTTAGCATCATTAGATTTTTGTAGGTTTTTTTTGAAAAGTTGAGTCTGCTAACAATCCACAAATAATTAATGACCTAAAGAACAACATTTGAATTGGAATTCATAAAATAAATCCAGAAACATGTCGAAAAGTCATTGAAAATTTCGATATATCGATATTTGCAGACGCAGTCGTGATGGACGTTTAAACGATATTCTGTTCCTCGTATAATTGTAATGAATCATACTTGCAACAAAAAAACAGCTTGAAAAATTCCAAATAGTTTGTGTTTTATTAAAAAGAAACATCTAGGCGTTGCATTTGGATGACCCTATATATATACATATATTTAAAAAAATAATCTTATACCTTTTTAGTACATTTTATATATGCAGATATTAAATAATTTTATAAAATACGTACTCAATTTTTTATTAGGCATAATTCAATTATTTATGTATTCAAATAGTATAATTCAAGTAGATTGTAATAAAAGAGAAATAAAATAATTTTTTGTGGTACATATATAAATATATATGTATGTATGTAATAATATTTCTCTTTCAATGATACGTGCTAATAGTAAGATTTACTGTATTTACTTCGAATTAAACTCGCCCAGAGTCATTAAAACAATCTATAATAATAAAATGGCCATTAATGTTGACATTTGAAATGATAAAGTCTTAAAAATGAAATAGCATAAACGATAGTCATAAATAAAGAATCATAATTATTAAAACCTTGTAAATATTCAAATACAAGTACTTGATGTTAAAATAAAACTCGTATAGGAACGCGTCTCATATTAGAAACAAGTTATATGTACTTGCAATAAATTCGATAAAATATATGTAGTCATATTTGAAAAACACATTTGTTTTGGTGGCCGTCGAGTTATTCGATCTTTTCGAACGGATCTTTTTTAATTGTGACATTTATGAGAAGATGTTAGTTGGAACTACGTCCGTATCGTATATCATTCCTATACGATTTGTTTTTTAACCAGAAAATTGTTCAGAAGTGTAGGGAACCCTTTGAGCTGTTTTCGAATGTTAGACGAACAACTGCGGGAAGTCAAATTAATATTCTTGTCATTGACACGCACGTATCTCTTTCGACAAAAGTGAATACTAAACAGTGGTGTGTTGAAATATTCCAGGAACGTATTTTGCATATCATTTGCACGAACGAATGCCATTAATTATTAATTGTAAATATAAATTTAAATCAAACTCAAATAACGAGACACGTTTAGTATTCACTTAACAAGATTTTGCATGAAGTTGTTTTTTCTGCACTCCATTAATTGTTACATATTTATCATGTGTCCTATCGATAAAAACACATTCCAGTTTCGATTAGATGCTTAATGTCAATACAGTTTATAATTGTGTCGTTAGAAGTGGAATTTTTAAGTGTACCACTATTTACATATCATGACTAATTTATCTCTTATTCATTCGAATGATATATAGAACATGTTGGGTGTAGAAATATATTCTAACTGGAATTATTATATACATATATTAACATACATAACATAAATATATATATATATATATATATATATATATATATATATATATATATATATATTAGCGACAAAATATTTTTTGTTTCAATTAATTTCAAACTGACGTTGAAATCAAGACTTATTTAGCATTTAGTATATTTTAACTTTCTTATTACAATTAATTTAAATTTAAATCAGGCGATTTATAATTAGTAATTTTATTCTAAAACTATGATAATGTAGTAACGAAGAATTTAATGCTTCATTCCATATCTAAAAATTTAATTAGATATTAATTAAACCTACATAAATTACTTCATTTATTTATCTATTTTATGATATTATTTTATTATATTTGTCACGTGTAATGAATCCTGTTGTTGTTTTTCTTAGAACACTGTTTTTATTTATTGTTATTGTAATCTATGTCAATTTTTTGTGAAAATAGATTTTTATTGAAATTAAATTAATGAATCACTTGATAAATTAAAAATTGTTTTTAAATTATTTAACTAACAACAAATTCAAAACAATTCAACATCTAATGTAGAGTGGTTCAAATGAAACTGAAAGATAGTAAATTATAATAAGAAAATAAATATGTACCTTAATATTTTAGTTTTATTTAGAATTGGTATTATAGAAATTAACAGAAATAAATCACTCAACACTGTTAGATTTTACAAAAAAAATCAATAATCATGTAATGTTCATTTTCCTCATGTCATCATTATCAAAGGATTGCATCTAAATAAAAATTGCTCTGATGATAATGAATATGACCATCGAAATGTACATCAGCGAATAAATCAAACAATAAATATTGAACATTTTCAAAAAATATTTCGGTGATAGAATATATATCTATCTAATATTTAAAATACCAATTATTTATTTTATAATTGTGAAAATTTCAACAATTCTTGATATTGTTTTAAAAAAAATATTTATTAATGCAAAAATAAAATAAAAAAATATATTTTCATATAAAATCTCTGGAATTTCAGTATAGATATTTTGATTTTGATTAGAAATATAGAATTATCGAATAGATTTTTCATTTTTTAATTATAATGTAAAGAAATGAAAATCTAAATCAATAAAATTATCAATGAATTTTAAAATATTTACAATTTCCTATAATATGTCAAATCAAATTGATTTTATATTTTTATTTTATTTCGAAAAATAACAAACTCTATACAATTTATGTATCTCTTCCAGTTATTTGGATAATATCCACATTTAATAGTTGTTAATAAAAAAAAAACATGAAACAATTTGTACTTTCACGTGTGTAATATATTTTGCATCTGGCTACAAATAAATTATACTTTCGATGACAGCATTTGTAATTTTTTAACAGTTGACTAGTTTTTATTTTTGAATAAATACATTATATATATATATATATATATATATATATATATATATATATATATATATATATATATCAAACGATATAACTAACCATATGTTCGATTTCAATTGCTTGCGTTGAAAGCATTAAAATAGCATTTATATTATTTTTATACGGAAATGGAGTTGTCAAACGCATAAAATTGTATATTTTATATTATTCTGAAACATAAATTTAATTTTCAATTATATTTATATGGAATTACTTTTGTACGTTTGTCAAAAAAATATTTTTTTACTTATACATAATGAGACTATTGATGTTAATATAATTTTTAGAATATAAATAAGTTGTATTTTAATAAATAAAACATTTTTTTAAATACATACAACTATTATAAATATTTCGTATCAAATTGGATTTAGAAATAAATTAAACTTTTCTATTGAATAATTCCAGAGATTACAAAATAAAAATAATTTAAATAGTGTAGATTTTTTTTATTTATTTTTTATTTTCAGACATTTATACTATAAAATAGTTTATTCATTTTTATTTGGTTGTAATAACGTATGAATTATTTTTATTTGAAGAAATTATAAAATTTGTTGAGTAGAATTCCTTTTTTAATTGATACCCATTTTTTATTTAATTTTTGTATTTAAAGTTCATTTTAATTCAACTGTCAGGAAGAAAATCAAATTATTATTACTATTATAATTGAGATACGTTATAAATATCATCAATATACATATGTGTATTATATTTCACTAGAAATATATTTAAAAAATTGACCTTAAACTTCATCTTTTATAAATCAAACAAATACTCCTCAGGAATTCAGTCTAATAATAACAATTCCAGTAATTCAGCGTTCATAACTATAAACCGATCTATAAAATATGTATGCTTGTATAAAACCGTCCTTAAATTCATCGAGAGCTCGACAGGTTCCGTGACTCATTTTCGGATCGAATTATAAGAAGTGAATGCTTTACGTTGCTAACGTTCGAGGCAAAAGCTAGCGGTTAGATCGCTAAAAGCTTTATTACCACAGTATGTGGTTTTCACCCTTGAAAGATTATATTTTGTGTTTGGTGGAGAATGAAGAGCGTGTTTAACAGATAATGAAACTAAATTAAACTATCAATTCGGAATTTTAAATAGATAGGTGTTGATGTTTTTCAAAAGTTTCATTTTATGGTACCGAAATTTAATTACTAATGCGAAAATTATTTTCTTTTTTAATTGGATTAATTAGTGGACCGATTGATGATTTTTCAAATGTTTAGTGGAAATGAAGAGTATTTAATAGATAATGAAAATCAATTTAACTATCATATCAAAATTTTAAATTGATATCTGATGATATTTTTTGAGAGTTTAGTTTTATTTTAAAATATTTTTTATTTAAATTGATAATTTATTTTTATTTTAAATAATTAAATTTATTTTGAAAAAACTTAAATCAGATCACTTATATATCACTAAAATATCGAACAATTATGTCCAATAAATATTGAACAATTAGCTAGATTTTAACAGAAAAATTCTGATGATGATGGCGTCGCCATCGAAATGCATCAGCAGATATATTTATAAATAATAAGTGATTATTGAACACTATTGTGGTGTTGGGGTTAAAATTCATTTGTGTTAAAGTGAATCAGCCACAGTTCCAAAATAACAAATAAATTATGTCCAGATAAATACATAGGCTATTTTATGATAGAACTTTAAATTAAATCCTTATCGAAAGTTCTATCTAACCTAAAAAAACACTATTATCATAATTTTATATATACATACACATATATGTATATATAAAAGGTGTTTTTTAGGTTAGATAGAACTTTCGATAAGTTGCAATATTAATTGTTATAATTGTTAATAATACGTTATTTGAAATGTAAATATTAGAATATAATCTTAATTGTGATATAAGACCAAAATGATATTGAATTTATTTCTGAACATATATAACAAAAATAAACATTGAATAATATTGAAATAATTATTAAATTTCCCATTTTCAAAATGAAAGAAAAATTTGCTACATGACAAAAATTATTATTTACAAATCACAAGAATAAGAATGATTTAAAATATGAAACTAAATATATTAACCACAAAATGTGTTTTTAAAAAAGTAAATGATTTTTATAATAGCTTAAAAATAACTTTATAAGGAATATTTTTTTTTAATTTATTCAGAAAATGATACAAAACACAATGAATTCTTTTAAATTTTCTCTCGATACAAAATTATTTTTTCTATTTAAATTGAATAATGTCTTTCTGTTATTTTCTTTGCATCTCTTTTCCCAAAACAGTACATATATATATATATATATATATATATATATATATATATATAGAGAGAGAGAGAGAGAGAGAGAGAGAGAGAGAGTCGTCCAAATGTAACGCCTAGATTTGTGTTTTATTAAAAAGAAACAAAAAAACTATACACATGTTTCTTTTTAATAAAACACAAATTTAGGTGTCACATTTGAATGACCCTATATATACAAAGTACTATTTAATAATATAAACATACATATAGTTTTGCTAATAATAGTTAAATGGTACATAAAGGCTGTGGATGAAGATAACAGAGAGAGGGTAATTGGTTAGAACCAAAAATCAAATGTACCGAGCTCAAATCCACAAATACTGAACAGATTTCAACGAATATCATCGAGAAAAGTGATCTACATAGTACTTTCTAATAGAAATCTATCAAAATCAATTCATCCACATACACAATACGTATGTACTGATAAAAATACTTTTTATTGCTTTAAACTACAATAAAATACAATTTTGCTAATAAAAAATGTTCGTTTTGGTTTATTGATTCAAACTTAATTTGTTTGAGTTTTAGCTTTAAGCTGCTAACATCTCCTCCATAGTGTAATATATATAAAGAAAAGATTGAGAACAAGCGTGTGAATGCGTGTAATATTTTGATAACATTACGAATTTCCAAGGGAATATTTATTTTAAGACTTTAAATTCTTTCAACGGATCTTCTGTAACAAAATGTATATTCAACAATAAAGTACGTAGTGGAAAAAATCCCAAGTCACAATATTTTTGTTTTTCTTTACGCTCACTTAAAATCCTCTCAAATGTCATTTTGGTGTCGAGTCATCCTTTAACCACTTTACGAAAACAACGGTCCGTTTTTAGTACACGTCCTTTTTAAGCGAAAAGAGGAAAGAAATGTGCGTGTGTTGCTTTATGTAACAAAAGATACGTCGAAAAATAACGAATGTAGACAACTATAATAAAAAGAGATAAATATATATATATATATATATATATATATATATATATATATATATATATAAATGTACGTGTAATCTTTGAAAGACATCTGAAGACCACCACTAACTTTCAAGAAATAATCTGAAATATCCACAAGACCCCCTGCCACTACGACAGTCGGACAAAAGATTGTCAGGATAAAAAGGCACATTTCTGTGCGAGTTAAGACGTAATGGACAGCAATATTGATGTGCTCTTTTTGGATATTGCAGCTGTACTGCAATTTGATTCTTTATTATTATGTGTTAATAAATAGAATTTAGTATTTATATTAGATTCAGTAAAAAATGTGTACGAACATATTCGTACGATGCCATTTTTTCAAATAACACTACTCGTATTTCTTGCTTAATATTCGAATAAAAAGATATTTCCTTTTTCTTACACACTTCCGTATACGATTATATGCTGGAGAAAAATATATATGTTTCTATAAAAAAATATTATCTAAAAAACATGTATACACATTTCCTCGTGTGATTTTGTTGGTGGTTTATTTTTGATTTATTGAAGAATGATTCGAGATACATTGTAAATTTTGGTTTATTTTAATATTTTTACAAATATACAAACATATATATTTTATATATATACACACATACACTTTTTTAGATTTATTTTATTGATAATTAAAGTAGTTATAAAATTTATATGTAAAATAATATACTGAAATCAAATTTAAAATTTATTTACTTTGATAAATTCAAAATTTGTTTGCTAGTTTTGTATTATTTTTTTCAAAAAAATCATTTTCTTCCAATTTAAAAACCAATAATTTTTAATCAAACGAAGAATACATTAATGTAATATTTTTTTGTAATTAAATATTCTTTATTTTTTCAATTTAAGTAAGATTTTTTTGATTTAAAATATAAAACAGATTAGCTTATTTAATTATCCATGGATCATTCATGTATTTATTTATATTTATGAAATTTATAAAAATAAGTCAATAAGATCTAATTTAGTTATTTTAATCTTACATTTATTAATATTTTTTTAACCATTTCCTAAATCTTCTTCTACATTCATTTTTTTTTTATTTTAAAATAATTATCATGTTTTAATGCTATTGTAAAATAAACATATTTGTATCTTTTGTATTTTATTTCTTAATTATATATATTTTTACAATAAAATCTTTTAACCTAAAATTAATTTATAAAACTACATTTATTCACATTACACTTTCTAGAGATATTTGAAAATGTTTATTAAGATTTTGATATATTAAATATTTTATAATAAATTGCCTATATAACTGAATTCAGTGATTACAAAAATACATATAACTAATAGTATTTTTTTGCTTCCAGATACCAATTAACTTGATTTGACTGACGAATTTCTAGGTAAGTTAAAAAAAGAACACACACGTACTTTTAAAAACTTGTATACACATTTTGAAAAAAATATCCTCATGTTTCACAAAAAGCATACCAGTGTCAATGTACATAGACTAGCGATAAGAAAACAGAGATCTAAGGAAATAATGTTACGACGGACATTAAACGTACATAGTAACTAACTGATGTGTATAAGTAAATGACAGAGATAGTCAGAATACCGCTGTACCACCTTTTTGGCTACCAGTAGACACATCGAAATAATTTATTGTCGCTGTTTACGTGATTTATGGTTTTTTACGGACCCACCATTTAATCTATTGTCGAGATTTGACGTCTCTATGTGTTTATTTGTACAAATATTTAGTGCTCGTTTCGAACGAAATTTCTGTTTTATATGTTTATTATGCTCGTTTCGTACGCCCTTGTGTCATGGAAATTGTATTTTGAAAACATGTTACTATTATATTTACCATAAAATTTATATTTTCAATGAAACACTACGTGATAGAAAATAGAATTGATTTATGTATGCAGCAAACATTTTACATACCCATAATATACACACACACACATACATATATATATATATATATATATATATATATATATATATATATATATATATAATATTTTTCAATGATAAAATTTAAAAATGATCTCATAAAAATTAATTAATAGACACTACAAAACCATTTAAATTATAATATCTCTAAATACCTATTGTAATAAACAAGTAAATTATCTGAATACCAATTATCAATGATTTGAGATTGTCTTTAATATATAATTAATTTTTCGAAAGCGTCCGTCCACTCGTATACCAAAACAATGTAAATCAGTAGTTCAGTATGAATACAAATGAAGCCAAATGACCAAAATAATAGGAAAGAATGACAAGACGATAAATTCTTTTATAGTGTACTAGAAAATAACGGTAAACTCTTGTCTGTTTGTTCTGAATTTCAGGACGAAATGAAACTACGAACATCTTGTAAAGTAAATTGCAAATAATTCCTTACAGCTGTGTAGACATTACTTAATTTCATGGAAAATTAAAACGATATTATGTTCTCTGCTGGAAATAAAATTTATACATATGCTTATAGAAACTTTACAAAGAGATTAAAAATATCGGGGGTTCTCTGAAAATTAGGAGATGGGAATATTATTTACAATTTGTTGTACTTTAATTAATATAATATTATGTAATATGGATTTTATTACATTTTTTTGCCTTATAAATAATAATGATCATTATTAAACGAAAAAATAATTATAATCAATTATAATTTTTTTTTTAAATATTAAATCCTACAAAACTATGGCATAATTTTTATGGAAAAAATTTTTGGATTAAAATTAAAATCATTTTTTTATTTTATTTCAAAACTTTTTCTAAAAAACATATTATTTATGAAATGACCAAGCAATTGTAATGAAATATAATAATATATATTTTTTTTAAATATCAAATTTAATTTTTCTAAATCTATAATACATTTTTTATTATAGAGTATTTTTTAAGCGTGATAGAATTTTAAATTAAATCCCTATCGAAAATTCTATCTAATCTAAAAAAAAAACACTTTTTATATGTATGTGTGGGTGGTTTTTAGATTAGATAAAATTTTCGATTGGGATTTAATTTAAAGTTCTATCACGCTTAAAAAAACACCTATATAAAATCTGTTTATTGCAATTACGTTGAATATTTAGGATCGATGTTTATAAATAATGTAATAAATTAGTAATAGAAAAAATTATAAAACACAAATTTTATTATCTATATTTTAGATTATAAACAAATTTATAATTAATAATAAATATAATTAAAAATGTGTTTCGCTATTTATTTCTTTAAAAAATGATTATATACAAATATTTTATATATGTATTTTTTTCATATATTGGATAACTGTAAAATATATTCGATTTTTCCTCATAAAATAAAATAGTTTATTCCATTAATTAATTTCTATTTTGTTCTATATTATTTATTTTATAGTAATGTATTTTTTTCATCTACAGTAACTATTCCAAATCAAAAATCTCTTTACATTGTCATAAAAATATCCGATTTATTATTTTTTTCCAATCAATAAATTTACTTCCTGAACATTGAACTTCAAAACACATAAATGATTTTTAATATTTAAAAAGTAAATAAATAACAATAAATATTAAATGAATTGATACTTTCGAAAAGGAAATACTATCAGAACTCCTACAACGTAACCAATTTATTAAAAATCCAAACGACAATTTATTTCTTCGATTGAAAAATATATCGTATATTTTAACGATTCTCTCATCGGAACACAGTCTTATAAAAACATGTATCTGAATAAAAATATTCTTCACTTATTTATGCATTCAGTATTGACGAACACTCGACACGTTTTCCATATAGTTACAATATTTATGAATGGTCACAATAAAAGAAATTAATTCCCATATTGTATTTTATTTTTGTACAGGAAACAATATCAGATATTATATTTTAATGGGCCATACAAAAAAAAAATACTTCCAAATCTCGCCGGTTAAGATATTCAACGACCAGTTTATAAGTTAGGTGTGTCCTATGCATCGGTGTGATGTTATGTCATAATATTAATAAAAATAAATAAAAACAACCACGCGTAACTATTGAAATAAAAAGGTATACACCTACTGACAAAATAACATATATATATATATATATATATATATATATATATATATATATATATATATATATATATATATATACATACACCCTTATTCGGTTTTTAATCTTAGAATATTATCTCAAACCCAAACATCCCTATCTCATAAAAATGTGATTGTAAACAGAAGAGAGCAACATGTTTCCATTTTGATGATCGTATAAATGTTTCAGTTTAACGTTAGCATACGATATTAAATGATTTTAGATTACGACTAGGATGTTCAGGTGGACGTTAAAATTTGTGTTTGAAGAATAAAAATCATGTCACATTTCACGAGTGACAAATCTCACTATTAAAAATGACTAGAAGTCACACGAAAGATCTTTAAATTAAATCTAGCGAATGTGTACGTGTGTGACATGAAACATTTGAGATACATACACACATATATATTGAGTCACGCGCAGAAATAACACAATTTATACACATAAATACAACTTTTGTGTGTTTATATTGAGTTGTTCAGAAAGTTGTCGAGTGATTTGTTTAGGAGATTTCATTTTAACAATTTTACTATTTAGAATAAAATATAGAAACATGGTTGTGCTATTCATTAAGATTTAAAATTAAAAAATGTAATTTCAGATTAGTAAATATAGAGATTTTTAATCAACCTTTATCAACTTAATAAGGATACAAAATTGGCCATAGACCTATTTATTTATTTTTTATAAACAAAATATACAAAAAACTTTAATGCACATAATTCAGTAATCAATTAATATTCATTTTATTCGCAGATGTGCATTTCGATGATCATATCATTATTATCAAAGTATGAAACATTTTTATAGAGTATATAGAGATTTAATACAAGTAAATTATTCAACTCCAGAACCAGGAGATTTTGTGTTTAATGACAAATTTTATTCACTTTACTTAGTTAAAAACTGAATGATATTTCAACGGTTTTGGTCTTAAAACATAAATTGACAAAAATATAGCATGGCTGTCTAAATGTATATCAGCTTCTAAATAAACAAAAAGAACAATAATTGATTATTGGATACTTCTATAAAATTTTGTGATATTAAAGGTAAAAATTTAGGTTAAAGTGAATTTACAACAGTACTAATATAAATAGAATATAATTTTTTTTCAAAACAACGCTCTGACGATGATAACATAGTCATCGAAATGTATTATACATCAGTGAATTAATGTAAACAATAATTAATTAATTAATACTTTTAAAAAACTTATATTGTTTGGTTGATTATTTATGTAAAAATGAACAAGTCTCAATATTAATCAAATATTTATTCAAAGATCTTTCAAATACGTTTTATTTTTTTCAAAAAAAAACTGTAAATGAACTGACAAATTAAAAATATTTATTTTAAAAATCAATCAAACCAGATTAAAACTACAAAATATTTCCAAAACTAAACTATCAAAACTTATAGAAAAAATAACAACTCTACACCATCTGATATATTTTTAAAATACTCGTATATGTTTTTCAAAACATCATATTTTTTTTCAAAACATACAAAAGATGTTTCAGTTTTAAATAACATGAAATAATTTATAAAAATTATGACAGAATAAAATAAATGACAATTAAATAAATAAAATGATTTCAACAAGCATTAAATAAATTATACACGTACGTGTTTATGTTTATATTAAAAACGACATAAATTTCAAACTTGTGAAACTTTACAGCATTTTAAATAAAGTGGAATTAAATCATTTCATAAAAAATATGACTTATAAATGAAATATGTCGTAATCTGTCACGGAAAATAATATATGAAAATTTTAAATAAACCAAGTTATGTGAATAATACTACTCATATATATATATATATATATATATATATATATATATATATATATATATATATATATATATACATGAATGTAAAAATCGATTAAACGTATGTCTATATGTCTATAATAACATCATTTCTACTTATAATAGTAATTTATTATAACAAGGTTTATCGATGATTTGCGAAACGTAAACGTTTAACTGGTTTTGATAGTTACATTCTTTAATAATTATATTTTGTCCACATCTTTCAACAGCTTAATTTTGTAACTTGTTAAATTTTGTTAATTGAAAATATTTCCTTTTTCAATTAATTTTTTTCTGATTGTAAATCAAATAAAAAATATAATCCATTGTATAATTTTTAAAATCAACAAGAATTTATTTTAATAATTAATTAATTAATAAGTACGTCTTTAATTATCCTTGAAGAAAAAAACACTTGTTGAAAATGTTAAAAATATGAAATTAAATTACCGAATTCCTACAAACAATAGATCCAAACATTACCATATTATTTCTGAACATGATATTCCATACAAAATATTCTAATTATAAAAAAACTTGACGCATGCAAGACGATCAGAGTTGTAAACTAATCATGAGAATGTCGCCAACGCCTTGTGCTATATCTGAACATCTTGTAACTCAGACGCTCAATTCAGCCGGAAATCTGTTAATTTTTGTAATGCAGTTTCACTCGATCAATCTAATCAGTCTATTTGTATCTTTCCGTGACGCGACTCATCAACACTTATTTTAAATCCCCGTACACGTTTTCAATTTGTATATCTTTGTTTTTAATCATTTTGTATTTAATTGTTTCTCTATTATATTTTTGTACAAAAAAAATAGATTTATATTCGCATTGACATAAACGTTATTTATAGTTATTCGATGATAAGATTGTCAGTGAAATGGACAAGTAGATAAAATGACTATCTTATCTGAATATAAATACCTCGTTTCAACAGTTTTGTATATAAAATTATATCCATTGGATAAAACCGAAATTTTATACTAGATAACTGTTACATAAAATAAATAACATTAATTAATTGTATTAAAAACCTTTGTTTGGTTTTCTTGGAAAAAAACGTCAAAGTACAAAATTTAAAATTATTAAAAAAATATATTATATAGAGTCATCCAAATGTGATGCCTAGATTTGTGTTTTATTTTTAAAAAAACATGTGTATAGGGTGGTGTATAGCGAAACATGTATATAGTTTCTTTGGTTTTCTTTTAATAAAACAAATCTAGGCGTCACATTTGGATGATCCGATATTTTATATAATTATTTGAGAAAATAAAAATTAATAACTTTAACAAAAAAAAAAAATCAATTACTTCAACACAACATAGATTTTATAAAAGTTCTCAATAATTTCTGATTGAATCCTTCATTTGCTAATAAGAATTTCGACAACCATGTTATCATTATAAAATCTAAAAAACTTTATGACGTTGAAATGAATCTTACTTTGTGTTAAAATAAATTTGTCACAGTACTAGAACAGAATTCTTAATTTTATTACTTTTACAAATCTTACAATTTTCCTATTAGTTTATTTTACATAAAATAACTTACGAATGTAATTGAAATTTATATCAATTCTGGTCATTTTTATAAATAAATCTCACTATTTCAATAAAAACTAATTTTTCTAAAACTAAAATGATTTGTCTCTATCTATGACACAGAGAAAGTATTACTTTATCTTTGAAACTAAATTCGTAACTCATTTTCAAATTGAAAAAGTTTTCACAAAATAAATGTTCACAAATTTAACAAAGAAATAAATAAAAAGAACTTTTCTCTCTTATTTTTTAAAAACTTATTTTATAAAGCTGTCAAGATCTAAACTCATCAATCGTTGTTTTACCTTTAAAGAGAAAGTTGCTTTCTTTATAAAAGGTGAGATATGCGACAAAACCGGATTCAAATTCATGACACATTGTTCACTAGTATTTCTACTTTGAGTGCTTGTTTCGATTCTTATTTATCAACGATATAGAAATTACATTTCAATAGAATTACAATATAATAATAATTTTAGATTTTATTCATTTATATACATGGATTATTACAATATTCTAAATATTAACAATTTGTTTTTTTAAAAAAAGAGTGTTATCAGATAATATAGCTTTATAATGTTGATGAAATTTTCATTAAAAATATAAATCATAATAAATGATTATGGAATATTTTTATATTAAAATCTTGTGGTGTTGGATGAGTGATTTGTTTGTGTAAAAAATGAATAGTTGGAAATGTTCTGTTGCTTGAACAAAATATTTCGTTGACCAATAAGAGGATGTGGGTTCTGTATAATGGTATACATTTTAAAAACTTGCTTCAAATACTTATCAAACCTTATTTCAATCAAGGTTCTTAAGATAAAAATTACAGTTAATAATCTAAAATATAAAAACTACTCGTGAATACAGAAGCTATAAACTACTTACAAATAAATCATATATATATATATTTGACTAAAGATAAGAAGCATTTGGTAATTGTAAATGAACGAATGAGTATAAGTTCCGTTGTAAGTTTAATAAGAGTCTCTTTTGAATTCAAATGAAATGGTCTATTGTAACAATTTGATTTTCTAAATAGATACGTTTTAACATTTACGTGTAAAGGTGTAGAGCAGGGACCTAAAATTAAATAGAATGCAGTTTGCAGGCACCCACCTACAAAAGTCAACAATCTACGAAAAATGGAATTTTCAACTATCGTCCGATCGAAAAGAAAACACAAATAGGGATACGTATTGTTGTGACTGAGATACTTGATCGGATGTATAAACATAGACAAGCGATCCCTTATTCTCAGGTAGATGGTCAAATACAAGAAGACTTCATTTTAATAAGAACTATAAAAATCAAATTCCGACATTGTACCATACATGGATAAAAAATAAATATACAAAAAGTACATGTGCGAGAGTGGGATGACGAATACGAATTTTCTGTCGATACTGATGTTGAGAATCTCACTTTCAGTCTACTTATAAGTCGGATATTTCCGACGTGAAACGAAAACAGACGATGTATAAACAGCAGACTACTATGATCGTAAATAAGGCGTCTAATATTTTCAGTGTAGATTAAGAGCGCGTGCGGGTTGGTTAGTGCGCGCGGTTTAAAAAATTAATTGTGGAAAATCATGTGCGGATTAATGAAATAATTAATGACTGTCGTACTACAATGAATGATACGCGTAGTATTAAAACGAATGAGTTCTTTTTCAACGAATTGAAATGAAGATAGTTCGTTGTTCTCTAATGTTTTGTGTTATAAATGAATGAAATCGATTGTTTACCAACATTTCCAGTGACAATGTTTTTAATTGGATATTTAATTGGATACACACTGACTCGTTAATTGTTACAAGTGATTCGTTTGAGATCTCAGTTTGATCGATGTAGATTTTTTTATTAATTTTACAAATAGGTAAGAACTCGACACGCCAAACACAAGTATACATATTTTTTTCTATCAATAGTCTGTTTATATGTTGTGTACAGATGTGCAAACTTATTTTAACTTTATAATAAACATAGCAGATCATGCAGATATTTTTAGTTTTTAGTATATATAGTTGTTTGAAAATAACCTGTATTTTCGCATACGGCCAGTCGTAAAATATTTAACACGTCGTTTAAATAGCAACAATTTCAACAATCTTGTTAATGATGTGCAGAATTTATAACAAGTTTTTTATTGCCGAAATAAAATTCAATGACATGGCCAATTAATTTCCTGTGTCGGCATACTGACAGTTCCAAATTAATATTTTCACAATGCGAGATGAATGGATACAATTTTAATATGTTATTGGAAAATGATGCTGTGTGTTTTTGATCCCGTGTATTAAAACACTCGTAGCGAAATGTTAATTAGTTCATTCAATTACGACCAATGGATTTTCACGTGTGGATTATTACGTTATTGTATTCTTTATTTTAGTTGTTCTTCGATGTATAATTTATTGCGGAAAGCAGTTTATTGATCTGGTTCGAACTTGTGTTGCTGAACTAAAAAGTGCAATAATAATGCACACGCACATACATACATATATATATATATATATATATATATATATATATATATATATATATATATATATATATATATATATATATATATATATAATACATACACATGCATACACACTTTCACTGAACACATTAATGAACAATTTTGAATTTTCCACCGTCTCCAGGCTATATAATTCTGCATGATATATATGATTGTATATTGAAATAATTTAATATTTATCATTGAAAGTAATTCTATGTTCATTTGATTATGAAAACAATTCTATATTTATCTAAATATTGTGTATAATTCTATTATTTATTATTGTTTATAATGTTCATAGTATATATTTATTTTAATTCATACAGCTAGTATATAAAAAATTATGTACTTTATTATTATTATAAAAATTAAAAAGTATAGTCATTAAAATATAGTAACATAAAAAATATAATAACAATCATAATTTATTAAAAATATTATCTTTTCACCATATTCAATTAAAATGATGAAAAATGAATATTTTAAAAATCTGTTTGAGATGAAGTTTATTTATTTTTGGTTTTTGAAAAAAAGAATTAAATAAATTTTTAAGCAAAATAAAAAAAACTGAGTATATTAATTTTCACAAATATAACTACTAATTGAATTCAATTTCAATACGTCACAAAAAAAATATAAGGTCATCCAAATGTGACGCCTAGATTTGTGTTTTATTGAAAAGAAACTATACACATGTTAATTTTTAATAAAACACAGATCTAGGCGTCACATTTGGATGACCCTATATTTAAAATAAATATATTTTCACAATATTCAATTAATAAACAGTAGAGATTGAAATTGCGATTATAAATATTTTATATATTAAAAAATGATTTCATGGATGTATGGAAAAATTGAAAATAATTTTAATGAATTTTTAATCATATTTATAAATCCAAAATATAATAACAAAGAAATGTATTAATTATTACAAAAGAAAAAATGTGCTGAAAATGTATTTTTTGCATTTTGCAATTATAATTTCACTTAATTATGATGTATTTGTATGAAATGTAATTTATATTTATGTCTAAATATTTTATGATTTAAAAAGTATAATTAAATGCAAATCTTGGTAAAAAATAATATTGAAACAAGAAACTTTCCACCAGAAAACATGTAGAAAGTAAACTAGTTAATGAAATTAAGAAATAAAGTATTATTGAAAATGTTTATTAAATATAATGAAAATTCTAAGAAAGTTAGTTATAAATAATATAAGAAAATTAACTCAAATCTAAAGATTGGAAAAACATAAATTCAAATAATTATAAAACGTGTATCGAAATTTTATTTAAAGTTTTAAAAAAATAAAACAGGATTAAAAAAATTCTTTTTAAATTTAAAGTTTATTGAGAAAGACAGGTGTATTTTTACAAAATTTGTTTAAATGTTGTATCAAGTTTAGATAAATAAAAATCTATTAATAAATTAATTTATATTGAATAAAATCAAGAATTATTTTATATTTTTAAAACTCATAAATTATTTGTTACAATTCAAACAAATTCTTTTTCAAACTTTAGATGAATTGCTATAAAAATCATATCAAAATTTTATATTAAATCAGCTATAAATAGCACTGAATAAAAATTATTTCAATATTTTAAATTACGAAATTATAAAAAAGTGATAGATTATTCGAAATTCAAATTATGTTTAGATAAACTACTATGATTTCGAAACTGGTCTTATAAATCTTACAGTATTTTTTACGAACTATCTCTGAGATTGACTTAAAAAACATATATTTATATGAGGAATAAATTTAAATATTTAAATAAAATTTCACATTTGAATTTTATTTTTTTTTTAAAAAAAATGTATATATATAATTTTCTATGATATTTTCAAAATGAATAAATTTATTTGATATAAAATATTTTTAAAGAAGTTGAATCGTACTGATCTTATATATTTTATTATAATTTATTCGTAATTAACAGAGAGAGTACTTAATCCTTTAATTTCCTATGTACAAGTCGTACTTGCTTTATTGATTAGTTTGAGCGAATGAACTTAAAACAGTACATGAAAATCAATCGTACGAACAAGTTGAACTCGAAACGAATGTGTTTGACAATTTATTTAACGAAAATATCTCGGAAATACGTGAAATGATTTATAAACAAATACCAATCGAATCATAATTTATTTTGTATAAACGATCCGAGCTATGATAATAATATTGACTACAAAATTTTAATGTTTTTTTTTGGAAGATAAAATAAATATTTACTTTGTACTAAATATGTTATATCTGTACACTGTAAAGTAAGTGCTGAGGGCGAGTGTTTTAGCATTGAGCTACGTCCAAATCTAAATGATAAAGTAAACAGAAATATTAATTTTACGTATACTGTTTAACCGTATTTTAACTTTTAGCTTTTTTATCCGCGTAAATTATTTATAGAGTGTTTAAATAAACGGACGTGTAATCGAATTTAAAAATATACTTAAATAAATATTACATACTCTTTATTTACTGTTTTATTAATGTTTCTAATAACGAAAATTCCATATAATTGTAATAACAAAAAATTAAATACGTTCTAAAAGTTTGTTCCATAGTTATTTTTATTATTCAATTGTATTTGATTTTTGTAATTGCATAGGAAATTATATTCACGGTTTCGAACATTGATTTATAAGTAAACGTAAATGAAATATAAATTTCACGAGACTGCTATATTTATAATTTAAAGTACGAGTGTGTTTAAAACGTGGGGTAAGTTGTGAACGATCAATAATGTTTCGAATAAGAAACATGCATTCGTTCGTGAAGTATCCATTTATTGTAAAAGATGACCTTTTCGAAAATATACAATAGATTCTTAAATTAGCGTTTTTTTTTTATCAATTGATCTGAATTTGTAAATACTTAAACCATTTCATTGTATTAATTTGAAAGAAAAGAACAATTTATTTCCTATAAAATTATATTCTGAGTTGTAATTCGAAAAATAGTGAAATTCATTTTTAAATATTTTATTTGTTCAGGAAATAAAATTGATTTTTTTCTTCTTTTAATTAATTCAGTACAAGAAATCATTAAAAAATTAAATAGTTATTAAATAATTTAAAAAAAGAATTGTATAGCTGAAAAAACGATTTTTTTTAAAAAAAAATGGTATTAAATCATTTTTTAATCACAAAAAAATTAGGTATAAGTGTATTAATTTTCAAAAAATGTCGGTTTAAAAAAAATCAATTCAATTTCAATACGTAGTAGTTTTTTTTAAAAAAATAACATTTGTATATTATATAAATATTCCATCATGCTTAAAAAAACAGTCTATACATATATGTAGATAAAGAAAATTTGGCCTGATTAATATGTGTATTAAAAAGAACTAAATTTTTTTTGGTAATGTTAATTATCTGTGTGGTTTTATATCCGTTTACTATTACTGTCTTTATTTTTAGTGGTATTTTTAAAAAAAAATTGGTAAAATAAATGAACTATGGTTTTATATAACTACGTGTTCTAAATATCTCTTAATAGATGAAAGAATAAACGAAACATTTCTAAAAACAAACAGGAAACCGATTCTATTGAAAAAAATAAAATAAAAGATTAAAATTAGTTCTACTGACTGCTGTTAGTCAATAGCTTGTGTCATTTTTCATTTGAAAAGTGACTGCCTTCAAAAATACTTAATAATATGTTTGTGTCTTGACAGATTTATAAAATAAATAAAAATTAAAGTTTAGACATATTGCAAAATCAGAGTAATTAAAGACGAGAAGAAAATATAAAAAGAAAAGTTAACAGCCTTAACTGAATTTAAGATAATTCTTTCAAAAATATATAATTTCTTTAATTTATGTATACAACATTTTTAAAGATACAAATTTTCTCAAGAAATCCAAGTTTATTTCAATTTTTTGTAAAATATTTTTGAATTACTATTGTATTTTTTTTACTTTTTTGTGATAATTTAATACAAATGTTTTAACGCCATAAGAAGTGTTCAATAATCACTTATTGTTTAGTTTATTCAATGATACACATTTCGATAGCCATATAATTATTGTCAATATGATTTATTATAAAATATAATACTGATTTATCTGTCAAGAATATTTATCAAGCCTTCTTTAAATACTTAGATAAAATTAATGCCACGTTTTAATGATAATATTTAATCGAAAAATGGAACAATACTTGTAAAGCGTTATAAATAATTTTTGTAGAAGTATTTTATAGAAATTAAATGCAAGAAAATAATTTCAGTAATTTTCAATTCAATTAAAATAAATATTACAAACTAGAAGTCTGTAAAAAATGTACAATGTGTTAATTAATAAAAGATTAAGAACTGCTGAACTGAAATGTAATTTTTAAAAAATATATGTCTGAGTGGATTAAGCCGTTTAAAATTCGTGTAAAAATATATAACTATAATTAGCTGTTGAGAAATGTTTGCTTTTATGTTGAATTTCCGACTATTTAAAAAAACATACCGACGTTATATTGCACGAATATTAATGTCTGAAAGTTTTTAGCACGTTTAAATCAAACAACATTAAAAAAAATATGTCACACGGTAGCATTTTGAGGTAAAGTTCTGAAAGCGAGCTAGCATCGAGTAGAGAGCATGTACTAAGAACAGAACACGTACCACGTGTAAAATAAATAATTCTCTCAGTACAAGTACGTCAAGCTACATGGTACTCGTTGGCTTGTTAAAGCATTTAACATATTGCCAGGCTGCGGCGACACATCTCCGCGCCGTTGGTCTCTCCAGCTCTACTCACTAATTAATTCAAACATATAATTATCCTAAACAAACATTCACACCTGCCGGCCGGCCCGCTCTACTGCCCGGGCCCCGCAATCCATGAGCGCCTAACTAGCCGTGGCCACTACGTGGTTATATCAACGTTTCACCAAAAACATTTCGTATGCAGGACTCGGAGAATCCGCTCGACTGCACTTGTCTGGATTCACTACAAGTTTCGTACAAGACGATACCGTTGGAAATTTCAATGACGATGTCTTCAGTGTTGAAACAATGAAAACAGTATCCACATGCACGACCATGTACTTTTTACAACTGAATAGTTTGCTGCGTTCGATTGATTTATTTGATGGTTGTATCGACACACGTGTGATATCCGAAATGAACGTTTGTTTTGTTCGAAGAATAAACGAGTCTATGGAATGTTTAGAGAAAAAATTAAACAGTTTGTTCAAATACACTTGTATTTTCATTCGAAACTACAAACATATGCTAATATATATTTTTTTATTTTATAAAATATTATATTAGTTTCTATTTAATCATCTTTGTCATTTTTTTTTATTTTAAACTAATTAATTGATTATTAACCCTTATCGGACGTTAGCATTTTGTACTTAACTTTAGGTCGGAGATATATTTGAGTGCTTATTGTAAGAGAAGAGTAACTAACGTTACTTGATATAAAAAGATAGTTTTGTGTATAAAAATATTTATATTTACACTTTAAATGTTTACATTTTATTAAACGTGCAATCTTCAAGCTTAAATATTATTTATATTTTTTCAAAATGTGGTATTTTTGGAAACATTTTCCTACATGAAGGAATGGTTTTCTATTACAAGTTTCGTAGAAGTATATAGTCGTCTTTCTTCCTCCAGGTAACTTCCGATTGGAACATACAATGCAGCCATTATGCTTCCCTTGGGAATGAGGTTGCAAGATATGCAGCTTCATCACAAGAATTAAAATCACTTGCCGAATATTCAAAATTTTCACATATTTCACTACAACTATCACTGTTATTTTCCATATTGCTATAATTTTCTTGCTAGTTCATTTTTGGAGGAATAAAATATTATAATATAAGTAAAATAATTGCTGAAATATGACAGAATGTGTTGTCTGCTATCGAGTAAGAATTAAACTATAAAAACATATAGTGTGTACATTTAGCAATGAGGACGTTGTTACTTGTTCAGTCTTGTCACCTCTTACGTGACATACGACTGATATAGCAAAGTTGCGATGTCACGTCAGAGGTGACATACGACCGATAAGGGTTAGAAATCTTAACGCAGTTTTAATAAATGATTAAAGTAAAAATTAGAATACATCTTTCACACAAATTAATTATTATCTCCAACACCACAAAATATATATTTCAATATATCTTCATGTCAACACAAATAAATGTTTATCCCAAACACCATAATGGTTATGAAGTGTTCAATAATCACTTATTGTTCACTTTTTGTTTTTAATAATGTTATTTGGATTTTAACAAAAATGCTATTTAAGTAATTTTTCAATATTATAAGACTTCGAATTGTTATAGGTATTTTTTTCGATTTGTTAAATAATTCAAATTATAATTTAACATTTTAATTTAAAATTTATTTTTACAATAACATTTAATAAAAAATATGAATAAGTAATTTCTGAATATTTTTGGCAAACAAATTTGTAATTGGTATCCCGGATTATTATTATTATTATTTTAATACTACTTTCAATAAGTAATTAGTTACTGAAAAAAATTACTACTTAATTTCAATTAGTATGTACTGAATAAGAATATTTATTTTTATTAATTAATTAAGAAAGTAAGTAATTAAATAATTTAATATATTTCCAGAATGAATATTATTAACTGAAAAAAATTAAAAGTTCAAAGAAAGAAATAGGTTTTAGAAAAATGTTTGAAAATAAATGATGTATAATGAAAAATTCAATTAAATCAAATCAGATTATAGAATAACAAGCTCTGAGTATGATGTTATAGCCATTGAAATGCATATTAATAAAAGAAAAGTAGATTAAGAAAATTTTCAACATTTAATATTTCTATGTATTGTTTTGTATAAAACTAAAATTTCAGAATTAATTTATTTTTCGAATGAATATATGCTTTATTTTTAAACATTTTTTTCAAAATTCTATTATAAAATTGCTATTTTTTATTTGTTTTTTCCATTTATAAGATTTTTTTTTAAAAAAAAGAACTGAAATAAATATTTATTCCTGTTATATAGTTTTGTTTGAATAAATATTAAAAGTTATTAAAATATTTTAATTTGATTTTTTAAATGTAAAGATAAATACATTTTAAATAAAATCAACAATGATTAAATCTATATCATAATATTTAAATCTGTTATATAACTAAAAAATTACGAAAGATTATATAAAAATATTAAAATTCCAATTGCCATAACAATATTCAACATTTAAAAAATGTTGTACTGTTCCAGTTTACTGATTTATTATAGTAGCGTGAATTTACGTCGTTTTCAACGTTTAAATAATTTCTACAATCCTTAATATAATGAACAACGAAACAACAAAGCATACAAGTTAAACGAATGATTCAATGAATGTAAACAGTCGAAAATATATATAATAAATTTGACCAAAAAAGTACTTTCTTCAAGAATTTTCGTCGACTATTACAGAAAGAATTTATCTTTATTTTTAATCAAACAGCTCATTAAATTAACATTCGTATCTTAAATCGCCAATTATCAAAGTGATTAGAATATTAATACGTTTAGCGTGCCTAACGTTCCAAAACGTCCTTGAAATCCTTAACCGCATGCGGTGGACGTTCCGGATCACCAATAAATGCGTTAATAACTTAATTATAATGCAGTGTTCATAGATTTTATGGCTGTTATCTTAGACTTTTTTAAGCGATTGAATCGGGTTTTTTATTAATAAATTACAGATTCTGCTTTTGGACTTAATTTTACACCTATATATGTGTACTTAATTAATGTCTATGTATTTATCTATCAATAGATGTTTGTGTGTATGTATTTAATTAATACATGTGTGTATGTATATAAATGAAGGCATGAATATAAATTAGTATTTATATTTTATTGTTGAATTTAATATGAATTTAATGAACTAAGTAATTAAGTTAAAACTTAGATTATACACACACACATACTTATATATATATATATATATATATATATATATATATATATATATATATATATATATATATATATATATATGCATACAATCAATATTTTAAGTCATTAACCTCTTATCAATAATTCTTTAAAAATAACATGATTAGTGTATGTTTACTTTTTATTATTCCATTATGAATTCCATAATGAATTAATTAATGAAAAAGGAGGAATTATTTTGCGTATTATCCTTTTTTTAATTAAATAATGTAAAAAAATATTAGTATGGAAAAATGTTATCAGTAATTAATTGTTTTATTTTGTAAAGAGAAAAATAATTACAAATATAAAATTCAAATAAAATTACAGAAAAAAAATTGTGTAAGGTGTTTTATTTTTTTGTAGATATCTGAGAAACAGAAAATAAACAATCTTGCTTTTTGAATTATTCTCTCTTTTTTTCTGTAAGTTGATATTGCTTATGACTATTTTATCACTGTGAATTAATATAACCAATTGACTGTACTTAAGACTTGAGGTCTCTTTATCAATATTTTCCTTGAAGTTTAGTTATAATTTTAATACCTGGAATTCCTGAGAAATACAGGAAAAATCAAGGAATATAAAACAGGTACTATAGTTTGTTCCAAAATAAATCATTGAACCGATTTTGTCAAAGTATTTTTTTACAAAAAAAAACATTATTTTATTTTAACACCTTAAGGCCCGATCCCGCGCCCTAAACATATCTCATAGAATTTATTAGCGGTCCTTAAGGTGTTAAGACATTAAGACAATAAAAAAAATCAGCAGAAAATAATTTATTATAGGCTTAATAATTTTTCAACTGAATTATTGCCTGATTTGTTAAATTGGAAATTTTTCCAAATAAAATTCGTTTTGTGTTCAAAAATATGATTTTAATCATTTATTTAACTTCTATAGTTGATCTTAGATTTTAGACGAAAAAAGTTAGTTTTTGAGAATGTTGATTTTTTGTGAAATTTTCCATACTATAGGTCGTTGTTTTTTTGAGGCCAAAAATTGAAAATTTTAAAATTGTTTATTAATTCATATTTTCTATTATAAATCGATTATTTTGATAGAATTGAACTATATTTCAGCAAAAATAACATCAGATATTGGAAAATGTGATAAAGGCAGCCGAAAATCGATTTTTGACCATTTTTCAATTTTAGTTTGAAATTCAAAAAATTAAAAATAAATAATATGAATGAATAAAAATATAAGATTTAAATTCAATACATATCTTTATATTTCAAATAAATATTTTCTATTAAAAAACTAAAGATTTTTTGCAAGAGAAATTTATTTTAAATAAAAATAGTGATTTCTTTAATAAAGTAATGAATGATTGGTTAAATCAGACTTTTATCTAAATAAAATTCGTTTTATGTTCAAAAATGTGATTTAAATCATTGATTTAACTTTTTCTATAGTTGATCTTAGATTTTAGACGAAAAAAAATAAATTTTGAGAATGTTGATTTTTTGTGAAATTTTCCATACTATAGGTCGTTGTTTTTTTGAGGCCAAAAATTGAAAATTTTAAAATTGTTTATTAATTCATATTTTCTATTATAAATCGATTATTTTAATAGAATTGAATTATATTTCAGCAAAAATATCATCAGATATTAGAAAATATAATAAAGGCAGCAGAAAATCGATTTTTTACCATTTTCAATTTTTATTCGAAATTCAAAAAATTAAAAATAAATAATTTGAATGAATAAAAATATAAGGTTTAGGTTTGGAATGTATATTTATATTCTAAATAAGTATTTCCTATTAAAAAACTAAGGATTTATTGCAAGAGAAATTTATTTTACATAAAAATAGCAATTTTTAAATAAAACAATGAACGATTGGTTATAAATCAGACTTCTCAAAATAAAATTCGTTTTGTGTTGAAAAATGTGATTATAATCATTGATTTACCTTATTATATAGCCAGTCTTTGATTTTAGATGAAAAAAATCAGTTTTTGCGAATGTTGATTTTTTGTGAAATTTTCCATACTATAGGTTGTTGTTTTTTTGAGACCAAAAATTGAAAATTTTAAAATTGTTTATTAATTCATATTTTCTATTATAAATCGATTATTTTCATAGAATTGAATTATATTTCAGCAAAAATAACATCAGATATTAGAAAATATGATAAAGGCAGCCGAAAATCGATTTTTGACTATTTTTTAATCTTTACTCGAAATACAAAAAATGAAAAAAAATGTTTAAACGAATAAAAATAAAATATTTAGATTTAATACGTGTATTTAAATTCTAAATAAATACTTTTAATTGAAAAACTAAAGATTTTCTTCAAGAGAAATTTATTTTAAATGAAAATACTGATTTTTTGATTAAAGCAATGAGTGATTGGTTAAATTAAACTTTTCACTAAACAAAATTCGTTTTATATTCAAAAATGCAATTTTAATCATTGTTTGGTCTTATTTTATGGCCGATCTTAAATTTTAGACGAAACAAATTGATTTTAGACTGATTTTTTATGAAATTTTCCATACTCTTTGTCATTTAGGATTTCTTATTCTGTCATTCTAGAAGACAAAAGGACTCTTATTTTCAATAAAAAAATTAAAATAAAATCATAGTATGTTATTAAGTTTATTAATATTTTTTATAAAAAAATCATATCTTTATAAATAAATTTTCTGTATTCAAATAAATTATAATTCTAGTTTGAAATTATGTTTAAATTCATTTTCACATTTGAATTAATTTACTAAAAAATATCAAACAATCTTTATCAGAATGTATCTGAAAAAATATCCAACTTTTAGCATATTATTTTTTTATAAATAATTATGAAAGAGTACTAAAATATTTTCAAGATGTATATTTAATATTTAATTAATCAATAATTAACTCAACAAGGATTCATATACAATTATCTTCAAGTATTCAAAAACATAAAATAAGAGAAATCAACAAAATACTTCTCAGTAACCATATATTTAATGCTTTTAATTTATTTAAAGATTTTTTTAATTACGAATTCTTTATTCTTCAATAATATTTCAAACACTTCACTTAGTTACGAAGTAGTCTTATCTAAATGAACCTAGTAGCATATGTTCATACTCTGTGTTGTCTCTTTTTTATAAAATAGTTATATAAGTAAATGATCAGCAAGAAAAAAAACAAACAGTAATTATACATATGTCGGTCCATTGACCTACACATGATATATTTTTTAAACACCTCTGTTTAAATTTCGTATAAATATGAATACAATAGACGCTATTAAACAACGATTACATTTTTTTACAGTAGAAATGTTAATAATTATATAGTAATTAAAAAAATATATATCCGTGTTAGACGATATTCTAGCGTAAACAATATGATTGATTGTTCCAGGTTAATAGGGTTTTCAGCTACTGAGATGTATATAAAAGATCGTTAATTTTATGCTCTTATGCTTGGAAGCTTTTAATACCATCACAAATGGTAATTTATTACTTATTCGAAAAAAAGATAGAAAAACATAATTGCTTTACATATTAATTCAAATTAATAATTGAATATTGGTATAAAATTCACGTAAATATTTTCTTAAATACATTGGTTTATTTAAAAATCAGTATTGTGTACGATTTTTTTTTATATAGTTTCATGAACGAATTTTAATAGATGTAAATATTTTGATAATTACATAAATCGTTTAAATTGAATTATATTTTTATGTGTAATTACTACTGCAATGTTAGCTATATATATTTTAATTATTCTTGATTTTTTACATATGTAAATACACACACTCACACACATGTGTGTGTCATTTTCACTAAAAAAAAATATAAATTAATAAAAAAGAAAAAGCTGTAAATGATTTTGCTCTTAAAAAAAGAAACTACATGGTTTATTTATATTTTACGTTTTTAATTAACATTTTTTTTCTATCTAAAGTTTAGTTTAAATATTAACTCTTATTATAACTAAAATTAAGAAGTAATTAAAAATAATTATTGTAGTTAAAACAGTTGTTGCAATACGTACATATATACATACATACATATATACACACACACATATATATATATATATATATATAGAGAGAGAGAGAGAGAGAGAGAGTCTCATCAGGAGCGTACACTCTTCATTGTCCACCAAAAAAAAGATGCGTTTTATTTAAAAATTAAGTTGTGTTTCTCTAATGGGGCCATCTTTTATATATATATATATATATATATATATATATATATGTGTGTGTGTGTGTATGTGTGTGTGTATACAGAGAGAGAGAGGGGAGAGCAGCCTAAATGAGATTAAAAGATAGTAAAAAATAATAAATGATAATAATCAAATAAATGTATGTCTAAACTCTTCAGTCTCATTTTGGCCACCATTTATATATATATATATATATATATATATATATATATATATATATATATATATATATATATATATGTATGTATGTGTGTGAGTGTAAGTATGTATAATTTTTACTAAAACAAATTAAACTGTATTTTAACAAAAAAATTTGTAAATTTCATTCTTAAAAAGTCTAGAAAGAATATATGACTTATTTATTTTTTTACGTATTTAATTAACACTTTTTTATCTAAAACACAGTTTAAATATTAACGTTAATTAGAACCAATATTAAATAACAACTAATTGACAAGATTTGTTGCAGTTGAAAAACAGTTCTTGCAATATATTTTTTCTTTACATTATCATCACTTGTTCAGTTGTGTTACTAGTTTGAAATAATAATTTAAAATTGAGTGAAAAAAATGTAAACTATATTTCGACTACTATATATTTTTAAAAAGAATATTTATAAATTTAAATTCTAAATACTAGTGAATTTCTACATATGTACAATTTTCTATTCGAATAAAACGTTTTATTGATTTTCTGTTATATAACATTGTATTCTTTTCATTTGAGAGAATGAAATCTTTTCAATTGTAAAAAAGACCCTTTTTATTTTCTAATTATACTTTAATGCCGTTCAAGTCAAATAGACGACATAAACAGCAATTTATCGATTATATTTCTTGTATTTTACTTTTTTCTGGCCATAACGTTAATACAAGAGGCAAACTTACCACTTGGGAAATTTAAAAGCTCTGCTACATCAAACAGAATCAGTATTGTTGAATTTTACAGAACGATTGAAACGTTCCTGTAAAACTATAAAATATGAACGTCATTTAAAATTGTCATTAAAAGTCTCTATAAATTGAAAAATATATAATTAGTGATTATTATTAATTTATCTTTTTTTTTATTTGTTTAGGACACTAAATTTTTAAGAAATTATATTAAAAAAAGTAAAAACAATTTGAATTAAATTATATTCTTTATTAATTTATTTATTTGAATTATTCAAGAGTTTAATTTGTTTTTTTTATGAAATTAATATTATTTGTTTTCCTTTACGATTATTTGCATTAAAAATCTAATAAACGTGTCATTTATATTTCTAGTGTCTGTGTTTTAATTGTTTTTTAAATTTAATAATAAATTTCTCTTTTTATAATACACATTATCGAAAAATAATTTATTTATATATAAATTTGTTTAGTCCTATAGCAATTACTGGAATTGAAAAAGTGTCATAAGTTGTCGCACGTCATCGAAATAAAATAAATAAACATAATCGTATTCAATTACATATTTATATAAAACTTGGCAAATGACAGACGGAAATACTATTTAAATTCTTGCGGTTTAATCGTGATTACAGACGTGAATGCAATTGAGTATAAAGATTAAATAAAAAAAGATGATGAAAAAAATTATAAAAACATACCAACGTGTTACTTGAATATATAATGAATGATCCGTGTAAGATTATATAAAATTAAAAAAGCGTTGTTTGTTTTTGCTTAATCTCTAGTTGGATCGAGCGATGAGGCTGAGACAGTTTTGATGTTTTCTTGATTTCATTGTACGTTTATTTAATATGTAGGATGTGACATGTGTGTGTGTGTGTGTGTTAATGTAGATAAAATGTGTATAAATTAGTTTATTAGAATACTAATTAGTGCTGTTATCTCGATTAAACATTTCATTTTACACCTATGACTCGTAACCGGGGATAATTATTCGAAAACACCTTGCATGAAGCGAGAGCGACACGACCATCATTCGCAAACCATTGAAGCGTATAGAACTGACAACAATTCCTCATCGTTGTATACACAAACACCTAAGGGCTCTGTTTAACGCCTTATTATCATAGTCATTTTGATTTGAAACGGTAGCCAATTACGTGAATAAAAAAGCGATGCTGGCAATGACTGCTGCGACGACCGATTCGGTCCATCCGACAGGTGAAATGCGGAGCGACGAAGAGTGCCGCTTACCTGTTGTGTTACGTGTGTTTATTTGTGTGCGCCAGTGTATCGAACGAGCCGTGGAAGGCATCGCGTTCAATTTCACGGCTTTGTGCACCACGACACGCCTATATCAATATTGTGGAGTTTGAAATGATGATCGAACTTAACCGTGGCCATTGGTGGCTACGTACGGTAATTATATTTGTTTTTATGGACCATAAACCTGTTTTGTTTCGAGATGGTCGCCGTCGTCGTCGTAGTCAGATTGATTTTTTAAATTCATAAATACAACACGCACAATCAGTTTTGATGGATGATAGTAAAGACAGCAGTACGAACGTGAGTGGATATGTTGTTGCCCCGTAGCTGTCGGATAGATCAAAACGTTTGGCCTTTGTGATTAACACTGCACGAGTTCGACACTTACGTTGTTATTCAATATATCTAACCAGTTTTCATATTTCGGCGATATTAGACGCTCTCTCTGTTCGTACACGTTCGTATCGACATCTTTTTCCAATGTCCAATTTGCTGACAATGTAGCGTGTCATAAATATTTGTGTAATCGGTTTTAAACCTTTTTCGGCATTGCCGCGCATGCATATATTAATGTAAATTCACAGATTATATAACCTTTCGACGATTCCAGAAAATAAACATACACGTACAGAAGGTGTTGTTACAATGATAACATCTGCGGTTATATATTTTTTCTAAATCTCGCTTTGATAATCGTAATAATACCGTCGAGTCGGTCCTTTGAAGTGTTCAGTTTAGATAATTGAATTTTAATATCTCAATTTTTTCTAATAACCATATGTTTAAATTTATCTTTTTCAAATTGTACAATATTTGAAAATGAAGATCGAAAAAGTTCTCTTAATCAAAGATGGCATATCTAATAAACCCGGATTTGAACTCGTGACTTATTGGCCAACTAGCCGTCATGGTGCTGATGGTATTGACGTGAAATATGTGATCAATTTTCGATATTATCGATAACGTCAATAAAATTTGTAGTGAAAATGAAATATGAATCGTACTTTTTATGTGGGTGCATTCATCTAACAGCAAACATATCTTTAACAAATTCGTTGTGGGTTTAAAAATCTCTCTCATGCCAATCATTTTAATTTACATCTACCAATGAACTTTTTATCGAAATATTCAATGTTCTGATCTAAAAACGTTTTTTAAAAAAATATAAATTAAATACCATTTTTGACTAAAAAAATTTTTTTTTATATAATTGAATCATTCATCTCAAAATTTATACGCTAATGTAGATATTCAGTAATCAATTATTGAATATTTTCATAAAATCTTACAATGTTTAGATAAATAATTTATTTGTATAAAACTGAATAACCCCAGTGCCAAAAAAATGTTAACATCTTAACAAAATACACATAAAACAGTAAAAAAAAATTACATATGAAATTCTATAAAGTCAACGACATCCTTGTGCTCTTAAATAGGGACAACCAAATGTGACGCATAGATTTGTGTTTTATTTAAAAAAAACAATAAAAAAAAAATATACATGTTTCTTTTTAATAAAACACAAATCTAGGCGTCACATTTGGATGATCTGTATATAAAGCTAAAAATATAACTCTAACAAAAAAACAAGTTAAACAAAATACAAATACGAAAACTCGAATTATAAACCAGGCAACAAAAATGAATTTTTCAAAACATCAAACTACAATCTTTTAAACTTTGAAAATATGATGAGTTATGTCAGTGTGATTGAAAATAATTTTGAAACAAATAACCCTAAATAAATATTTAAAAATAAGTTCAAACATAAAAAAAGATAGAAGATCAAAAAAATCGTCAGATGATCAATTTGAGGGCATATGAGATTGGATCAAACAACCATATTTTTTAAATTTTAATATTAATATTTAAAAAAAAAACTAAAATGTTTTTCATTGTAAGTTATTTTGTATAAAAAATCAATTCGGTATTTATATCATTCCTTATATAGTGTGTTTTCAGAAATATACTTTTGAATTTTATTTTAAAATTCAAAAAACGACCAAGACATTTTTTTATATAATTTTCAAATTATTTTCTGTTTGTATAGGTGTTTTTTAAACGTGACAGAATTTTAAATTGAATCTCTATCGAAAGTTCTATTTAACCTAAAAAAATCGCTATATATATAAATATTTTTATTATTCCAGTCAAATAAAATATTTTAAGAACCGGACTACTTTTAAATAGAAACACAATTCATATGATTTGTTGTTTTCTTTTCGCGAGAGAACTTGGCATGCGTATGTACGTTCTCCATACAAATGAGAGGGCACTAATCGTGATAATCATATAATGATAGACCTCGTTGATCATAACTGGACACGGCGTTTTACTAGGTGTGTGGTACACGTCTTAACTGACCGTACAACAAACAAGACGTTTTGTAAATCACCTCGCCAGACTGAGAGGCAGGAGAAATGATCATTTGTAACAAGGATAAAAATAGTGAGAACCTTTTTTCCTCGCTTCGGGCAAGGCCGCAACTAAATTGAATAAATCAAAGTAAACTGATATATCTGTCAAACAGAGCAAACATTCGTAATTGAATTTCGTATGACCTGAGATTTTCCAATTTCGATCCTGGATGGAACGAGTGTTCTTTTTTTAGAGAATATGATGACGTCGATGTACGGTTTTTGGTCGAACGATTTTTTTTACTGGTTTAATTGATAATACCGGTACATTGGCTATGTTGTAAATGAAATTGTTGAAACGTTTGAAAATTTGATTTTGAAAATTTTATTATTTGTGTTCACTCAAATTATTCAATTAGTTGACATTTTGATGTATAATTTAAACTTTATTTCTTTTGACATATTAACAAATGAGTTCATTTAATTTACTCGAATATTATTCTCAAGAGACATTAGCTTACTTAAATATACTAATGAATTAAATATTAAAATCATACTATAATTAAAATTTAAAATCATTACATTATTTTTTTAAAATAATAAATTTATTATTTTCATTTCAGAATTTGTGTTGTAACAAGTTACTATGCAGTCTGGCTGTATTAAACAATTCTCAAATATAAATATTTATATATATATATATATATATATATATATATATATATATATATATATATACATACATACATGTGTATGTATGTATATATGAAGATATGATAAAGTGTTTTTAGGTTAGGTAGAACTTTCAATAGGGATTCAATTTAAATTTCAATCATGCTTAAAAAACACTTATATATACAAAGCACACGCACACACGAATCTAATATATATTTTTGATCCTTAAAAACACCTATTTTTAAATAATTTGTAATTTTTATTATATCCAAAAAATAATTTTCATTACATAGATTATTTGTTTATCAATTTAATATATTTTTTGAAAATAGAAAATTCAACACTGAAATTTTAATATTTAAAAAAAAAATTCAAAAAAGAAAACGATTGAAAAGAAATATCAGAAAAGTAATTAAATTTTATGTGAAGATTTATTTATTATAATAGTTATTATTAATGAATTAATTTTTTTTATTAGTGTATTTTTTAATAAACTACTTTTATTCAAAATTTATTTTTTGTTTTGTAGATGAAATTCTCTTTTTTTTGTTTCATCAATACATTTATCTGATAATAAACTCATTAAAAAAATAATTTTTATTAACTGTTTGTTACTGAGGCGATTTTTTTTATTGATCTAATACACTGTATCTAATAAAAATAAATTAATTAAAAAAAAATTTTTTTATTGACTTATTTCGTTTTTAATTTTTTAGAACTTATTTTTGCATTTAAATTCATAAATTAAAAAGTGTCTTTACAATTAATGATTTTTGATTAATAAAATTGAAAATTAGTATTTTTTAAATTTATAAATTGACAGTTGTTTTAGTAATCGATCTACATTTTTGAATCAATCTAAATTATACATTATATCTAATAAAAATAATTTAATTAAAAAAAAATTATTGACTGTTACATAGACTAAATTTGTTTAAACTTATTTTTGCATTTAAATTATAAATTGAAAAATGTCTTTACAATTAATGATTTCTGTTAGTAAAATTAAAAACTAGTATTTTTTAAATTTGTAAATTGGGAAATAATTGTTGTTGAAATCAATTTACATTTTTAAATAATATATGAAATAAAAATTCACATTTTTCACTGGAAAAAGTTACAAACTTTTTTAAAACAGAAATAACAAGAACAAAATCTCGAATTAAATCTGTGTACAAAAGTATGTTAATATTCCGGTAAGATGAACAATGTTTTTGGCTAAATTTTGCAACTTGCTATTTGGAGCACACACACACACGTGTGTATATTTAAAATTCATTTGAGATAATTTACTATATCGAATATAAAACGATTCTATATACATATATATGAATACTAGTAATGATTTATATACAATAGTATTTTTTTCCTGTCAAGATGCGTAGAGATTTTTTTATTATTTTCCTTTTAATGATGTGTAGTAATACCGAAAGCTCTAATAATAAACATCATTTATTAAGCAAGGCATGAGCATTAGTACAAAAAAATTTTTTTATAAGACATATGGTTCTGTCGAATTCCAATAGCCTAGACTCTGCGCCTCGTTTATTGGTATTTCATAATTTATTGCTTAATCAATTTTCATTAGATAAATTTAAAAAAACACACCGTTAACAAAACCTACCGTCACTGTTTGACAGTTGACTGAATAATTTCGCAAAAATATAATTTACTACAAAACGTATTCGATACCGTAAAACATGATCCCTGAAATAATATGAATAAACAACATATGGCGGCAAATTAATTAATAAATAATTACGTTCGAAAAAACAAACTAAAATTGATGGACACCACCTCCATCGTCGATCTGCCCATCGAAGCTGTTGATGTCGTATGTATGTGTTTATTCCGAGAAACCATTTTGGTTATTTTAAATATGCCGGATGATTATTTATACTGCGCTGTCTATCAGCCAAGCTGTCACTCAATGCAGACATGCTATATCAGCCTGAGAAGTGGAAGAGCCTCAACGAACATTAGTCAGACAACTTGCTAGCGACATAACCATATTACCAGGATGTTTCAAGAAGTAAAGTTGTAAGCGACAGAGTTTTTTTTTTTACTGTAAACGTTTCAATAACAATCTAAAACCAATATATATTTTAATTATTAATTTTTAATTAATAGTTAAAAGAACACCGAGTAAAAAAACTTGCATGAGTTTGTTGAAAATATGCTATCAATTTTATGTTAATATTTTATAAAGAGCGGACGTAGTCGAGTAACTAATATAACAAGCTATTAAACTATCTATATATAATTTAAATCTGAATTTATAATAAATATTATTTAATAAAAAAGGATATGTTGTTGAAATGATTTTGTGAATTTCAAATCATGAAATGTTTTAAAGATTGTAAATAAAAATAGTATATCTTTTATTACCAAAAAAAAGATTAGTATTCACGAAAAATGTTTTTAACACTAGAACTACCGATGTTACATATATACCTAGTTCTACCGCACGCGTCAAATTGACGTATTTTTGATCATGGCTTTCATTTAACTTTTCGCTTAGTTTATGTAAATAAAAGAATATAATTTAACAAAAACAACACTTAATATAATAATTCATTAATTATTAATACAAAAAAAAAAACAAACAAAAACACTTTCTATTTGCATTTATATTATAGCACATTTGATATGTATGGAATAACTATGAATCACATATTTTACAAATTTGATGAACACTTGCCACAAAATATTTATCAATAAGCGAAACTCCTCTCGTTTTTTTCTCGAAAAAAACTCATATTTCCGAAAATCTGTTTTTACTCATAGTTTTTAAAATAAATTTGAACATACATTTAGTATCAAGTTTTTTTTCATTTTACTACCATTTGAAAATGAAATGTAAGGTTATATAATTGTCAAACTAAGTATTTTTGTCACTTAAATATGAAAGTTTTCTTTTATGTTTAGAAATAAATACGTAATATATAACAACAAAACTATGGAAAAAAATGTACAAATTAAAATACCGAAGCTCCAATCCTTCATATTATCCCACCTTCAGTTGAAATCACAAAACACAACACACAATTACACTTCACTATACTCTAAGACTGACGAACTCAAACTGAATTCAAATTTGAAACCACTCAACGATTTTGGGTAATACCAACCCAAGAAAAATAAATTTGAAATCTATGTTCACAGTCTCTGTTGACAATAAACGACCCAAAAATCGTTAAGTGGTTTTTCAAATTTGAATTCAGTTTGAGTTCGTCAAATTGATTTTTTAAAATGTAATTGAATAATCCATATAATGCAAGGATGGACATCAATACGTATTTACATTCACTTGAATATTTTTGAGATTGCTAATTAAAAATGTCTTGGTAGAAATAGGTATAGGTTAATTATGGAAGTTAAAGTAGCTTGGAAATTGAATAGGAATATTTAACTGTTCTTATATTTCATTAAAAGTCGTCATAAAATTCTAGAACAATACATAAACCATATCGAAATTTTTAAGTACGAAATTTGAAAATCGTCAAAATGACGCTCTTGGTAGTTATAGTGTTAAAATAATTTATATAATTAAAATATTGAATCTGTATTTGCATTTTATATATATATATAGGTCATCCAAATGTGACGCCTAGATTTGTGTTTTATTAAATAAAAATAAAAAAACTATACCCATGTTTCTTTTTAATAAAACACAAATCTAGGCGTCATTTGGATGACCCGATATTTTTTAACTCAAAAGCAAAATTGTAAAATAAAAATAATACAATTTTTTTAAAAAATTTTAAACGTCCAAACTTCAAGTTCATTTTTTTAAGTTTTAAGAACATTTCGCGTTTTAATCTTGTAGTAAAATACATTATTTTTTAAAATTATTGTCTATAACCTCACTACTCTTCATTTTTCTTAAGTTAAATATGCACTTTTTTAAATTGTGTATTTCGTATGCTTCTTTTTTAATTAAAAGTGCTTTATCTCATCATTACAAAATTTACCAAAAAAAATTAATTTTATTAATTATTTTTAAGAATTTTAAATGTAAATAGTCAAATTTTACTTGTATAATTTTAGAACAAAATTTAATCAATATATCCATAGATAGGTAATTTATTCTTATTTATAAACTAATAAGAAGATAAATAAACTAATATTTTTAAAAAAACTTAAATATTTTATAAATTAAAATGTGTTTTTTATTATATATATAGAGAGAGAGGGTGGGAGGGGGGTAGTTCATTAAAAACCTTTGTAGATAAATCTATTATTTTTATAAATAAGTATTTTTTTATAATATTCAAAACAGAAAATTTCCAAAAAAACGTTTTTTATAAAAATCTGATTTATATTTATATGAACTCTTTTTTCGAATTTTTCATGTTAAATATTTTCACATACATACATGCATACAACAAAAAAACTTTACATGCCTATTTTTTCCTTATAAAATTAATTCCTTGATTACAAATTACGATAAAGGACAACTATACAAAGAATATCACTAGTATTTTTTTAAAAAAATACAAATTTAAGATATTACTATTAATTACTAGCAACTTAAAAACGAAAAAAATGAAGAGTATTTTTTAATAACATAAATTGTAATATTTCTCTTTAACAACATATTCAAAAATATGAAAATTTTAATATTTGAAATTCTAAATAGTATGTCCTGAATGTCTAGAGCTAACTTTAAATCTGGCTTTTTCATGGATTTATCTTTAAATCAATTTCAAATAATCGTATTATAGTTAGTATGAATATTCGTAAAACGTAACTTTCTTCTAACATAATTTTCGTAAATCATCCTGATATTTGACTCTTATTATCTTTTAATGTATTTTTTCAAGAAGTCATTCTATTATATATATATATATATATATATATATATATATTTCCCTATTTCAGACTTTTCTCTTTTAATTATTTCTTCGAGTTTCGTTTACGTCTGTATCCAGTGAATTCATCTACAATCTGTTCAAGATAATCCTCGGCGCACAATTGAATCTATGTGATTAGATATTGTGCTACAAGAAACATAGTTGCTTCTTAGTGAATACCTCTTACTTTGACTGTATGCCTTCTTGAACAATAAAAGAAAAGTTCATAACGTGAATCTACATCCAACTAATCTAAAATAAGCGAACCAATCTAAAGATAAGCGTTTTAAACATTGATTGGATTTACTTTTTATTCGAATAATTGTTATTCGTTCTTTATATTTCACAAATTGTTGAATTTGAGTTAAAAAAATCTTTTAATATAGTTGTAGTAAAAAAAAACTTTTGTGGTTATTTGAAAAATGTAATTTTTATTATCAAAGAAGTAACAGTAGAATTGCATGTATTTCTTTTTTTAAAAAATATGTTAAGTTTAGTCACTTGTAAAATTGTTTAAAGTAATATTCTTATTAATTTAAAAATGTATTAACTGAAGAATTTGCTTTATAAAAAAATAATTTTTAGTCTAATTCATGTATCAATTGACTGATTGTTTCTTATTTTCATTTTAAATAAAAAAAGATATTCAAAATCATCTAAAATTATTAAACAAGTCAAAATTCTAAAAAGTTGATAAACATATTTTGAAGATAACAATTTTTGTTTATCTTTAAAAAATATATCAAGACAAAATTAATATTTTAAAAAAATCCTGACCTGTAATCCTTTTGTACTGTTTTCAATTCCACCATTGGTTTACTTTCCATGATTTTAAGTCCATTGGTGTAGTTGATGGATACTAAAAAAAAGAAGTAATATTTATTTTCCAATTTTATAAATAAAGAGTGAATTTTAAGAAAGATTATATTATTTTTATTGAAAAAAATGATCAAATCTATAAACTTGTACATATTTTTAAATAGAATATTCATCATTTATAAATTAGTTAGTATCATTTATATGAATACGATTTCATTCTACGAACACGATTTTATTTACTGAATCATCCTTCACGTATCATAAGTTCTTCTCGTTAACAAGCAGCCTTTAAGCCCACGTGCTGTGCTAGGATGCTACGAAATCATGCAGTTGTGTTTTGTAAATTGATCTTTGACTTTTTTTATTTGTGCGTATATTTTTATACATTGATTTTGATCGATTTCTCGTACCATAGAACATACAAGTGTGCTATCGAACACAAACACTACATCTGTTAATGAAACTATGTACATACATATACATTTATTCAATCATATAAACATACGTAGAACTATTTTAAACAATCTTTCTTAATTATGCAAATAATTGGATTGATCTAGACAATTCGTGTTAACGTTAAATTGAAACAGTCACACATTTTCTACACATGTTATGTCATTTATAAATCTACCTACTCGTTCGGTGCAGATTCTAAAAATAACGTTCAATTATTATTTTTTATAACCACATACTCGTATCAATATATATATATATATATATATATATATATATATATATATATATATATATATATATATATATATAAACGAACTGCTTGCTTCGTTAGTGCTTGTGTTACTAGTTTGTGTTTGTATTTTGAAATGTTTGACAGCTCACCATAACCAGTTTTGAAGTGTGTATACCAATTCGATAGAGTCGATTTGAATATTGAATTAGTATGGCATCTACGAATCTCAACAAATAAATCATAAACGTTCGGCGGAATTGATCTTAAAAAATTAATTATTTTTTTCATCTGTGTTCTTGTTTGGTGAGAAAAAACTTAACAAGCTACCGTCAAACAATCGATATTTATTAATAACGTTTGGTTTATTTATAACATAAATGTTTCCAATTAATATATATATATATATATATATATATATATATATATATATATATATATATATATCACAAAAATGCCGATAACATTTTTATTGGAAAAAATGAAAAATATACCCATTATATTAACATAATTTATTTTCTATTAACAAATTTTAAATGTCAGAATTCTATATACAGCGTACAATAATAGTTTTGTATTTTTTGAATATTAGAACTTGACATAAAATAATAATAATAAAAAAGGTTACAGTTTAATTAGTAAGTTTTAACATTTTTTAATTATTACAACTTTACCATCTTCATTATAGTATTTAGTATGAAATGAATCATTCATGTTAAAGTGATAAATATATATTTGTATAGAAATTATAAATACCATTTATAATTTATATACAAATATGTATTTAAACCTTTAACACAAATGATTCACTCACCTCAATACCACAGTATTTTATAAAAGTGTTCATTAATCACTCATTTATTATTTACTGATGCGCATTTCAATCATCATACTGTAATCGTTACAACTTTTTATTATAAAATCTAATATCAGTGGAAAACCTAAAATCTTATAAATTTTTTTTTAAAATATTTTTCTTTTTCTTTTGAAAGGAAATATATAACTAAAAAGCTTAGTATTGTAATTAATTCACTTTTAGATTAATTAATCATTTGGTTTAAGAGCTTAAAATCTTACATTTTATAAAGCAGGTCTTAGATTATAATACAACAGCATAACCAACAAAATACTTAACAGTAAATGAAGTAAACTATTAGTTATTATTAATTACTTTTATAAAATTTTGTGATATTGTGGTAAACAATTTATTCCTATTAAATATCATTTTTATATACAAATGTTTATTTATCACTTAAGATATAGATCTCAAATTTAAATTTTAAACTAAATTTTTATTATCTAGAGCTATCCAAATGTGACGCGTAGATTTGTGTTTTATTAAAAAGAAACATGTGTATAAGGTGATGAATAGGGAAACATGTGTACAGTTACTTTTTAATAAAACACAAATCTAGGAGTCACATTTGGATGACACTATAGTACATGATTTCAGATTAAATATATTAAGTGCTTATGCATAGGAAATAAATAATTGAAAATTTAATAAAAAATGATATTTAATGATTTTTTTTATAATAAATCAATTATTTAGAATGTTAAAATGTAATGTGATTGAAAATGTTTCATCGTTTTATTTCTTTTTTAAAGTAATTTAAATTATTATTCCATTGTCATAAAAATAAATAATTCAAAAAATATCCTATTTTAAATACAAATCTAGACGTCACATTTTGATGATATATTTGTTTATTTGTAGACGATTTTTATCGTTTTTTATAATTTTTCAGAATTAAAAAATATGAAAGAAGACGATCTATAGTTTTCATTTTTATCTGATTATTTTTTTTTAAAAAAAAACATCTATAAAAATCATAATATTTTTTAATCTATATTTGTTACTTTTTGGTACTGATTTCTTATTATAGATCCTTATTTTTTTTTTGCTCATGAATGGACTTTGGTATTTAGTCAAGGAACGTCTTAAAAATATATTCATGTTCTTTTACTAATCTCACATCCGAATATCTATTAAACTGTTATTGAAAAAGTGGTCTCCAAGAAGTCCATTAGAAAACAAAAGATTTATTGCGTTCCAACGATGAAAGAAATAGCTAAAGGTGTTAATATCAGATATTACTAATAGAGTAAAAAGTAGTATTGTTATTAACCAATTTTACATGATGTATTAGATAAATTTTGAAACCAATCATATATATGCTAAAATTTATATATATATATATATATATACACATATTGATACATAACATGTGTTTGTGTGTGGTGTAGTGATGTTGTATGTTAACTGTTGGTACACATTATCTTTCATCAATGTTTTGTGATTAAATAATAGCAAACAACAATATCGTAAGCCGGTATTTTAACCCCTCGATTTAAAACATATAATTAATGTTGATTTTAAATTGACAGTTGACTGATGTGCGTATTGTTGGTCGCAAAAACCTATGAGAAACGAATGCAATAAGCGTAAAACCGGTTTTCAAAATTATAATTGAACTAGTTGATAGGTCGTTATCATGCAATAGAATTATTGCTTGTTTTATTCTCTATTATATATTAAGTTATCAGATTGAATTATTTTCGAACACGGCTAGCACAATGAGAATCTAAATATACACATCCCATACTATATATATATATATATATATATATATATATATATATATATATATATATATATATAAATATATATATATATATACATAAAGTTAGTTTTATAATTAATAGATTATCATTGATGACGCTTTTAGTAAATAATTTTCGAGTTGTATTAAAATAATCTCATGTCTCTCTTCAACATGATCATCTCATTATTTAACAATGGTACTGTTACGATAAAATAATAAAAATGGACTTGTGTTTTGCGGAAGTTAATTTCATACGCAGTTAAACATAAGATAAAGCTAAAAAATAGACTCATTTAAATAGGTAAACAGTAGGCCGAAAATTACATACCATTGTTAAAATAATTATGTGCTAATAAACTTGACATGGTCATTTAAAAATTTTACAGAAATGAAATTTAAATTAATTTTTTGTTAGTTTATAATATCCTCTTACAGTGTTCATTGCTAAATTGTTAATTATATATTTTAAACATGGCTGCCACCGACTGTCAAAGTTCTGACATTATTATTGAAAAACCTTATTTAAAAAATTATTTTTCCCACAATTTTTATTTCTACTATCATCATTCCTGTTTAGTAATGTTTTTGGTATCTATTAATCCTAGATATAGAATTCTATATCAAGTTTATTCTTTATCTTATTTTATATTTTGCTATGTATTAAAAATAAAAACATCAATATAAATTACTCTACAATATTATGATTAAAAGAGTTAATTTATTTTTACTAAAATTAGTCAAAATAAATCTAGTTATTACATCCAATAAAAAATCATTTCTGTTTAGTAATATTTATTTTATCTATTGATCCTAGATATAGAATCTATACAAAGTTTATTCTTTATCTAATTTTAATATTTTTTGTGTATCAAAAATAAAAAAAATGATCATGAATTATTAGCAATTCTTTTAAAATAATAAAATCAAAATTTCATAAAACCCAAATCACATTATCCAAAAAACCTTTCAGTATACCAAACCATAGAAAATATTAATGAAATTATTTAATAAAGTTAAAATTTATTTTCACTACGCTTTACAAAATTTATTTAAAATCAAAAATATAATTAAATTGAATTAATTTTTTAAATTGATTTAATATCAATTGCTTCATTTTAAGCTTTATATACATTGTTTATACTAAAAAATACATATCTTAAATTTTTGATACAAAACATTAATTTTCAATTTAAATTCAATAACTGCTCAATGATATTTCTTTTCTTTTGTAATCAAAATATGTGTTCTTTGTATTAAAAGAAATTAATAACATTGATTGTCAAAAACACTACTCTGCTCTTGTTGATTACTTGCATGTAATGTTTAATACCGTAACCATTATTTAATATTAATTTATAAGGTAATTGAATTGTGATGTCATCAACTACGCAGATATGACGTACAAACAATACTTTCGTCATTCGATACGTGTATGCATTAAAAATAATATACCTCTTGTAATAGTCTAAAGCATTAAAGAGAAATACATACTCTAATAGATGTAAGAAATTGAATTGCTTCAAATGAGTATGTAAATAATTCAAGATTTGATGCAAGGTAATTCAATTATGATCTCATCAATTGAGGTAGATATGACGTAGATGTTAAATTATCGCAATGTAATATTTATAAACATTAAAAATAATATGGTTGATGTGATATTGCAAAGCATTAAATATATGTAGACTTTAATAGCTGTTGGAAAATTAAATTATCTTCGGTGAATAATATGTGAATCATTTAAGGATTGATGTAAAGTAATTAAATTATTACACCAACAGGTGACATCGATGTAACATTTTACATAATCAGTGACATTGGATGTAAGATTGATAAATGATATTTGGATGCTGTAACACTATTTGAAATAGATTTTATAATTTCATTTATTGATTTTAGTATTGAAAGAAAAATTCCAAAAAACAACTATTGTTTATTACAGTAATAATAAATAATTATATTTTCTTAAAATAAAATTTAATAATCTGTTATCACTAAATATATTAATATACAATAATTAAAATACTTCTCTGTTAATGTAAATATGTATTAGTGTACTTATTTCAATAAAATTTTAATTACAAAAATACTATGAATTCATCTATATATTTAACTATATATACTTATTCCAGAACTAAAAAAATCGTAGATTTTTATTTATTGTTATTATTGTAATATTCGTAATTTGAAAGATATTTTTATTATAGAAATAAATCAGAATAAAAATACTCCTTGCTTTGAGTGTATAGCTTAAAAATTCAGTCCTAGCTTTTGTCATATGGTATTTATGTTCATTAAAAATATTATGTATGTTGTAATATTTTCAAAGTATTAAATACACACTGTATGGTAGCTGTTAAAGCAACTGAACTGTTTTAAACAAATATTTTCTTTAACCGCACACTGATCTAATAATCGTAAATTAACAATGAACGCTTTCTTTCAGTTGTCCGAAAATAGATCTGATAAATCATAAAATTACCCGCATGCAAAACATTTAAAGTAGCAAACACCATTTACTTGTTATATAATAATAATAATTCACATACTTTCATGGCAGTTAGAATTAATTGGTAAGCGTGGTCGACGAGATAAAGTGATGAAGTTCGTTTATATATGCAATAAGTCATAATATTTTTACTTATCAACCATGTAATCGTTATTGGGATCCACGACAAAAAAATAAAACGTATATATGAAAAAAGCGGTATAAAAGATGCCGCTAGATGATGGTATGTCAAATACTAAAATTAATTTCAATATCCCGCTGGTCATACAAGAAGATTCTTATGAGCTCCTCGGAGCGGTCAGATTTAAATTTTACTAACACGCTTTTTAATGAATGTAAACATAAATCAGCATAGCGTTTGTTGGAAAAACAGAAAAAATATGTTTTGTTGGTCTGCCTAACTGGCACTTGACCTTAAATTTCATTACTTTTAAATAAATATTGTATCATTAAAATTAATTTATACATTTCGTATGAATTTTATCAAATGTTTAATATTTAATTGAATACTGACGAACGAACGCTTGTTATCAGTGTCTTTTTTCTAAATTAATTAATTCGTACTTGATTTATTCTAATTAATGACGTCGATCGAGTATGCAATTTAATTAAAAATCATTCTGATTTTTACAAATTATAGAGAAGCTGTTAAAAAAATTGTGTAAGTCAATTCTAATTTGATTCTTTTTACAATTTGTCTTTTATATTTATTATGGAATATTTTCAAAACATCTATACAGATTTATTCATACTCATTTTAATTGTTTACACAATTTTATACTTTATAAATATGTGTTGTAAAACCTGACTTGTTTTATAGTCATCATTTCTTAGAATAATATAATGAATATACAGATATTTAAAAGTACAAGTGTGTATAATATATATATATTTATGAGATTCTGATTAAAATTTAATTAATTTTTATCTAGAATCTATTTAGTAAATATGTACAAAAAATATACACTTGAAAATAAGTTTTTTAACTCTAAAACTAGAATTTAATATTTGTTCTTTTACACTGCTTATTGGCGGTTTAAAAAAAAATTGAGAAAATATTAAAAAAATTCTTGATTATGCATAATCATCAGAACATATCATTATATTAATTTATCTAATTTTCCATTTAACAAAAATAAATTATTATATAGTGTTTTTTAAAGCGTGATAGAACTTTAAATTGAATCCCTATCTAAAGTTCTATCTAACCTAAAACATATTTTATCTTACTTATGTATATACATACACACACATGTAAATAAAGGTGTTTTTTAAGTTAGATAGATCTTTCTATCGGGATTCAATTTAAATTTCTATTACGTTAAAAAAACAGCTTATACATTATCAAGTATAGATAAAATTCATTTTAATAATCATAGATGTCAATAAATTTATCTCTTAATTGTTGATATTGTCATGAAATTTCGAAATTAGTTAATTTTAAATTAAAATGTGTATTGAAAAATATATAATAAAATAATATTCCATTTATTAAAATTATTTAACAACAGCAGTAATTGCCAATCATTATTTAGAGTTAATAAAATAAAATATTTATGATTTAATAGTTTTTATAAATAATTAAATTTCAAACTCTTCAAAAATAATTAATTGAAATTTATGTTTAGCTTCTACAAATAATTTATCATATTTATTCAAGATGTTTTGTAAACAACATTAATACTTTTAATATAGGCCAGAGTCTTCCTAAAATACTACCATAAAAAACATGCACAGTGAATTAATTTAATTAAAACGCATTTATCAGTTGACAAAAATGATTTATGTTATAAACAATTAATAAAAGTTCATGTTTAACAAATACATTGCAAGATTTCAAAGTACAGTAAATTAATTATTTATTATTTGTTCTTTTTTTATATTTAATTAATTTTTTGTCTCTTGCAAAAGAATCAGATCAATCACCTTTGATCTTCAATGACGCCAGATAAGTAATTGACTTATCGAAAAATATAACCCCGACAAAAATAATTAGACTGACAGTTTTCGATAGCAATTCATATTTATTATATGTTATGAAGTATTTATTGATATCTAATAAACTGTTTATCCGTTTGTTTATTTTTTAATTGTTTTATTGCTACTGTACTTTCAATCTAGAAATAGTTTCCTTTTCAAAATAATATTATTGAGATATAAATAACATCGGCGTCATTATATGTCTTGGTCGTTTAATTTTAGACTTGATAAAAATTTTAATTTAATCCTTTCATGGAAGAGTTATTATCGTATGTATGTACTCGAGTATATTTTTAAATGTGTTATGTTTATCGTTTGAATTTATTAATCCATTGCGAGGTTATATAGAAAAAATGAAAAGGGAAAACACTATATAATTTATTTAAATTCTTGTTTGATTATGAAATGTACTCAGTAAAAATATATGCATGCACGTTCATATCGTATTATATTATCTCATTAATGGCATAAATATACCACTTGAAAATAGATTTTAATTAGTTGTTAATTGCTAAATACGTAATCATATTGTTATTCACATTTTTATAAACTAAATTTATTATAACAATTTAATTTTTATTTATTCTTTATTATTTAAAAACTTTGTCGAGGATTTTGATTTTACTTATTTTGATATAACATTTAATATTGTCTGTTTTAATTCAACTTGTTTTTTTTTTGGCAATTTATATACAAAATATATAAAAATGTTTTCTCATCTTTCTGCCTTTGAAAACAATACTAATCATTGAAAATACCAAAAATAAAAAATAGATAATAATCATTGAAGATTTTGAAAAACCCATAAATATGTTCTTTTATTACATCTTTATGTATAATATTTTTTAACTATTTTAGAATAGATTTTTAAATTATTGGTACTACAGCGTCATCCAAATATGACGCCTAGATTTGTGTTTCATTAAAAAGAAACATGTATATATAGGGTGGTGTATAAAAAAACATGTGTATAGTTTCTTTTTAATGAAACATAAATCTAGGCGTTACATTTGGATGACCCTATATTTTATATAAATAAGGCTTTAATTATTTGAGAAAATAAAAATTAATAATTTTAACAAAAATAAATCAATCAATTCAACACCACAAGATTTTATAAAAGTTCTCAATTACTGATTGAATCCTTCATTTGCTAATACGCATTTCGACAACCATGTCATTATTATAAAATCTAGATAATTTTATTAAATTTTATGATGTTAGAATGAATATTCTAATTGTTAAAATAGTATCAGAACAATTTTTTTTAACATAATTTCAAATTCATTTAGATAAACCTATATAATATGTCGTTAATACACAGCAAATAGGTCATTAAAATTTCATTAATTAATTATTGGAAATTTAAAACCCTTATAATTGATTTATTGGGTTAAAATAAAAAAAAACTAATTATTAACTATTGGTTAGATTTAAAAATAAGTTCAATACGATTTTTAAATTTTTATAATTCCCTTGATTTTCCATAATTATCTTAACATCCATGTTCTTCGAAAATTAGGTTCTGGTATTTACATAGACATGTATTTTTTTTAAGGTAAAGTCTTTTTTAGTATTCTTTTAACATCTCTTTTTGTTTGAAAAATTATCTATTAATTATATGATTTTCCCGATTGTTTCGTGTAAAATTCATTCCAATTTCAATTTACATGCTGCTTGAATAAAATCACTGAAATGGGCATGAGCAAGGACACAGTAACAAGTGAAGACAAGATTAATAAAAATCGTTATGAAACTTCGACAAAGAAAAAAAAGAGATTAAGAAAAGGCCTTATCAAAGATGAAAGAAAATGTAAAAAATAAAGCAAGAGTGGGATGAGATTATCTACAGACAAGAAAAAGTGGAAAGGTCACAGAAAAATCAAGAAGAGATAATAACATTGAATGAGACTTTTCCCAGTATTGAGCTGATATAAACTTTTAATGAGTATATATATATATATATATATATATATTATATATAAATTGCTAATTGGCTTAAATTATCGACTCATTGTATGTATAAAAAGTCAACTGTCTCTGAAATAATAATATAGTTTTATAGATACATTTTTTTAAGTAGACAGATTATGCATACATAGCACACCCACACAATATATTTATTTATTTATATATATATATATATATATATATATATATATATATATATATATATATATTTGCAATTTACATGTGCTTAGCATGTTATGTTAAAAAACAAGTTATATTAGCTTCCCCTTGAAGTTTTTAATAATTTTTAATTATACGGTTTTACAAATAAGTTTTTTTGTAGACTCTGTTGTAGAATATATATATATATATATATATATATATATATATATATATATATATATAAGTATATAAGCGGTATATAATAATAGATATGTTTAAGTAATCTACAATTTGTATTTGTTTTTTTATTCCAAAACAAATGTTAATCTTTTATTAAACGGATGAAATTATCTTCAAATTTGAACCTGAAAAGAAGATTAAAAAAATATTCAATTACTTACGTCATTCGTAGTTCGGGTTTGTTGTTCGGTCGTCTGTTTGTTTATCCAACGTTATAATAAGTATAAGTTTTAATTTCAAAGCACAGGTAGATGAAACTGATTTATGACCGATAATTAGTTTCATTCACGATATAAACGATACGTGGCAGAACTTGATTTATTTTGTACAATATTTCATTACGAGATTAACTCTATGATTAATGAAACTATATGCAGAGACAATTGAAACATAATAAAAATATGTTGTGATTTTTATCACTCGACTGATCGTTTTTGTTGCCAAACATGTCCTTTATATGGTATTGTTTTAATTGTATGGTTTTTTTTCCTAACATACTTTCGGTTTGTGGTCCGGATATTTTGTTAGTTTTACTTTTTTTTTGTTTTGAGAATATATATAAAAAAACTGCTCGGGAAGTGAGAAAATAAGTCTCCTCCCAGGTGTTTTCTCGTAATGAGATCAGATTAATGAATGAATAATAATTTGTGTAATTTTTTTCAGTATATATTCAATCATCTGTACGTCAATTTGCATATGTAAAGGAAGTATAAAAAGTTTTAAATCTTACACCTTCACCAATTGATTTATTTTGATTTGATACGTACGTTTTGTAATTCAGTACACAAATATAAAAATCAATTTGAATAAATTTTATATCTGATATAGAGTTTTCCAATTTTAAATGGAAATAAAAAGTGTTTAATTAATTAGTAGTTTATTTTTTAAGCACATTCTATGGCATTGATGGAACACAATTTCACTCATATGACCACTAGATTTCGCTTGACATTCAGTCCAATTTTAATCACTCTTTCACATAATTGTGATCCAATTTCATGAATTACACGTTCAATGTTTATTTTCAATGCTTCTGTTGTTTGTGGTTTATCGATATAAACCAATAATTTCACATAACCCTACAAAAAAAATAATCCAATGGAATTAGATCACATAATCTTGATGACCAATTGATGGGTCCATTTTTGTTTCAATAAGTCTATTGAATTTTTTACAATTTCTAAGCATTATTGAAGTATTAAACTTTCTTTGATAATTTGCCAAACTATACTGAGTTGAAATGTCAAAATGAGCTTAAAAAATTTAAATATGGCTGCCACCAGCTGTCAAAATTCTGACATTCTTATTGGAAAACCTTATATAAACATATAATTTCAATTATTATAATATTTTAAAAAGTCTACTGATAAAAAAAACATTCAGTAATATAAATAAAGTATTTTAGGATATTAAACCATTTTTGTATACTAAATTTAAGTCACAATGATAAATTAATAAATATATTTTTTAATATCGTTTTTTTTATTGTTAAATAAACACATCTGAATATGAATATTACAATCAATTTCCTTTATGATGAAAATTTTGATTCAATGGTTATTCTTTGTCCGCAATCAATCTGTATTTAATTTTAAAGAAAATAAAAAGCTGCGAATATTCTGTGATTTAAAAATTCGATTCTAAATGTATGATTAAATATTATGTTTTTTTATCAATTTATAAAATGAACAATTAATTTTATATTTCGTTAAGAAATTGTAAAAGTTGACATTCTTGAATAATTTCAAATCAAACTGATTTTCTTCAATGTCCGCATTGATTCAAGTTGAATGTATCTTAATTATAACAAACATTTCTCTGGTATATTTAAGCTTGTCACGATTTTTCGTAATTTTAATTCGAACGATTTTCTCATTCAGAAGTAATCTGAATAAATTATATATTGACATATAGAAAAAAAATCACGTCGATTGTCGTGTACTCTGGCAGAAAATTTAAATAAACGCCATCGCAATTAATGAAACAGCGATATTCAACAATAGCGTCTTAATGAATAAAGAACAACTTTTCCGAACGAGACTATTTCCAATGTGTATTATTTAAATCTGACGAGAATACATATGGTTAGACAGTCGTCTCATCTATCTCACCTAACGTTTGTTCTTCTTTTACGAAGCAAAAGCAGACATCGGAATATTGAATATGTAAGAGAACAGTGTAGTAAAACCGATGGTACCTATGAATAATGCATAACGTTTATGATTGTGTGTGTCATGCAGCCAGTTCGATCAATCATCTGATTTCTTGTCAGTTCATGGAGCAACGTTGAGCGATCTACCTCTTTCTTGTTATTGGCGAGGCATTTATATACGGAAAGAAGTTTGACTCTCCGCTAAGCAAGATATATAGCCGTTTCAATTAAAACAAAAGCGGTTTCGTTACGATCCGTGATACGCCATATATCAAATTTTATGTGCTGTATTTTTGTCGGTGCCATATACATGAATGTTATAAAGCGTTCGAATGAACGTGAACATAGTGACGTGTGAACGTTTTGCAATAAAAATACCATGGGAGTATTCAAAATACGACGACGGACATTACTGTAAATCTTTATTAATTAAATAATTTATTATCACACGAACATTAGAGAAAAGATGTTTGTAAGAAAAGAAATTATTACAACATAGAGAAATTCCATTACGTTTATTTGTTTAGGAGAAATTAATCGTTCATAAAATTATATTTGTCTTTTAGTAAGTTATATATAGGGTTTTACAAAAATAAATCCGAACCTGCATCAAATGAGGTTATTAGTTTTCACTAATTCGTTTTTTAAAAATTAAAAAAAATACTGCTCTTAGCCTTGTTCATATTCTGAAAAAAAAACTGATTTTTTCCTAATAATAATTTAATTCAGTCTAATTACAAAACTTTTCTATACATATTCACTTTATAAATTAATTTGTCGAAAATAAAAATTTACAATAAAATAAAACTACTTTCCAACTTCAATAACAGTATATAAAATAGATACAACTTTTAAAAAATTATACGAATATATCTTAATCATAGATAAAATCTCAAACAATTCTATTCCTCAGCAAAGAACGTCTTATTCCTTAGTACAATTTCAGCAGTTCTAAATTTACAAACTAATCTTTTTATTACGAAGTTACTATAAACTTTCTACTATATAATGTTAACTTGAAATTTATGTTTAACTGTAATGTTGTAGAAAATCTTACACTACAAACATTTCTCGTATGTAAGCCATCTTATTTAGTAGTACAGATTTTGTTAAAGGTCCTAAATTTTCCTAATTTCAGCAAATTTGTAAAATACAGAAAAGCTACTTTATTACATTTATATATATATATATATATATATATATATATATATATATATATATATATATATATATTGTACATATATGCATACATATATTCACTTTTTTATTATTATTCCTTTGAAGTCGTTAATCAACGTTATTCATTTCACACATTAATTTGTTTTCATATATTCAATATTTGAAATTGATAGCATTTCCCACATCAAAAGAATAATTTATATATATAGAGAGAGAAATTTGTCTGTATAACTGAATTTATACGAAAAAATTAATTCATTGTACTGTCTTTTAGAAAATTCTTTTATATAATAAAAAAATTAAAATCGTTCTCTGTTATTTTTTAAAAAAAAAAGTTTTTAAAAACATGAATTTATAACTAGAAATTAATTTAAATATTTTGATGGATACGTTATATTTTTATTTTCATATTTTAGAAAAATTAATTATTTAACAGAATTTATTTAGAGAATAACGTTTTCATTTATTGTTGTTAAATATAAATTTTTCATTTTGTGTAATGTGGAAATACACAGTTCACCTTTTTATTTTTTCCCTAATCCTAAATAAAATCGTATATAACACAATTAAATTCTAGAATTGTAACTAAATGATTTTTATCAATAAATCAGTTTTTCAAACAACACCTTTTTTATCGAAATTTACAATAGTAAAATATATGATTTTTGATTTGATCTTTTTTGTTATTTTGATCATTTTGAGAACCCATAATATTTTTTTAAAAAAAACACATATTAAACTCATTTTCTTATTAATAAAACATTTTTTTCATTTTTCTTTTTCAATTTCATATGTATTTCTTTATACCTAAACTCTAGATTAATTACATAGAATATTCACAAATAATATATTTTGTAATAAATTGATTTCTGATAATAACTAACATGTTAATAAAGGTTTTATAGTTTTTTTTAAAAAAAATAATCTGTGGAATGTAAAAAAGAGTCTATAAATTAAATCTGAAGATGTATAAAATTCTTTTCAGATCAGAAAAACCCTTTTTTAATCAAATGTTCTATATTAACTAAAAATAATCAGTGTTTTACTGAAATCTGCTGTGAATTCCAAAAATGAATATTTGTTATAAACATTTTAATTTAAAATATTGTTATTTTTAATCTAATTTATTTATACGAAAATTGGATTTGTTAATTTTTCATTATCAATAATCAACATCTTTGAAAAAATAATTATATAAAAATAAGATTGTAAATAGTTATATACATTTTTTCAAAAAAATATTTCCTGAAGTTTAAAAATGATTTTAAACCAGTTGCACAATCATGCGAATTAATAATTTGAATTTAGCGTTTAAAACACCACCTGGTTAGTAAAAAAAATGTCACGAATAACACAGAAAGAAATATCTTAAATATTAATGACAGTTGTCATTAACAATATTTAAAAATAAATTTAAAAAAAAAATTGAACAACAGATCGATAAGAAACGCGAATGAAAGTTAGCGAATAATACTGGACTTTTCGGCGAAAAAAAATACAGCTGTCATGATAAATGCCGACAGATTAAGCTTGACAAGCCATGCGGCAAAGATGAACGATAATTCCTTGATACGTGTGGCACGCAGCTATTTCGAAAGTGCTTCGTGGAGTCCTAGTAACGGAGCTCCAGGACACGATGATTACTCACTCACGCCTTTTTACTGATTCTATATAGCTCGATAAGCTCGGTTAAAAATCGTGAGATATGTTACCGTTCAAGGAAAGAAACTTCATTTGTAAATGAAGAAATGTAGAGAACGCGTTATGTCATAAAATATTGTCTCGTTGAAATAATCTGCAGAAGTGCTCTTCTCTCCTCATAGCAGCTTTTTTTAATCTAACAAGAAAATGTTGTTTGTTACGTACGTGAAAAATGCAATAACACAAAGTGCATAGATTTGACATCATCGTTAATCATGAAGTATGATTATTTAAGCATTAGAATGTATGATTTTTCAACTTTAGTTTTTTTCTGCGAAGCAAATGCTTTTTAATGAGAATAGTTTTTCGAAATTAAAATTAAACATTAAAATTATTTCTGTTAATATTAAATCAATACATAATTAGCTATTAATATTTTAAATAATTTTTAATGTTTTTCAACTAATTTACTTCCTCTTTGTTGTCTATTTTTAGACACAATCGTCTATGTCACTCCCTGTTCTTATAATTATTTTTCTCTTTTATATACAAAAAAGAAAATAGTTATGTGTGTGTGATTTGTTTATGATAGAAACATGTAAACGAAAATATCAAAAATAAAGCACTAAAAATCCATTCAGGACAAACACAACGAACGGCTAGAGTAATTTACACAGTTTAACAAGCTATAGACATGTTCGTAAAGCCAATGTAAATAACGTCATAACTTACACGCATTCATAAAAAAAATTATACTGACGTATTATTTTTACATGAAAAACAGATGGCGCTTTGGAATTTCCAGTAAACTATTTTTCAACGAAATTGAAATTTCTTTATTCAACATTTTTTTTAGAAACTCAATTTAAAAAATATAAATTTTTTCTTGAAATAACAAATTTTCATTAAGACTAATTTCCAATTTAAGTCAAGTGAATATATCCATTATAGATTTACGATTTTTAGATAGATTTTTTACTACACAACGCTCTGGTGATGACAGTATTGCCATCGAAATGAGCACCAGCTTATAAACAAATAAAGTGAACAATAAATAATAACTGAACATTTTTATGGTATGTTATTGGTATTGTGATGAAAAATCATTTTTATAATAGCTACTTAGTACTGTACAATCAAAAAATTGTTTAAAATAATAATGTAAAATTTTTATAAAAACTTGTGATGTTGATTCATATGTGAAAAAAAATTTTCCACAATACTAAAACAAACAGCAATAAGATATTAAACTAGAAACTCTTTTTCAACGAAATTAAAATATCTTAATTTAATATTTTTTTTGGAAAATAAATTTAAAAAAATGTAAAATAATTTTTAAAAAAATGTTGAAAAAAAACCAACAAATTTTTATTCAGATTAATTATTAATTTAAATCAACTAAATACATCCATAATAGATAGATATACATCCATAATAGATTTTATATTACATAACGCTCTGCTGATAACAGTATTGCCATCGAAATGAACACCAGCTTATAAACAAATAAAGTGAATAATAAATAATAATTGAACACTTTTATAATATGTTATTATAGTATTGGGATGATAAATCATTTTTGTAATAGCTACTGTAATATTGTATAGGATCATCCAAATGTGACACCTAGATTGATGTTTTATTAAAAAGAAACATGTGTATAGTTTCTTTTTAATAAAACACAAATCTAGGCGTCACATTTGAATGACCATATATAATTTAAAAATTGTTTAAAATAATAATGCAAACATTTTTATAAAAACTTGTAGTGTTGATTCATTTGTGAAAATGAATTTGCCATAATATTATAACAAACAGCGATACGATATTAAACTAAAAACAAATAATTTATTTTAAATTCTTTAAGAGAACGATAGAAGTAATACATATAACAAAAAATCGAAAATTACTCTGAAATATCCTTATATGATTTAAACTCCGTATGTATTTTCTATTTTTATCCTATGTTGTTTTTTAATCCTAACATTAATATTTGTGCGATATCTCATTTTGCTGATTCGAATTACTGTTTTACTTTTCAATTGTAAAATATCATGCACACGCATATATATATATATATATATATATATATATATATATATATATATATATATATATATATACATATATATATATATGAACTGAACAAAGTTATACGATCCTATAATTTTATCAACCGTGAGGAATCTCTTAAACCTATAATACACAACACAATATGTTAACTTTTTATACTCCGTGTAGTTGCCTATCTCGTCGATGAATCACGTACGAGAGCAATAAATAAGCCAAGAATCTTACCACAAGTCTGCATCTCTGTTCTTGTGTCGTGACGTTCGAAGTCAACGTTCAATGGAGTCAAACGCGCGTTGCACGCTGCATTGCATTTCCCCGTAAAACCACCCGTATTTACATATTATCTTCAGATGCGTTCGTGTCTCTGTTCCGTAAACAGTCGTCCTGTATTTCTATCGCAATGTACATACACTAATACCGAGAAAATATTGCCAGCAGCTACAAGCAGCAGTCAGCCAGCCAAAAGCCAACCAAGGTCTGGGTTACGTCGTTATGGTATAAATACGTATTTACCTGTGTGGCCTGCGATAAAAAAGACAACGTTCAGAACTTTGCGTGGTTTAGGTATTTATTGTCTCTGGTATGTGACATTTTTGTTGCACTGCGTGCGAGTACTGTTTTACTCGATAGGACGTATATCTGGTTCATTGGATCTTCCGTTTCGATTCTGTTATATGAAAGACTCTTGTATCGAACTGGATTAAAGTTCAACAGAAATATTTTGACTTTTTATTAGAGTTGTTCCGTTATTATTCTATTAGCAAATGTTCTTTGATACATTTTATTAAATAAATTTGTTATTGTCAAAATAATATCTACATATCTTTTATTAAATAATTTGAAATACTTAACACAAATGAATTTTTACTTCTTCAATAATCACCCATTGTTCACTTTGTTGTTTATAACAATAATAGTCCAATGTACATTTCGATGGCGATGCCATCATCGTCAGAGCATTTTTGTAATAACAAAACGCTATAGAAATTGCACATCAGTCGATTATTGATATAAACAACAAAGTGATTATTGAACACTTTATAACATATTGTGGTGTTGGGGGTGAAAAATCATTTGTATTAAATTGAATTTACCAGTTTTAAAACAAACAGTAATTTAAAATATTTCAAGATAAATAAATCTTTAAATATTTATTTAATAAATTGTTTCATATTTATTCTCTTACAATTTATTTTTTGCAAAAAGAAAACATTTCTTGACACTAAGAATTTTAGTAAAGTGTTAAGTAATTTAAATACTTTTTCATAACATTATTATCTTCTCTAAAACGTAAGTATAAAATTTGAAATTTTAGATAAAAGTAACTAAATAGATATATAGGTGTTTTTAAGCACGATGGACTTTAAATTGAATCCTTATCGAAAGTTCTATCTATCCTAAAAAACACTTTATATATTTACATATGTGTGTGCATTTATATATAAAGGTATGATAAAAGTGTTTTTAGGTTAGATAGAACTTTCGATTGGGATTCAATTTTTGAGTTTTAACACTTTAAAAAAAACACCTATACATACTATATAAAAAAAATCATTATTTTTTTTTTGGTATATAGTAATTATTTCTTAATAAAAGAATAAATCAGCTATATATATATATGATGAGTAAAAATTCATATTAAATTAAATATACAATATTTTGTCGTTACATTAATCATAGAATATTTTTAAATTATCATATTTATCAAATTTATTCATTTTAATTCTATCGATTTTAATGTTACTGATTTAGTCTTGTTAGCATAATTTTGTAATTTAAATTAACAAAATTTAATTTTCTCGAGTTTCTTATATATTTCCATTATTAATATATACTTCGGTGATATTATCATAATATATACATACATCATGATTACAAAATAAGAATAGATATTAATTTGTATATAAATACATACATACATATGTGTGCGTGTATGTATTATAAAGGTATGATAAAGAATGTTTTTTTAGATTAGATAGAACTTTTGATAGGGATTTAAAATTCTATCACTCTTAAAAAAACACTATGTAATAATCAAAGTCAAGGTCTTTATTTTTCATTCCAAATACTGACATGGAAAAAAATTATTTAATTTTCATAATGGTTTAATGTAAAGAACAATTTAAAGCCCTTTTTATCTAAATTTAAGTGCATTACATTATATTATTCATTTTCTACTCTATTATAAAATTTCCTACATTTTTTTTACATCTTTCTATAACACATTTTAAAAATCCTCAACACACCTTTCATGATATTTTCATTAACCATGTGTCTCTTATGAATATTTACTTACTATGCTATTTAAGTGAATAATTTCATTACACTCTTACTTAATTTAAAATATCACTTTTATTTTAATTATTTTTAATTTTAATATTTTATATTCGACTGTATACTTGAAACACACGTCAAGTATTCAGTATTCTGTAATATTTTATTGACTTTGTAAAGATGTTTTTACAGCATGTGTTTATATATATATATATATATATATATATATGTATGTATGTATGTATGTCTTGTGTACATATTTCTTTTAGAATAAATCGTATAAAATGGCTTAAGTAACACATCGTTAAATATGTAATAGAAGAGTGTACACCTGCGTGGCTTGTCTAAGTTAATGCGTGTTATTATTTACGCCTAGAATGAATTTATTTCTTGTAATATTCAGTCGAATGACAAATATATTTGTTTTAATTAGGTTTTTAATGTAAATGTATTCAAATATCATATATGATTTACATGAATACAAGTACGTATGTAATTAAAAATATTATGAAATATGTATATTTCTGAAATTATTTATATTCAGATATCAATTTTAATTCACTGGATGAGAATTATTCATTCTTTGTTTAATTTAATATTTTATATATATACATATACATACTATTTTAAATTAATATGTGGTATTTATATGCAAACAAATTTATTTATAATTATGTTAATTGTAAATAAAGTTTTCAGAAATGAAGATAAGAGATAAAATCAATTTAAATGAAAAAAACAAATCTTTTCAAATTGATTGAGAATGTTGCAATATTCACATTTCCTAATATCGAAGCTGTATATCTGTGTTTATGAGTTTGTGTGATTTTTTCTGTATTATGAAAAATATATAATAATTATATAGTTGTAAACATTAATGGTCGTAAAAGTTCTATAAAATAAATAATTTATTATTTATGAAACATTACAAATTCAAATAATAATAAATTTAAATGATTTTTATATTTCGTTCGTCAATGTGTATGTGTATTTTTAAATAAAAATAAAATATATACTTAACTACCGAAACGAAACTCGTAAAACAAATATAATGAACATGTTATAAAACTTGTATGTAAATGGAAATGTGATTCAAAATGTATCACAAGCAAATGTCTTTATTGTCCAACACACATTCCATTAAAAAAATATGTTTTGATGTTTAGTGATGTTGCAATTTTAATGAATAGCAAAATTCCATCAAATGGTAGAACTGGAATTATTCAAAATGTATATAAACAAGAGTAATAAAAATCGTTACAGTGGTACGTTGCAATTCTATGGAATAATATTTTGTATTGACGCATGGGCAGGATAGAATCACGACACATCCATATGATAATGAGTGTGATTATATTTTACAGTGATTCATGGAAACATATCCACGACGTGGTGACTGAGGGTGCGTCTTGTAGACGAACGACCCACACACTACTTTATACACAGACACGAGAATCGTTCGCGAGCAATACCTGTTTTGTTAAGCGTATTAGCGATTCAGATAATTCGATAAAAATGTCTACAAACAACTGTTTTTAAGATTTCTATGCTGCTCACTGTGCACACCCATACTTTACAATCATCTGTACGACGATCTTTTAAGCGTTTTGTAATTAATTCCATACAGAAAAGATGTCTACTTATGATAAAATAAAACGTTTTTGGTTTATGACACGTTTACCTTGATTTTATGACACCCTTGTTATGTTGTTACTGAAAACATATAAATGTACTACATTCTATGTTCATTAATTGGTATGCATTTTTATTGGTGAACTATTAAATGTTTTTTTGTTCTTTTCGGTTTGTTTATTGCCGGAAAATGTTACTGATTATACAAATTGTAATCATCTTACTTTGAAAAGATAATTGACGTTGAATTACACTCTTCGGAATATTTTTTACCGATAAAATATTTTATAAAACAATTACATAATAATAAAATGTAGAAATTATATGAACTAAAATAGTTACCAATAAATTCAATATTTTTTTTGAATAGGAGACCAATTTATTTAAATATGAATTCCTAGAAGAAATAATTTTTTTAGAAGAATTTTAACTGTTAAATCATTTATGAAAGTTTTAATCAATTGCACCCAATTTTGTAAATGAGATAAAATTTTATATTGTAATTAAAGTAATTTTTATTCAAAAACCTAATAAATTTCAAGTACAAGTACAAAAATATTATTTTCAGTGGTAATTTATATTGCTATTCATTTCCTATAGAATATATTAATCTGCTCATAATGTCAATTTAAAATAACGGTTAATATAGATATTAATTATGTATTATATATATATAAAATATTCTGAAACAGGATATTTATTGAAATATAATCATAATTGAACGGTTTCGACGATATCATGACTAATAAATTTGAATCTAGGCTAATAGTCTACTATTTTTACCAATTCAACATTGTAACTATTTAATTAATTGCATTTCCTATTATTTAATAATTTCCATATGAATAATAATAAACTATAATTATAAATTAATCCTGTTCAATGTATATTAATATAATTTATTTTCTGTTCCAGAATTAACAACAATGTTAAAGGTAAGCATCGATTAAAAATATTTTTCTATTCATTTCGAATGGCTTTATATAATTTTAAATTATTTTTTACTATAAAAAAATAATGTATAAATAAATCTATAAAAATTAAATTATCTATATTAATTAATATAAATTTACATTTAAATTTAAAACTAAAAATTAAATATTTTTTATGAAATATATTTTTGGTTATAAATATGAATATCAAAAAACTCTACAACTGTTGCAATAATTTACTGAATATTAAAAACGACATTTTTTAAAAAAAATATTCTATATGGTAAATATGGACTTGATAATTTTAAACTGTACAATAAATATTGCTATTTATTTTGGCAAATTTACTCTAACATAAATGAATCAATCACTCGAATAATATTATATAAGTAGTTTTGAACAATTAGTCTAGATTTTATAATAAACAAGCTCTGACGATGATGGCATTGCCATCGAAATGCAAATTATCCCGTTATTGTTATCAACAATAAAGTGAACAATAAGTGACTATTAAACACTTTATAATATATTGTATTGCTGTGGGTAATAATTCATTTGTGTTAAAGTGATTTTGCCATAGTTTCAAAGCAAATACTTCAATTCAATAACACAAAATTGTATAAAAATGTTCAATATTCAATTATCTGGTCAATTTATTCATTATGTACATTTCGATGGCCATGTCATCACTATCAAAGCATTGTATTATAAAATCTCATGTGTTTAAATCTTGAATTTTATTATATAGTTCTTGACGATAATACCATAGTCATCAAAATGTGCATTAGCAAATAAACTGAACAATAAGTGTTTTTTGTATATTTTAAAAAAAATCTTATGCTGAAATAACTCATTATTTTTTTAAAAATAATAATTATTAATAACAATTATCAATAAGTTATAAACTGAATATATAAAATTTTAATTTTTTCGAATGCAAAAAAATATTTTAATATAAACTATTCAAAAATATCTATTGAAGACTAAATTATTCACTATTTTATAATGTTACAAATGATGTTTTTTAGGTTAGATAAAACTATCGATTCAATTCAAAGTTATATCACGTTTAAAAAATACCTTAATCAATTTTTTTTACTATTTAAATTTTGAATAAGTTTTTCGATTTTTATTTTTATCAATCATTAATATGATTGAAAATTTTAATTTCATTTAAAATGAATGTCCATCTAATAATTTTAAAGAATCGTAGTTATATATTTATTACAAAACAACACATGTTTTTAATTATTTCATTGTAACTTTTGCTTATTTGTCAACTGAACTTGTTGTAAATAAAATTACATATAAAAAAACATGTTTTTAAATCGTATTAATAATTTATTTGTAAATATGACATTAATAAATGTGAATATAAAAATATGCTTCATTAATATTCATTACATATTTTAAAGGTTTAATAATAAATTTATTATTTTAACTAAATTCAAAGCATGTTAATTAATTTCGTGCTTGAAATTATTACAATATACTCTCATATGAATTTAAGGAATTAATTACCTAAAGTAAAAAGTAGATATTTCGATATAAACCCATTACCGTAAATCAATCACAAAATATGGACCAAAAACAGTTATAATACAAATAATCCATCACTTAGTCAAAAAACATTGATCGATTATTAATTTATACGTATTGTATTATACATACAAAGACGAAACTTGACTTTTGTAAACTGCATTTGGTTCGTTGGCTAGAGAATGAAAAGACAAGGGTGTTTCTGACATCTCAGACCCTTACAAGAACCATATTGAAAGACGGATAGCCTGTCTAGTAACTGACACACACAAATATGGACCATAACATAGTTTTGTGCACAATATGAGATTTCTGTTCGTGAGTGCTTTTAAATGCGCTATAATTGATTACTTCATATAGAGAATACAAATTGTGGTACGAGTGGACTCGGTTCGGTACGGAACTTTTAATTTCTAACTACGAATGTTTCATTTGTTAAGTGTGTGTGTATATAACCTAAGGGTTGACGTTTTGCGTACGGAAAAAATCAGAAAGGATATTATCTGAATGACTGAACGATTGACGAGACGGTGATAAGTTAAAATGTTTTTTTTCCCAAATTCCACAAATACAATATATATATATATATATATATATATATATATATATATATATATAATATCCATTTGTTTGAATTTCTCTTTGACAAAAAGTTGTTTGACAAAAATAAATTATATAATAAATATTTCATGAAAGTTACTATACTTTTTAGTAAACATGATTTGAAAGGCGTGTGTCCAATTAATAAAAATCGATTAATTAATTTTTTAAATTGTTAGAATTGACATAGACCATTAATCTTATAGACAGTGTAGGTGTAACGATAAGTTTCTGTATAATAAAGCAACAAAACATTTAATATAAGTCTGTATTTTTATTGATCATTAAATATATATATATTTATTAGAGAGAGAGAAGAAAGTATTCTGTATAATTATAATTTGATTTGATTTCAAAATACTACACGTGTAATTTGATTTTCTAATAAATGCATATAACATTTGTTAACAAGATTCTAAAAAGTTGTTACGAACATTTAAGTACCTTTTTTGTAACTGACTGTTATATTTTAACAGTTGACATTTCTTCACGTTCTGTCTAAAATCCAAATACATTAATTCTATGATTTTTTCATTTTATATATTAAAAATTACGTTTTTTTTAAAAAAGAAAAAAAAAACTATAAAAAATCCTACATGTTTAAAAATTCCATGTCTATAAAGAGTAATCCAAATGTGGCGCCTAGATTTGTGTTTTATTAAAAAGAAACATGTGTATAGGAAAATATGTGTATGGTTTCTTTTTAATAAATCAAATCTAGGCGTCACTTTTGGATAACCCTATAAAATAGGATTATTGAGTTACACTATTACGAATTTTTCGTTTCTATTACATATATTAATTTTTATGGTCATTTAGTTTTGTATGTTGTAACTAATTTTAATTCTTATATCAGAATTAAATAAAAATCAATGGATTCTAAAAATTATTTCCATTAGTGTACGGCATTAAATAATTATTGAATTATAAATAATTGAAAAAAAATGTTAAATACATGTACTGATCCAGAAATGCAAATCGTAATTTTTTTTAATATAGCATAAATTTATACTGAAATAATCTTGAAATTTCACCTTGTTTTTTAACTTTAACAAAAATAAATTACTCATCCTATGTTACACTTTATTCGCTAATTCGATTTCAATGGCTAATTCTTAATTAAATAAACTCTGTTTTGCATTTTGTTGATTTTTGGATGCAGTTTTTAAACTACAACATTCTGACAAAGATACTATAGCCATTGAAATGAGTATAAATGTATAAAGTAAACAGTGAATAATTACTGAACAATTAAATAAAATCTTCAGATGTTGAGTGAATCATTTGTGTTAAAGTCAATTTGTTATAGTATCAAAATAAATAGAGAATTCTATGAAAACAATCAGAAATATCAATCAAATTAATTTGTTGTTTGATTTCAATAATACACACACCTAATTTTCCTATTTGCCAATTGGAAAATAAAATTAATAAAATAACGATTATTTCAAAATCACGTTATCGACAATACTTAATGTATTATTAATTACTTGATTGAACTTTTACTTGAATCATTGACGATAATTCTTTATAAATTAATGTTAAGTTAAATGTAAACATTGAATTAAATCTATATTACAATTCAATAACATGTTGTGTATATTTAAACTGATATAAGATTATCAGAGGTTAAATATATTATTTTTATTTTTTGAACGCTAGGAATAATATTTTTTTCAATTCTTGGAAATAATATTTTTATAAAAGATTTATGCATTCACTTCTTTTCATAGAGATACATTTATGCACAGCTAATCAATTTATTATAGATATTATTTATTTCTAGAAATGTTTAAATGATAATATTTTGTTTTCGTGATATTAGCACGCAAAACGGAAATTAAAAAAAAATTAAATAATCAAATTAAATGTTTATTATGATAAATATAGAGAGAGAGAAAGAGAGGGAGAAAGAAAGATGAAACAGATTATATATTAATTAATTCTACAATATATAAAACTTATTAAAAATTACATTAAGTATTATTTTTCACATTTTTCATGAGTATTGATTAAAAAAAAAGTACTAATTTACTAGATACCAGATATTTTCTTGGATTGTTAATTGCATGTTGACATTGAGTGTCTCTAAATTCTCAATAATCAAACGTGTAACAAGTAAACATACGGTACAGTTTTAAATCTCATAAAACAGTGAATTTATCAAATCCATCTGCGTGTTTGAGAAGAAAACGACAAAAAAAAGAACTAAAACATTTTCTTAAATGTCACCGACTCAAGATTACTTATAATTTCAACTCTTCCGCTAATGCCTTGACAACTCGTTCCTAGAAATAAACAAATTCTCGGCATCAATTACAGTGCGTCTCCGCGCGTTCCAGAAAAAGTCGAAAACGAGGAAAAAGATAATTTCGAGCGACCTTAAACCTTCGAACGAGGAAAAAACACGTTAGACAAAAACCATGTGTGGCCCAAAAGGGATTTAAAAATGTAGTCGGTCGTCGTATATACGCATGTAGAGCAGCAGTGATTTATATAAATAATGAAACCCCGTTGTTGCGACGGCGTAGGTGAGCGAAACAGCATGCTCCATTTCCTTTTGCAGTAAATATTTCACCGGCCGAGGATGTCTGTCAGGCGGACGAGAGTTTTTCGGTACGATCGTTGTGTGGTAGTGTGAAGACGAGGGCCGTTTCCTTCGTTCTCAGCTTGACACTAGTCCTGTTTCTGCCATGCATGTGTTTATTTATTTCCATGTTGTTGATAATGATGGTTCGCACATTTTTAAATTTTTTTTTCTATTTACATCACTCTCTCTCCAATACATAGATAAACGTATATATGTAAATATACAAAACATAAAAAACAACAATCACACGACTCATTTAATGAACTCATCTCTCAACATTTTTTTTATATAAATTTTTATTAATTTACATTGTTTAAATACCAAAATATAAAAAAATCGTGTCTGTTTTCTTATATAGACTTTCACAATGACACATTTTAATCACATGGTGATGTATACGAAATATTTTACGACATTTTTTCTCAAGTATTATCTGAATTTCATTATGAAAAAATCTTTTTAATATACTAATTACAATTTTAGCAATGTGTGTTATTAATTTGAAATATTCTTTTATCGGGATCGTAAATTATTTTCATATTTTTAATGCTATCTTAGTTTCACATAAAATCACTTGTATTGATTATTGTCTTTCTCTTTGTATATTCAATTTGCTATGAATATAAAAATAAATGTTGGAATTTGTAATTAAATAATATAATTTTCTTTACATGGTTTAAATAAAAAAATAAAGATGCACATACTTTTTCAAATCATCACATTGTACAGATTTAGATATAAAAAAAATCATCCAAAAATTAATTGAAAAATAAACATATCGATAATAAACTATGCACGTATACAAGAATTGTGAACATTGTAACCGACATTCCAATATTTGGAAGAACCATAAAACCAGTTCCGTGATAAGAATCTCTCGAACGCACGACAAGTCCATAAATTTAAATTAAATTGAGTATGTTTGAATTTTGTGGTAATTATGTGTACTTTTTCATTTTAATGTTTTTATTTGCACGTTCGTTGCAATTAACGCTGTCTGTAAAATATAAACAAGACGCGGACAACAATAAAAATTAACGTTATTTAAGTAAATTAAATCCGCCTCGCTGCCATATGCAGTTATCAACAGATGTGTGCCTGAAAAAACAAATCATTCGAGTAATAAAAAAATTTACTCATAACATTACTACTTTATACAGTATTTAACAACGCGTGCATGGTTTAAATGTAATAAAGTTAAATAAATCGTCAATTAAATCTGAAATTACGTGTCAGGGTGTAATGTTTAAAATGTGTGGTTAATGAACTCAAATGTCGTAAATATAACATATGTAAAATTAATAATAAAACTGTATGTGTTTATTACACACGGGATTATTTTAAGATAAACTCGTAAATATACATATTATACCAAATAATTTTATAGTTCGAGTAAATCTTAAGACAGTAACTGTTCTTATTTCACAGAAAATTTCACTTCTAGATATAAATTGTTATAGTTTATAAAATCGAAAATTTAAAAGTTGTTCTATTAAATTTTAATAGTGATTAGATATTATTTATACTCGAAATTTTATCTCTATTAATAGATTATGATATTTAAAACTAAAATATACTGCGTTCTTTTATTCATTTATTCAAAAACATCCTTTGAAAAATTAACAGTAATTTTTTTTAAAGTTTCAATTATGATTCTTAGAATCATTTATTCGGTCTTTAAAACAAGAACTACCAGCTAACTGGTGATTTAAGAAATGATAATCTAAGATATGATCTTCAAAATAAGGTTCGAATTGACTCATCTCTTGGAAACGAAAAAAATATTAATAAATCTGAAAGGAAATAATTTAGAATAATTTGTTATAACTGTTTCTTGATTATTTTTGGGCGGTATGAAGGGTAAAAAATTTAAAAATTAGTTGTATAAATTGAAAAATTACAACTTCAATGATTACAAAACTACAATGTAGAAAAAGAATAGAAAATTATTTCGCTATTTTTTCTAGTACAACTACCATGGAGGGAAAAATATCATAATGATAATTAATGCCTAAATTAGGCACGAAATCATAAGAAGAAGAATAGCTAAAAGTTGAAAAGTTACAGAAATCAAATGGTCTTAAAATTATTTATTAACTGTGATGAAAAATTAATTACTTTCAGTAACCAGATATCATTTAGATAATTGGATTTTAGTGATTCAAATCTGGAGGTTTTTCGAAATAAAAAGTTAAAACAGTCACGTTTATAAATTATGTAACTATCTATAAAAAGAATCATAAATTATTTATTTTTGAAATTAGATCAAACAATTATAGTAAAATATATTATTACAAAATTCAGTTCAATAATTAAAAATTAACCATCGAATAATGATTTTTTAATTAAAATTCTAATGCTTTATAACACTTCAATTCAGGTTGTAAATCTCTATAGACAAATAACTAAATTATGAAATTGTGACTATGATGACAGCAGTCATTTTATTTACAATTTTTTCTAGCAAATATTAAAAAAAATCAATTTTTTAGGCAAAAATTTATTTTTTTAATTCTTGTGAATATAAAAATTTAAAATATCACAAAATCACACTTGAATATATTTTTGAAAATGTATACAATCTTATTACATTTTTAATTAGATACGCTTATAATTACTACTTGTAATTTTATCACAGATCTTCATACGGCGAATGTTAATATTTCTTAAAACTTATTAAATTTCAATGATTATCACAACAGTACGTTGTTATAACACGAATTAAACTCTGTACTGATTTGAGATAATTGCGAAAAAAATATTTTGTAACAATTTTAAAAATTATAATGTTCTAAAATTCGTATCTGGATTTTTGAAAAATAATAATTTGATTTCATAATACATTTTATGATTTAATCGAGCCTGAAGATTTTAATAGATGATTTTATTAAAAAATATATAAAATTTTTACCGTTTTAAAATTCAATTAAAATATATATTAAAAAATTCAAACTGACATTAAGAAACATGTGCACATTTCGTCAGGGAAATAAAAACAAACATAAATATTTCGATTACTAATAAAATGTGTATAAAAATGTTCGTTAATTTTAGAATGTTTTAAAAACTGTTAGTAAATTGTCCTAAAAATTAACATATTTATTTTAAAATACAATTTAATATTTGATTTTTTTTATATAAAAAATATATATTTCTATAATGAAAAAGCTTGTTAGGTTATTTTATACATATAATTGTTTAAGTGCTGATAAAATTATGCACATTGTTTATAAATTAAATATTGAAATTTGTAAATTTTGAGATGTAAACAAATATTGAAAATAATTATAATAAGGAGAAATAATTATTTTTTTTAATTATTGATTGAAAAATTTTAGTTTATTTTTTAGATATTTAATTTTATATTTTCAATTTTGTAATAATAATTTTATAAATTTTGAGATTTAAATAAAAAATATGTATTTTATAGAAACTTTTGTTTATTCTAAACTAAAATTTATTGATTAAAATATAGTTTTTTCTTTAAAAAATATACTATAGAAAAAAACCGTACTATTTTGTGAATTACATTTTGTAATTTTTCATAAAAATATAAAAATATTATTATCATAATTTAAAAGTAATTATTTTAAACATAATTAACATGAACAAGAATTATTAAACACTTATATAATCTTGGGGTGTTAAAATGGGTAATTTTTAAAAATATTTTTATATACTATATTTTTTTTTCATACAATTTTTATATTTTTCATTTTGTCAGTATTCGTTTCAAATTAAAATGTCCAATACAAATTCAGTTATTAAAATAAATATTATTTAATAAGAATGAAAAAAATCTCAACTATATCTATATATAGATAAATGACAGTATTATTTTTCAAAAATACCAATATAACTATTTTTTTATATAGAAATTAATATTAAAAAAAAATATTTATTCGTATAAAAATCGATATTAAAAATATATAAATAAACGAGTATTTAATAAAAAAATAGGGAACATATTTTACAATATTTTCAATATTCAACATATTTTTTATTCGATCTCATACTGTTTTATTATTATTTAAAATTACACGAATCGGCAGAAATTTAATTTCACAGCCAATGGTCACTAATAGGATATGGTCTCTGCTGCTCTGTTGGACTTCTCATTAATTCGTGTATTGTCTCTAAGTAAATTTTCTTAGACTAACTAAATCTGACATTAGCTAATTATCAAGTGTATTAGCCTGTCGTCGAAGAAGGCATGTTACATTATTTAGATTCACGTTTAATTCTAATACAGTAATTCGAAAAGGGGGAACAAACTAGAATTACATTAAGGAAATAATTTAAGATTATATTGTTTAATACCATTTTATAACACTTTAGGTAATACAAGTTTATATCTGTAAATTAACATTCGATTGTATGCAATGTTATACATTTTTATTAATTAAAGTGAAAGTTGTGTTGAAAAATTAAGAGATATGATTTTGTACTTGTAATCAATTCAGTGATTTTCATTTTATATATATAATGTATCAAATCATCATCCTTTTTCAATAAGAATGTCAGAATTTTGACAGCTGGTGGGAGCCATGTTTGATTTTTTTAAACTCATTTTTTGATATTTCAATTCAGTATAGTTTGTCAAATTATCATGGAAAGTTTAGCACTTCATCAACGCTTTGAAATTATAAAAACTTCAATAGACTTACTGAAATAAAAGTTTAATGAGTCCATTATTTCACGAAATAAACCCATCAATTGGCTACCAATATCATGTGATCTAACTCCATTGAATTATTTTCTGCGAGGTTATGAGAAATCATTGGTTTATGCTAATAAACCACAAACAACAAATAAATTAAAAATAAACATTGAATGTGGAATTCATGAAATTGGACCACAATTACATGAAAGAGTGACTAAAAATTGGTCTAAACGAATGCACTATATCGTGATAGTCAATGAGTGAAATTGTGTTCCATCATAAAAAATATGCTTAAAAATAAAAAAAAAAACTAATTAAATATTTTTTGTTATATTTCCATTTAAACATCTAAAGTGCTCATTGGAAAACCTTATTTTTAATTTTTTTTTAATTATTTATTAATTTTAATATTATTTTACTTATTTTTTTGCTATAAAAAATACTTGTTAAAATATAAATTATACAAGTAGTTAAATTATTTCCTTAATACTCCAATCATAAAACAGTATTAAATTGCATATTATTTATGAATCATATTTAAATAAAAATGAAATATTTATATATTTCTATGAAACGAAAAAAAAGTGCTTGTGTCGTTCATTGATCTTCCAAATTGTATATTTTTTTTAATTACATGTTAATAGTATTTTTGATGAACATTTTAATATCATATTTAAAAACACAACTGTATATATTAAAATTTTGTAACCATACATCGAATAAAAAAAAATAATTATTTTCCTTATACACTTTTCTTTAATGATCACGTGTAATTTCCTACCGTTTTAAAATAAATAGACGAACGAGGCTAGGTCGAAAATTCAATGATTTACTCGAAATGACTGAAATGCTTCACCTGGTTGCTTCACACTCACGTATATTTAGAAAAACCAGTCATCAGTCCCTTATTTCACGTAGTTAACATATCTGTTTAGTTAGATTTTATTTGTTTATTTTTCTACGGAACTCGTGGCATGCGCGCACTGGATTGCAGGCAACGCGCTGAGGGTAACTAAACCTAATTTTATTTTATTTACCGGAATTCAAAATATCGTTAACATGCGTTTGACTTTTGGACGTCGGTATCAAAATAATACTGTATATCTTTTTTTCACTGATTCTTTTTTTTATGACGCAGACGTGGCAACCACATCAATTTTAATTTCGGAATATTTTTTTTACGATTGCTAGTATCTTGTTAGGATCTGTAATTAACAGATTGTCTCTATATATACATATTTTGACATACATACATCCATATATATATATATATATATATATATATATATATATATATATATATATATATATATATATATATATAGACTTATATTGGTTATTCCTGATCAAAAATAGATTTTAATGATCTCGTTCCAAATAATTAACACACGAATGGATTCCTTCCAAATATCACATTGTTTCGATGTAATAAATCTCTTTTTTGTATAAAGTGAGGAAAACAAAATGAAAAAATACGAATATTAATTTGTTAAGAATGATAAATAATGTTGTATCGATTTATTTTCTTTGTCACAATTAAAGAATTGTTTGAATAACATTTTATATATATATATATATATATATATATATATATATATATATAAATTAGTTTTGAAAACTTGCGGCTAGGTGTGAAATGGAAAAATGCCAATGATTTGTAAAAATAAGTTTCACGGTGTAATGAACTAAGTGAAAATATATGTTATTAGTGTTACGATTAAATAAAACTTGTTACTATGAAATATATTTTAAATTTATTTGACTATTTCATAAGCTTGAGGATAATGCATTCGAAAAAATATTAAAATCAATCATAGTATTTAAATTGATTAAAAGAACAATATGGTCTTTTAATCATTTCATATCTCACTTATTTACAAATCATTTATAAAACATAACAAAAAGTTACAAATAAAATTACCCTCTATTTTTAATATTTTTTTCTACGTTTAGTATAAATTTTCATATTTCCGAACAAGATTTTATATTTTAACATTTTTTTTTATATGAATCAAAATATTTAAAAATATTTGTATAAATATTTGTAATATTAAATAATATTATATAAATATCTGTAATATTTAAAAATATTTTTCAAAATATTTGTATTTTTATAAAATGAAATAATGTTTGTATCATCTAATAATCTTCCATAATGTATATATATTTTTTTTATTACATGTTGATAGTATTTTTGATGAACATTTTTTTAATATTATTGTGTTAAATAGGTCATCCAAATGTGACGCCTAGATTTGTGTTTTATTAAAAAGAAACTTGTATTTTTTTTGTTTTTTTTTTTTTTAATAAAACACAAATCTAGGAATCACATTTGGATGATCATATTATTCATATCATATTGTTTTTGAAATGACATACTTTTTATGATACGAGATTTTAGAATTAAACCGATATTTTTTATATCCATAATTATTTAATTTACAATTATAGAAGGTCTTTCAATAAAAATGTCAGAACTTTGACAGCTGGTAGCAGCCATGTTTGAATTTTTTTAAGCTCATTTTTTGATATTTCAATTCAGTATAGTTTATCAAATTATCATGAAAGGTTTAATACTTCAACAACGCTTAGAAATCGTAAAAACTTATATAAAAATCAATGTTCGATTCATAAAACTTAACGTAATCGTCCAAGTGAACGTGCCATTTATCGAATTGTTGAAAAATTTGAAAATAATTTTACTCTACATGATACAGCAGTGCCAGTAAAACTAAAAAATGCAAAAAGTGAGCCCAACATTGCTTCTGTTAACAAAAATTTCAAAATAAAGCTGGAGATCTCGTTATAGTAAATGGAGTTCGTTAATGATTTTTTTTGTCCAAAAATGATTGAAAATGGTTTGCACAATATGTGATTTCAACAAAACAGTGCTATGTGCCATACATCTACAAAAACAATAGACTTATTGAAATAAAAGTGATTCCATTATATTACAAAATGGACCCATAAATTGACCACCAAGATCATAGATCTAACTCTATTAGATTATTTTCTTGTAATTCATGAAATTTGACCGCAATTATGTAAAAGAGTAACTAAAAATTAGACTAAACGAATGCAATATTTCAAGCGAAGTCATGGTGGTCATATGAGTGAAATTATATTCTATTATTAATGTTATAGAATATGCTCAAAAATAAATAATTAATTAAATACTTTTTGTTCTATTTCCATTTAAACTTCTGAAACGCTTATTGGAAAACCCTATTTCTGTATGTGTATGAAAATATGTATCTATATATTATACTTTTAATGATTAAATCTCAAATAATACGTCAAAACTACGATAAGAATTTGAAAAAAATACCGTTTAAAATATGCTAGTTATTATAAACAACTATGGGAAGTTATTTTCCATAAAAATCCGAAACGGTCGATTAATTTCCAAATGAATTTATATAACGGCTAGTTTACACTTATCGAAAATCAAAATCTTTTCAGTATATTAATGCTTGCAACACTTTCTAAATGCCCACGTCGAATTTTATCCTCAATTCTCATTAAAAACAGACGGACTGAACATGCGAAGGCGTTGATTGAGGTGTTCGTCACATATTTAGATTTACTGTATGTAATCAGTTTAGTAAGAATGACATACGCCGATGAAACCAATCGGAATGTTTATTCAATTTTTAATTACATTTTCTAGATGTATTTTTTTTTGTAAGTATCGGCCTAGTGTGGGTTCATACAAGCACGCGCTGGTTTCGTTTTATTATACTAATTCAATTAAAATCATACCGTATAAATACAAGTCTGTATTTGATCATTTTTTTCCATTATAATTTTTACTATGTACATATTTTTTTCTGTTATTCGTAGAATTTTCCACCAAGTAGATTCTTACGAAAATAGTTTTTATATGTTTTTTGTCTTAGTAATAAAAATTTTAACCGTATTGTTTAATTTGTCATTATTCATTTAAAGTTATAATTAATTCAATTTAATTAAATAAATATTTTACTCTAACACCACGAGATGTTATAAAAAAAATCAAATAATGATTCATTTTCTTTATTTGCTGATATAAAAAGAAAAGTGATATAAAATCTTATTTTATAGTGCATTGCATTGATATAATTTATAAAAATTTTAATTGATTAATTTTTTTGTATTTCTTCAACTTCAATTAAAATTTTGAACAATAATTTAGTGATATTTAAACTAGCGATTAATTGCATATTTAAAATAAATTAAATCACAATACAAAATATTTTTTTAATTTTCTTTAAAGCACATATAATTATTCAAAATAATAATAAAAAAAGAACAATTTTTATTGTAAAAATAAAAATTTGTTCAACAATTAAAATTTCAATCGATCAATTAAAAAAACAATACCTGAAAATACTGTATAAAATGTGTTGAATTCTTCTAAAATATAAAACCGTTACATTTATTTTTTGTCTCATAAATGACAATAGCTTGGCATTTGCTTGCATACATTCATTTGAATCATAATACTCTTTTAAACAGGCGATTAAATCAGCATTTCTGCAATTTTATAAGTAGGTAGTTTGAATATTCTTTATATGAAACTTTTGCTTTGACTTGTCTGACAAGAAAACCCTTTTCTCCAAGTTCTCAACTTTGTATAAAACTATTTAAATACAAAGGATGAACTCTCTCTCTCTCTCTCTCTCTCTCTATATATATATATATATATATATAACTTGAAAAAATCTTTGGATGAATAAATATACTGATTTAATATTCAATTACATGTTTCAAAAAACACGTGTATTTATTTACATTTTATAAACTGTTGGTCGTTTACATTTTTATTGTATTTTTATCGAAAAAGGAAATCAATAGAACTTCAATTAATTAGTGTTTGATAAATGTTAATGTTTTAATTGTTATTACGTGTCCATTTCGTAAATATTTTTCGTATAATTATTGTTTTACGTTTTACATTTTATATTAAATCTTAATTAAATCAAAATTAATTAATTACCTTTATTTATATAAAGAATAAAAGGCATTTATTAAATATAACAACTGATAATATTGTTTATAAAAAAATATATCAAGTAATACTTATTTAATTTAATAACAGTTGTATTTAAAATAATATTGTGGCGACCAAAAGACAAAAAGAGGTTTAAAAAGAGACTTTAGCAAAGAAGAGGGGATGATATTGTAAAGTATTGTGGAGATGAGAGGTATGAGTGAAATTAGCCATGTGTAAGAAACAATGGAAGAATCTTAGAAAAATATTTAAAAGGACTTAATGATATTAGTGAGGCTGTCTCTCAAGAATGGGATGAATAAGCTTTTTTTGTTAATGATGATGATGATTAATATGTATGTTACTAAAATAATTCCTAATAATAAGAAACATAAATTTTATAAAATATTCTAATGAAAAAAAAATGTAAATAAATACAAATAATTTTCGAAATGTTATTTTCTACACTTTGTAAATATATAAATATTTTAATGGTCCTATTACCAGACCTTGTTTATTAATTTACATTTACTGGTTTCATTTCTACAAAATAAACATATATTTAACGAAGGTACGGGTGTTATTTAACAATTCCAGAATAATATATTTATATAATATAATTATCCTCAGCAGCCACAGTTTAATATTTACTTAGTTTAATCTAACTAGTATTTAATATTTAACAAATTTAATCTAAACAGGGCGTACCGTCTAAATTATTTCTAATTACATTCAATAATACAGAATCCGTACTCGTTTCACTTTGAATACACAGACCCAGTATGTATATATCTACCCAGACCGTAGTTGTCCTTATCTGTCTGGTCATCAGAAACATAAATATTGTCGCCGACTCCGTGGATGTCTCCTTATGCAGACTACTACTGCTTTTTCTCTTATGTGCAGAGAATCACACGAACGTATCCAATATTACTCATACTTGTACGTAGTTTGTGTATGTAAATATATTTAATGTAATCATGAGCAAATTAATTATCGATAAAGATAAACGAACTAAACTGGAATTCCTTTGTAAGATTACACGTAATGTTTCAAAGTCGACTGAACGATGGTTTTTCTACTTAATTAAATCTAGTTATAACCTATTTCCGTATTTATAAATTATAACTGGAATTTTAAAATTCAGGTACATCCTATTTGTAGTTTATTTTGTCTTTCCATGAATTTTTATTTTTTTCCATACAAATAATCAATGTGAAAATTATTTTTTTCGAAAAAAATCACAGCAGTTTACCACCACAAACATTTGATAAAAATTCAATGATTACATTTTCATAAATTCCAAAAAAATGTGTAACATTCGTGGCAATGATAGATTTTAATATGAATTATCATAAGACAAGTAATTTTTTGTTTTTTAAAAAAAGTTTAATCAATGAAAAATAATTTTCTATTTTAGTAACAAACATGTTTTGCTTTAGTTATTTATAGCTAGAAAATACGAGTTCTCGGTTTTATATCTACTACCTTACAGTTCATATTTTCTAGCAAATAATTTTCACTTGTCCAATCTTTGTGAAGAAACTCGAGGAAAAGATTTAAAGTTGACAACAAAGTAAAACTTTTTGTGCAACGATGCTTGGACGAACGACCACAAATCTTAAGAAGTTAAGAACATGACAACATTGTATACAAATTCTAACAAATGTTAGGAAAGAACATTTTCTAAAGAAAATTTTGTTCAACTTTTTTTTTTATTAAACACGAGTTGTATAACCTATTTTTACACACCTAATGTATTTCGATGTTTTATATTCTGAATTTTTTTATGTTGAATTAATAATGAATCACGGATATTCGATGATGAAAAATGTAACCGTTAATTTTTGCGAAGAGTTTTTAGTAATTAATAAATTTATAATTAATCATGTATAAAATATATTTTAATCAATCTAATATATCGAAAAAAATTCGTCTCTCCTATGCAATATAATATTTAACATGTAATCAGTATTAAATTTCATTTTTAATTTATCGATGTTAACTGTAAAATGTTAATTATTTTTACGTTAAGTGTATTTTATACGTGGGCTTGAAAACGATATATCGATTAATTAGTCCACCTCAGCACTAAATATCATTCACGCCTCCTTACGTCTTACAACATTGATTATTTCACAAATATATAAAATTAAATTTATAATTAATTATATTCTACTTTTTTATTAAACATAATTTCGAATATTGCTTATCAACTACTCGAGTAACTGTAATTAATGACCAAGTTCATTCGATATAAGTTACACTTATTAATTATTATTTAAATTACTTATTATTTTGTTGACTTAAGAAAATGAAATTAAAATTGTTAAAATTTATTCCCCTCTCTTATTCTTCCATTTATATATAAACACATTAATCATATGATTATTTTTTTTGATAAAAGTGTACGAGCCATTAATTTATTTATGTAAAATAATATATTGTGTATTAAAATTATTATCCTCTGTTGTAAAGTTTAATTTAGCTATTTGTAAAAGTCTTTTTCTTTACAAATTAAAAATAACATAAAAACTAGAAGACAGGGTGGAGATATTTTTTCTTAGCAATTATAAAAAAAAATAAAAAATAGATAAGTTTATACTATCCCAATTTGTTAAAAATATTTGTAACAAAAATGTGATGTCCTTGTTCTGTCCTCCAAATTTATTTAACATTCCTCCCAAAAAAAGTATTCAATGATATTATTATTAACTTTTATGACATATATTTTTATGCATTTTTTTTTGATTATTGTACACTTTTATAAAATATAGTTTTGAAAATAAAAGATTTATTTGTGTTAGAAAAACTGTTTTTACCACAATATATAATCAATAGTAATTGATTATTGAAGATTATATTAAATCTTGTGATTTTTAAGATAATTATTCAGATAAATAAAAAAGGTTGTATATTTATATAAAAATTAAAAGATTGAAATCCGTTATTATTTATTTTAGTTATTAGTGTTAAAAATAAATAATTTATTTGATTATTTATACCAGAAAGTTACAGTAATTTTGAATTATTTAGCATTAATTAAGTCGAAAAAAACAATAATGTTAAATCATAAACGTGAAAGTTGTTATATAAATATATATAACATTATGAATAATTCACAGGATATGAAAAATGCTAATAAGTCTTAAATAAGAACAACTTTAATTGACCCAAGTCAATCAAACTTACCTACATGCATACAAATGTGTGTGTATGTTTGTGTTTTAAAAGAAACCAATGTGAATAAAAATTAATAAAATCAATAACGGACGCCATAGACTTTCGACGACAAAATCTGTAAATGCACACAGCATACAAAACTCGCACGACCGAAGGTAAAACCCCCCGCAGCCAGGGACATTCAGTCGACCAGTCCAATATAGTGTACCAAATCGACTGTTAACCGAATGGTCATTCCGTGATACTCGATACCAATGTGCAAAGTACACAGTGAGAGGACGGCGTATGTATGTATTTATCTTGCGAGAATAAATTTTATGTGCATTCTTGTTGGCGTGGAAGCCAGTGTCAAAGCGTGCAGACGTTAAAGTAAAAATATAATAAAAGTAGTTAAATTATTACTCGATACGCGAATAAACTTTATGACAACAGTATGTGTTTGTGTCAAGACAACTCTTGGAGACGTTCGGTACATAACGACGACTCTTATCTGACAATCGATAGTTTCGGATTTGTCTTTACACTACAGGTGGTATTTACAAGTGATGGAATGACGGTCACATATTTTTGTCAATTTTATTATCCACTCAGTTATTTTTTCTACGCGTGGGATCAAGAAAAAAACGTTTTGTTTTCATAATTACTTTTTTACATATGACAGAACGTATCCAAAAATTTTGTAACATAATATCTGTATATTAAATCATATTTAATCATTTTTTTTAAAAAAAAATATATGCATACAGATTACAAGATTTATTTAAAATAGGGTATCTTTTGAATTATTTATTTTTATGACAATGGAATAATAATTTAAATTACTTTATTAAAAAAAAGAAAACGATGAAACAACATTTTTAATCACATTACATATTAATATTCTAAATAATTCATTTTTTATAAAAAAAGTCATTAAATATCATTTTAATGTTCCATTTTTTATTTCCTATTATTTAATTTGAAATTTCATATACTATAGGTCATCCAAATGTAACACCTAGATTTGTGTTTTAGTAAAAAAAAATGAACTATACACGTTTCTTTTTTTAAAAAAGAAACTAATAGATGAAAAAAAATTCTAATATCACAATTTTGTAATTAAATTAGTTAAAAGTAAATTGTAGTATTTAACATATTAATTACTGTATGAAATTATTGTTTAAATTCTTAGTCATTATTCATTTAATATCTTGCTTTAACTAGTTTCAACAACTATATCATCATTAAATATTCTTTAGAATTATTGTGTCGTTAAGAATGCCACTTATTATATATGATATCATTATTACTGTTGCCACTATGCAAATTTAATATGAATCAATCATTTAACTACATCACAAAATTTTATAACTCTTCAGTAATCACAAACTTTTATTCTCTGGTACCCAATTCAAAATCCATATCATTATTGTCAGAGTATTATATTAAATCAGTTTTTATAATAATAAGGCATGACTGTCGAAATGCATATCAATAAATAAGTGAAAATGTTATTATTGAACATTTATAAAATTTTATGAAGTTCGAGTGAGTGGTTTATCTGTGTTAGAGATGGCAAAATTGTCTAATCTAGCTATAATAAATAAAATTAAATAAAGCTGGATTATAAGAATTTAATCATAAAAAATACTACCTCTTTTGAAACTGGCAAATAAAAAATAAGTGCAACAAATAAATTTAAAGGAATAGAAACAAAGTGTTTATATTTGAATTTTGAGAAAATTTTAGATAACATATATTTCAAACAAATATATTGTAGGTGAGACAAAGACATATGACAATTCATTGGGATGGAATGAAAGATTGAGGTTATGAATCACTCGAAAAATTTAAGAAAGACCTTCATCCAACAATGGATAAAAAAGAGCTAATTAATTAAAATAAAAAAATAAATATTTTTCATCTTATTAATATAGAAAAGATTGTATATATTCATATATACATTAAGAAAATAGAGTAGATTAGAAAAAAAAAAACAAAAAATTCGGATGTTATAGTAAGAATGAGGAGTTTAAAATGGAAACAGACTGGTCATATAGTAAGAAGAGAAGACCATCCAATGGACAAGATATATTTTAATTAGAACCCAGATATATAAAAAGATCCAAGAAAAATTTAAGGATAGATGAAATATAGACATAGGAAATTCGTTGAAATGGACTGGAAAAAAAAACATTAGATCAGTTGAAGTGGAAAAATAAGAAAGGCCTTCATCCAGTAGTGGATAAAAACTGATGATTATATATATACAAGCACATACACAATATAATCATTTAATAAATTGTTATGAACTGAAAAATAAGAATATTAAAAATTAAAAAACAAACTGTAAACCTTCTAGTTATGATTAAATAACGAATAAAAAAAATTTTATATGTTTATAAAAATTGAAATTTGAAAAACCCTAATTATCTAGAAACTAATTTCAAGTTTATTAATTTACTAATTTTATTTTTGAAAAAAATATTCTGTTTATGAAACATTTTAATCATTTTCATATGTAGTCATGAATTCAAAAAGTACTCTTTGTTCATTTACTTTTATAAATCTTTTTTAAAAAATATATATATTCATTTTTAAATGTTTCTTTGCGAGATACCTAACTATCTACTATATTTATAGAATGTTTTAAAATAAATCTACTAGTTTTACACCGTACAATTACAAAAATCTTAAATTGCGTGCTGTTTATCCTACAACTAAGCTGATAACAGAACAACTCGTTTTGAAACTAGTTTTATATATATATATATATATATATATTTGTTATGAAAATTTAACTTATCTAAAAAACCAGATAATTTTATTCACAGACTCTGGTCCTCACTCACCATCATAAAAAATATTATTTTTCCCGTATGTTACAAATGACCCATTTGCACCATCTGTTTATGTCCGACACGCTCGGTCCTCAATGTATTTCGTTTCATTTTATAGAGTGATAAAGTACAACTTTTACCAACATCGTATATTTTTCAACAATCTTTTTCATTATGAAAATATATTGTCAGCCAATTTATAACGTGTCTGTTATTATCTCATATAAACACTTAATTTATTAAAAAAAGAAAAACAAAATTATTAATATCGTACAAAATCCACCGTGTAGTTATTATATTTGGACGAAAAAAATGTTCATTTTTACATAAAAATATCGAATACATGTTTAAAAATATTCTGTCATGTTACGACGAGTTATAAAACAAGTAAATATGTCATAAATTTCTAAATGTAAATGTACTATTTTCTTTACGAGGTAATATAATGATTAAAATGTTTTGTATACATTCAAATTAAAAAAGAAAAAAAACGTGTAGGTATAACATAAATTACAAATTACATTTTTTTTTAATTTCAGCTTTGGAACATATGGTATATGTCTGTTTTTTTGCATTTATTTATAAATTTTCATTTTTAAAATATCTATAAATCAATTTAAACTCTTAGAATTTCATAATGGATGTTGACATCCACTAATAAACTATCGTCGGTATCAATAAGGACGTTTTATTGATAAACACCAACGCCGATTTCTCAAATAAAAATGTTCCTCCTATGTAATGAAAATTATATTCTATTCTGTTTTTTCGAATTTTTGATTTCTTAAAAATGTTTAATTTAAAACCCATTTCAACATTTTTTATGTTATTCTATCAAGTATTTTATAAATTTAATTTTACTATTATAAAACTTTAATTTTTAATGTTTTATAATATTTAATTAAATTGTATCACAAAAAATCAATAATTTAAAAAAATAAAATTGAAAACATTTCAATAAAATGAATTTTAAATTATCTCTAGTTGAAAAAGATATATAGTATTTTTTTCGAGTCTTTTATACATGCCTTTTGAATCTTCTACTAGATAAATCAATCATTAGAAGACAAAGTTACACCCATCCTGTTGGTTCATTGAAGATATTTTATTTCTAAAGATTATTCCCCTATTCGCTGTCTAGAAACATGCCTTTGAAATGTTTAAAATCTTTTACAATTTTGAAAAAGTTAAGAAAAGGAAAACCAAAGAAAGAAGCTACAAGAAATATTAGTAAACAAAATTGAATATAAAAACAGATAATAGATATAATTGTAGCAAAAAGTTGTAATTTTTAGAGTAAAGATAAAATAGATAAAAGCAAAATTTGATTTAATTTTTAATCAATTAAAAACATGTAACTTTTATAAACACAAAAAAAATGACTGAAAATAAGCAATTAATATTTATTAGATACTAAATTTATGAGACTTTAATTTTAATCTTACATTTAATTATAATTTTAAATTGATAGATCTGGAATTTTTCTTTCACGATTTAAATTCTTCACATTCTTTATTTCAAAAATAGTTTATTTTTTTACTGGATGACTGATTGTATATTTTACTTTTTTAAATAACTTTCTTATAAATTAACAGTTCTACAAAATTAACAATTAGTAAATTAATAATTTTAAAAAGTTTGATTCAAAATAGTCCAAATTATTTAAAATTCATTCTAAAATCACTCAATTTTTTATAGTACATATTTGAATATTATAAATATTAAACATTGAATACGTATATATTTAAGAATTAAAAGATTAATGAATATAAAATATACTTGTTCAAATAGAGGTAATTTATTATCGAATCCAAAAGATAAACTTCTCTATCGAACCATCCTGAACGAATTTCAGCCACTGGATTATAAATTAAATTTACATATCTTCCATCACAATCTCGTGTGAATTTTTCACATATATAAATTTTTTATATAAATCCACAATGCATAACATCAAATGTTTCAATTAAATATACTACTACATCATATAAACCGGATATCATATTTCAATTTTAAATTCATTCGTACGTGGCACCTTTTAGTTCAGTGTACTTCAATAAAAATAAATCAAAATAAGTGGTAGTTCTTGTTCATAAATACACATATACATATATTTAAAAAAAATCTGGCCGATTTCAGTAAGAAATACTGCAATAAAATGAAATTTATGATATCGTATCGATAATTAGGAATGTGTTTCTGTTTTTACGTGGTATAATTCGATTCAGAAGCAACCATTAACATCGTTTCACGTATCGAAAATAAGTGGAAAGAATAACTGTAACACGTTACGAAAATATTTTATGTGTACGTTGAATCAATTTGAGTACATGGGATAAAACATGTACAGGTGAATTTATTTAGTTTTGAATGATGTACTCTGTTGTTTTCACTAATGCTTTTTGAACGTATTTTTGTTCAAACAGATTTCAAATGATGTTAACTGGATTACATACAGATGTACTCTACGTTAGAACAGATTTTTTTCTGGAAAATGTTTTTTTATATAAACCACTTTATTGTGTGACTCTTATTTTCTATACAATATGTTGTTGTAATTTGTTATTTTATATATATTTACTCTATTACTCTTCACCATAAATATCTACAAAGGAAAATCTTATAAAGCTTTAATATTAATAAAAAAAAACTACAATTTATTAGAAAAATAAATTACTTATACAAATATATTGATTTAAATCGATATATCATTTGATTAAATTGCATGATAAATTTAACTCTTTAATTTAAAAAAAATCAAAACCAGAAATATTTGTTTAAAAATAAATCATTCTTAATTTTTTGACCAATAATTTTAAAATCAAGTACTAATTTAAGTACAAAATCTAATGATTGATTTTTAATTTCAATGTTTTTTTATTATTTCAAGTTCTCAAATATATTCAATTTTTTACATCAATAATATTTTTCTTCTATTCTCATAAAATTTTTCATTATTTTTTTAAAAATTCACCAGTATTCTCGAATAAATTTTGAAAACAAAAACGTTATAATCTTAGTCATTTAAATTGATCTAAATTTATTATTCATTATACAAATTTAAAAATATAAAACTTCGAACATTTAATAATAATGCCATTTTATTTTATAAACAAAAGTAATAATTTTATTATAGAACTTAAATTAAAAAAAAATGAAATGTGATTAAAATAAGTAATTTATTTATATAAAATCCAAAATCTTACCATTAAATTGTTCAAAACATACCAATAATATATTTTAATAATCTATTAATTTTGGTACTAAGAAACATTTATATTAATACAAATGAATCAGTTAACACCTCAAAATTTAAAAAGTTTTCAGTATTTCCTTACAGTTACTTTATTTACTGATACACATTTTAATGACCATGTTAACACAATCAGATCTCTCAAAAATTCCCTTAAAGATTTTTAAAATCATTTTATCAAGTATTCAATATTCCCTTACAATTCACTTTATTCACTGATATACATTTTGACAACCATTTCATCATCAATATGCTATGTTATCATATCCCTTAAATCTAAAGGATTTTTAAAATCATTTATTAAGTATTTAGTATTCTCATACAATTCGCTGATATACATTTTGACAACAAAGGCGTTATGTTTTAAAATCTGTTGATATATATTTTTTTAATAATTTTATAATACAACTCTCTGGTGTTGAGTAGTGATATTTCTTTTAAAATGCGTTTAACAAATAAACTGAAAAATAAGTGATTATTGAACATATTTATAACATCTTGAAGTGTTTTGAGCAAATGATTCATTTATAATAATATTTTTGTCCTTAATATTTAGTAAACAATGTTCGTTCTATGAATGAGTAATGAGCACAAAAAATTAAAACGACTATTGACAGGATAAAATTAATTTATTCTTTTTGATTCCGTACATTTAGATGAAAATAAATGAGCTTATGTGCAAAAAATCTATTCCCAGCATGTCATACAGCATCACCCTTATTTCTTTTTCAATAAATTTAAATACCACTCGAAACTGTAACGAAATTGAATATTATTATGGCACTTCATTGAACATACATCACACCCTTTTCGTATGAAAACGTTTAATAGATTAAATAAAAAAAAAATGTTGGAACAAGATCGACATATGTTTTATTCCCTCGGGAATTCCGACGGATTAATAATGACGCGCCCTATGCACTCTTTTATAAATGAAGATTCCGTTTTCAAGTATGCGCTCACTAACTAACGGCTGCTTTCTAACATAAGTCCAAGGATTAAAAGACTACTTACAAAATGATGTCTTAATTGAGATCTGCAATGATGTGTGGATATTACGCACTGAGTCTCATTTAAACCATACTTTTTTTTAATGAAAAACATAAAATTAGAATATATACATTAGTTTTTTTTTAATGTGAATAACATGTTTTTAATTGGACTATTTTTTTTATTTTCATATAATGAATGTGTTGATAATTTTTAATTTTTTAATATGTTGATAATTTTTATTCATTTTAAATTCTTGTTGTACAAAATACATCATTAAAATATTAATTATTATGTTTTATTTTTACTATCAGTATTTTTTTTAATTAAATAAAATGCATATACATACATACACACACATGTATATGTATATATATATATATATATAAATGTAAGACACAAATATCTATGTATTAATTGACACTTGTATAAAAATATTTTTATCGCTATTATTAATTTGTATAATTAATGAGTCAGTGTTGATGCAAAGCACGACACGATGATAAAATATCATGTTACTATTTACTGGTTTTTCTTACACAATGTAATTAATATATCAAAATGACAGGGGACAATTAATATAAAACAATTATAATCAATAACAGAAAGTTGAAAAAACTCTTAAATTCAAAAAGGTCATTGATATTTTTTTCTATAATTAAAACGAAACAATTTGATGCAATCTAATTAATAATACAACAAATGTATTGTGATTATTTATACAATTTTTAAATATAAATTTGAGCGTTAATTGGCGATAAAATTAATTGAAGTCATTGTGCATATAATAGCAGTATTTGATTTTTATGATATTTAGTATGTTGTTAAACAAGTAATTGAATTCAGTGTTTGTGTTAAAATATTTCTTCATTAAAAGGTGTGATCGAATCGTGTCTTGTGATACAAGAAATTGTAATTAAAATTTATACAGAGAGAAATATGAAAATTACCGATCTGTTTAAATCTGATTAAATATTCCGGTTCTTTTATATCAACAGAGTATCCTTTCTTTTTTGTAAGATTTTTTCATTATTTTTTTCTTTTATATACTTTTATTTGAAAATTTCTCAGATGGTAATTATACACCTGAATGGATTTTTTACAGTAAAAACCGTTCAATCTGTCTGATTAAAATTTGTATACATTTATTTGTATTATACAAATTCAAAAATATAAACTTGACATATTTGATAATTGTTATATGTGTTTTTTGTAATTTAATTTTATTATATAAAGTCTTTATTTATTTTTATTTTTGAAAATATTTAAAATGTTATAGTGTTGAACGGAATAATTAATCTATGAAAAAACTAAATTCGTTTTAATAATGGTAAATTTATTTTCGTTTTCTAAAAATATTTTTGAAAAAATTTCAAATTAATATTTCATTTTATATTTTTAAAAATTTTTAGAAATTAATATAAATAAAATATTTTAAATTGATTTGGTTCAAGATAATTTTTTTTTATTATTTCCATAATAGATTTTTTAAAATATTCCAATTTATAAAAAATACAAACAAGTATTTAAAAAAATTCTTTTATCAAAATTTTTGCTATTTGGTTGAACAATGTAAGTAATTCATTTTTGCGCCAATAGTTATTCTCTTGTAATATTTTTTTTTAAATGCAACTTAACATTTTTAAAACATTTATATTTTCATTATTTTTAATATGAAATTTTCAAAACCTAATTACTAATCACAATAAGTTAAAAGTAATTAATTAAAAATTCTAAACATTAGCAGATTACTTTTTAGGTTAATTTAACCTTTTTTTTAATATCGTACTATTATATCGGTTTATATTAACATACATATTTTTTTTTAAACTGATTATTCGTTTGCTGTTTTTAATAATAAATCAATATTGCCATCTGTTAGTAGAGATAAAACGACAATTAATGAAACAAACACAAAAATAACGGTTTAATTTTGGATAAAAAAATAAATTGAATCTTTATTCATTGTTACTTACTAATAAATTCAGTAAAGAATAATTGTTTATAAATATCAGTTATTCATATAAAATTAATAATTGTATTTTTTGAAAAAATACATAGTAATGAAATAATATTAGTGTATTTTATTGCAGTTTCTATAAAGTTATTTGTTCAATATATATATATATATTAAAATTAAAAATGTGTGTTATATAAAACGTAATATTAAAGAAATATTTCATTCGAAAAAAATCCATTTTATTTCCCTTCGAATGTGGTTCAATCAAAATCATTTTCGTTCATCAATCAATTTATCTGGTACATAACTCAAAATACCTATCCATACCATAAATATGAAGGTGCAGAAAATGAGTAAAATGTAAGCTGCACCAGAATCATCCCGAACAAGTATGTAATTCTCCCGAGGGCTGAACGTCAATTAGTGTGAAATTTATTTGAGGGAAGTGAGTAGAATGAATATTAGTCATCCATAGTAGCGCATATGCGAAACTGTTTTGCAGAGATCTTCTCTTCCTGCTCTTATTTTCTCCCTGATTGAATCACGTCAAGGGACACATATGAAGGGCGTTGTTGTTGAATCAGATAGGTATTACTCTGTATGTTCTACCTAAATTGAAGAATTACATGTGCATCGAAATGCACTTAGGATACTATATTATTTTTCTTTTTTTGTAGCCGACGGTGACGTTTATTCAATTATAAGATGGAGTTTAAAAATGGATAAAAATTGGTTGATGATTTATTATCAGAAATAGATGACAAAAATGGAAACTAATATTGTATGTAAGTAAAATATTAATTTCAAATATACAATAAAAATTGAGAATGGGTGTAGTTAATTATTGTTTTTACTCACGAGCAATATTTAAATTACAGTATATTTCAACATATATAAATTTATTTGATAAAGAATTATTATTTAAAATTTATTTACAATAACTGTTTAAACATATTGACATTTAAGTTACATATTTTTAATATATTTTACCTTTCCTTTGATGTGTATCAAAAGTTAAAAAAAATATTTCTTATCATAACATTAAAACACTATATTTGAAGATTAAAATAAATGTCTAGAAAAATTTAAATAATAAAAAATACAGTTTGAATTAGAAATCAAATTATCCCATGTAATTTTATGTATTTATGAAAGATATAAAAAAGGTCCAAGAAACCTATAAATAGGTAAAAAATAAAAATGTTTGACAATTCATTGGAAGTGAATGAAAGAGTGAGGTTATGAATTGCTTGAAAGACTTTCATTCAACAGTGGATAAAAAAGGATGATTATAATAATGAAATAAAAAAATAAATATTTTTTTATCTACATCACATATTATTTATTAATATAGAAGATATAAAAAAGAAAAATGATTATTGCTGTAAAAATAAACTAGTTCTGATTAATTATTACATAGTTATTTGTTACAGTTACAATAATTTAAAAATAGAATATTTTAACAAATTTAATTTATATTATAAAATATACTGCAATAATTAGAAAATATGACTAATAGAATAGTTATGTTCTTCATATCAGTTTATTAAAAAATTGAACAACCAAATGATGTAATGTAATAAAAATGAAATCTACTTACAAACGAAGAAAATATGTATAATAAAAATACAAATGAGTGAATATTTAAGTTGAAACTCAAATAATTATTCAGTCTTAAACGAATTCAAATAAGGTATTTCTTTTTCAAATTTATTTGAAATTAAATTATGTTGAAATGTTATAAATAGACAGCATTTTAATTTTGTATAAAAGGCATATTTATATATATATATATATATATATATATATATATATATATATATATATATACATATATATATTTAGTATTGAGAACACATTAAATAGCGTGTTGCCTTGATAAAAATTATATGCAAATGAGTTTTCGAAATATACATATAAAATACTTTTAATGTTTAAGTATTCTTTAAAAAAAAGCAGTTATTTTGGTGGATATGTATGTATGTATATTTCTTTTTAAATTGTTGTTTATAAGTGGATGTTTAAAAAGCATTACGTGGATGTCGAGATGAGCTTTTTATTAGTACCATGTAGACAATTAAATATGGATATTAACGTAGATACGATGACAGATAGAGGTCGGTTAACTGACTAACAGCCTCGTCCTGCGTACGACAGAAGGTGACACGTCACGCATGTAATTAACACACTTGGCGTGTCGTCACGAACGCACGGATTCAATTGCGTTTGCCGCATGTGAGTGAGATCGTTGTCGCTGATTGAACAGGTTAAATGGTCTTGATCGGTACTAAACTACTTTTCAAATAAAAATACATTTCTATAGCCCTTCGACTTATTTATTTGATGTAATAATGGACGATTGAAAATAATGTACGAGATTCGAATGAGTCAGTGTCTGGAATATTACGATTCGATTGTAATTTCAAAACGAATCAAATTGTAAAATAGATGTATACTAGTTAGAAAAAGAATTTATATCTTAATTAAATTATATGTTACAATGTTGTCGGGTGACATTGCCATAAAAAGTCGATGGTGTTTGTGACTTAAATTAAGATTTATACATGATAATAGTTTTTAATTGACTAAATCGACCAAAAACAACTATATATATATATATATAAACACATTTAGATAGATCTTTAATTTAAAATGATTGAAAAATTGAGTAGATTATTTCGTCCTTGATTATTCTTTAAAAACACATTAAATGTTAACCCATTTAAAATATTTAACTTTATACATTGTTTATAATTAAAATTTAGTACTTTAACTGCATTTACTTTCACAAATAATACAAATGTCCAATAAAAGTATCGAATAATTTTATATAACTTCAATTTATTTACATGAATTTTTCAAACTACTGCCATATAAAATTATATCTTAAACCTTAAGCTTCTTATGTCCTCTCTTCTCAGAAAATAACAGCATTGTCTTAGAAATATAGATCATCAAATCAAAAATGATTAATAATTAGTGATTTTTTTGGATTAAAATTTATTACTTACACAAAATAATTTCTACTTCTACTGAGATGTAAAAATGATTAACAATATTATTTTATTAAATTACTTACAATTAAATTTTATAATTTTTTCATAACTCAAATTGCTTTAATTTATTTGTTACTATTAATTAAGAATATTGTATAATAATAAATTATGAGAATTTAAATATTTTTAAATTGAGTAAAAAAAACTGTTTTTTAAAAAATGATTTTTAAAAATGTATACCTTTATATAAAAAATATAATTCATAACACAAAACTTTGTTGTAATAGTACATGTGTATACATACATATTTAATACTCAATTAAAATATAAAATTTATATATGGAGGTGTTTTCTAAGCGTGATAAAACTTTAAATTGAATCTTTATCGAAAATTCTATCTAAACTAAAAGAAACTTATATACATGAGTGAGTGTGTGTGTGTGTGTGTGTGTGTGTGTGTGTGTGTGTGTGTGTGTGTGTGTGTGTGTGTGTGTGTGTATGTATGTATGTATGTATATATAAAGATATGATAAAAGGTGTTTTTTTTTAAGTTTCAATCGAACTTTCGATAGGGATTCAATTTAAAGTTCTGCTATACTTTAAAAAACACCTATATTTATTAAAAATTATCAAAATTATTTGAAAAAAAGTATATGTCCACTATTTAAAAAATATATAAATTAAAATTTTAAATGATATACAAACAGAAGCACACAATAACAATTTATGTGTCATTGTATTTGGTAATATAAATATATTTCTCATATTTTCTGTTTTTAATTAGTTACCTTCACAATTAATATTCTAAAATTACTCATAGATCCTCTAAATCACTTAACCAAACAATTTTTTTTAAAAAACATAGATCAAGATTAACAGTACCATCTGCTGTTTACAGAAAAAAAATCATTTCGTTTTATTTATCAAGTTAGATATCTTATTATCTCGAAAAAAACAAAACGAATGAAATGCCGAATCCACATTTCCGTATAAAGAAATTTGATATTCTCGTTTTGTCATTTTCATATAATAGAAATAAAATTCACATGAAGAAGTCAAACGAGATTATAAAATAGTTAAAGCGGCCTTCTCATCGATGATTTATAGATATTTCGTGATTGTCGGGCTATTTCTGTATTCAAATCATGTGAATTATAATCGTATATACTATTTTAATGCCATTTATGAATAATATTTCATTTCTGAAAACATACACTGTTTGTGTGTGTGTATATTTATCTACAATAGAATCATCTCTTTTAAAATTATTATTATTTGAGAAATAAAAAAATATATACTGATATAAAAACATGTATAATTGTATTGTGAAATAATTTCAAATTTAATTACCGGTATTAATGATTTTTATTAGTCAAGTTTTTTGTATATAAAATGACTAGAAACGAAATAGTTTTTTTTAATACAAATGAATTAATATTTTTTTTCGTATAAAAAAAACTATAAATATTATTTTTTATATAATCCGATCATAAAGGTTTTTATATACTAGTACAAAAAATGAAATTGCTTTTTTGATTAATGATTCATTTTTGATACATTGTAATGTGAAATATTTAAAATATTTTTGAATATTATAAAATAGCTAAATTTATGTCTTTCTAAAAGAGATTTTGAGAAAGAGTGGGAAATCATAATTTTTCAAGTTTTTTCTTGTAGAGGAAAATGGTGATTTTGGGTATCAAATTATTTATGTACCAAATGAAAATCTGATCTCTAAAATGAACTTAATTATAACAAAATATGATAATTGTAAACTAGTAGAAAAATTTAAATAAAAAAATATTGAATTAGCTCTTGAAAAAATTAAATTCCTGAAATTTTGTAATTTTTTGATGATTTAGTTATGGTATAAAATAATATGTTATTTTTTAATATTCTTTGGCATTGAAGATACATTATTTCGATTTTAATTAAATTAAATTTGTATACAAAACTATCATTATGTGAATTAGAAAAAATATAACTATTAAATAAGTTATTAAGTAATAATAAATAAATGTAGCAAATTTCGAATACATTGTATAAGTAGATTACAAATTTAAATGATGAAATTTAAAAAAGGCCCTTTTATGAACTGAAAATAACCTGTTTTGGACTGCAAATTCAATTTAATGTTCTATCACGCTTTAAAACATTTTATATATATATATATATATATATATATATATATATATATATATAAACATACACAACTCGATTACATCTAATTTTTCTTTTCTAAAGATTTAATATTTATTTTAGTTGATTGTCTGTTGAAGGTTTGAACAATATTTTTAGTGTTCTTAATTGCTTCTGCAGGCAAAAATTTGTTGATAAAACTTTATAAGAAAAAATGAAAGAAATAATTTAAAAAGTCCTGTATCATCATCATTAAAAGTCTGTGTTAGCATCCCAGAATATTCTATTATGTTTATAAAATATCACAAGAATAAAAATAAAAGTTATGAAGGTAATGGTAGAAACATTTTTTGTTAAAATTATATATCAAATTGTATTTTTTTATAAAAACAGAAATTTCAAGTTACAACAAATATTGGTAGAGAGTAATATGAATAAATTATAATAACAGGAATAAATCCAGTTTTTATTAAATGATTTTGACATTTTTCTGTATTAATGTATTCATTCAATAAATCAAAATAAATAACATGAATTAATTTATGCCAGATTGTTTTTAACTTAAAAGAAAAAATATAAAAGGTGACTTGTACATTTATTTCAAGCAATTTAATGGACTGCTGTTTGTTCTTAAGGTATATTTTTGCTATTTTTTTAATGTTGTCGTCGTCGATAACGCTCTTTCAAAAAAACCCATAAAAAATAACGAAAATTTACTTTGTTGAGATTGAGTCACTGATAACATTTTATAACAAAAAAATATCCCCTACACAGTTTTCAGTATTAAATGACACTAATTTTTTTATGATTATTCAAAACATCGTACAATAGAAGTAGGTGTTAGAAAATGTCACATTGAACGTGCGACGTGTCGGAAATGAACTCTGTATGCCTGACGAGTATGTATGTGTAAAATGTGTGCATTTCACTATCAGGAAAGGGCGCGTTCTTTTCGACGCGACTGCATGTGTGTGGCATTAAAAAGAGGGGATGACACATCACACGCACGAATACGCGTACCACGTTTGTCTGTTGTCAATCAAGCTGTCAATCAGAAACCAGTGCACATACATCGACATAAACCCTGCATCGATTTCCTGCAAGAGCTTGGTCTCGAGCTGTTTAGCTCATCAACACGATCCACAGGATCATTCAACGTTTTTATCAGTTTAGGTCAAGGGAATCGCACTGAAACGAAGAAAATCAGTTTATTGGGTGTAATGGAATTGATGTTCTTATCTTTAATAACAGCGAGAACATACATGCTGTATAATATCGAGTGTTTGTGTTATGGTCACGTATATTGGTAACAAGTAGATGAACTGCTCGTAGTTTTTTTTTATATATTGTTTTAATCGTACAGAAATATCGAATTAATTACACGCAGGAACGAAAACAAACACTAGATGTTCCAATTTACAATTATCGTACGTTTTAAAAAACATTTTTTATAAAATCTAATTATTTTAGATTAGACATTTTATAGAGGTCACTTGTTATAAAATGTTATCAATGACTCAATCTCTGTAAAGTATATTGTGTTCTTTTAAAAGAACAGCACATCAACTAAGTTGTAAAGAATGAATAATTAAATTCGCATTTAAAATTATTTTTATATTTATTTAAAAATTGAACAATAAAATACATATTAAATATTAAAACCTAATTATATTTTCATGAAAAATGGTCATATTTTGAATTATTTTTTTATCAAATACATTTTATGTAGATTTATTTTGCTATTACTTTAAATCTGTTGAAATGCTGTTAGAAATCATATTTCTCTCTTAATAAAAATGTTATAAAGTCAAATTATACCTTCTCACCAGAGTTTTTTTTGTGTGATTAATTTTATACAGTGAACTAACTAATCTCACTCAAATACCATTACAAGATTGTGTGATGTTGGAATAAATAAATCTGTGTAATAAAAAATATATCTACAACACAAATAAATTATTCACCTTAACATCATAAGATTTTATAAAAATGTTCAATAATCACTTTTGCCAACGAGCATTTCAATGATCATTTCATCATCGACAGAAATAAAATCTTGTAATGTTATATATAAAAATTTAATGCAGCATCTGATGATGATGATATGGCAATCGAAATACACATCAGCGAATAAAGTTAACAATAAACGACTATTAAATACTTTCATAAAATCTTATGATGTTGAGATAAGTGATTCATTTATGATACAGTGGATATTTAAATTTTTTTATCATATTACATCAAGACAAGTAATAGATATTTTTTCTACTTTAAAACATATAAATTAAAAATAAAATTATTTACTGAATGATTTTATATAGGGTATTTTTAAATAGACTATTGATTATAAAATTAAAAATATATTAAATATTTTTTTCAGTTTTTCGATTTTTAAAATAAACATTTTTTACAAGTGCTAATAATAATCTTGTTTTACAAATATTAGTAAATTTATAAAATTAATGTTGAATTAAATATAGAAATGATATTTTCATGTCAATATTTACAATAATTAATTTAGTTTTTCTTTTCCGAATATATAAAATATTTTTTTAATTTTATATTTTTTTGTCACAACAAATAAATCACTACTCTTAATTAAAAAGATGTATTATAAAATGTTCAATATTTATTTATTGTCTATTTTATAAATAAAATCCAATCACACGTTAAGACTACAAACATTTTAGATGATTTAGCTAAAATAGCTAATTATAATTGTTATTTATTTGTATGTAAAGAAAATACATCAATTATGTATCATAGAGATCACAATTTTAAGTTACTACACATTCAAAGAAAAAAAAATTATAATTAAATTACCTTTTTCTCGATTTCATTTCTATTAAAACATTTTTTAACTTGTAATATTCAAAATATTTTTTAATAAAAAAAAGATGTTTCAAACTATCATAGTTTAATATTTCTGTTGTGGAATGCGATATTATTTTAAATTTATAAAATAATTCAATACATGCATACAAACATACATAATATATATATATATATATATATATATATATATATATATATATATATATATGTATTGGAAATGTTTACGTGTGGGCTTTATGATTTTTAATTTATGGAAATGTGTTTATCAGTGTTATATTTAGAAACGCCTATAAAGTAAATAACCTGTTTATCAAAAATATCTTAAATAAGTGAACACGTTAACTTTTAAACATATGTATGTATATGTGTAATATATATATATATATATATATATATATATATATATATATATATATATATATATATATATATATATAATTATTCATATTTGATAATATCATTTTAATATGGAAATAAAATTAAAAAAATATGTATATACGAATAGCAAGGATGTTTCATAACATCAATAACAATTTTTCATTTTCTACATGGACACAACACAAAAAGAATAGAAACCGGAATATAAATTATAGTAACAAGATTTTATATATGCTATAAAATAATATGTGTTTTATGTTTGTTGTCTGTTTTTTTTCGTATCTAACTTCTTTCTTCTTGCCGATTTTCCAAGAACTGTAACCGAATATTGTACCATTAACTATTCGAACTCGACAATATTTTATCAAATGAACATATTCTATATATTCTAATAGGTTTAGATTCTATAAAATATAAATTCGTGATTTTTTGTACTGTAAATAAATCTATTTGTATAGATTTATATTTATATATATATATATATATATATATATATATATATATATATATATATATATAAACTGTGTCACAGAAAATTTAAAATAAAATCAAAGGTAGTTGTATGATTGTTGTACAAACTAAAGATTTGTAATTTAAAAAATATAATTTTAATTTTAAAAAATAATCACCTTGATATTCACTGATTTACCTCATAAAAAAGCACAAAGAAATGAAACAGTAAATAATAATAATTACTGTAATAATCAACTATATAAATCTTCAGTTTATAAATATCAATTATTGAATAAAACCCTCTAATAATTTATTTTGATTTAAAAAATATAATATTTGTCTTATCTATAAATTTTTAATACAAAGGTGTTTTTTTAAGTGTGATAGAACTTTAAACTGAATTCCTATTCAAAAATTCTATCGAATGTATATAAAGATATGATAAAGATGTTTTTTAGGTTGAATAAAATTTTCAATAGAGATTCAATTTAAAGTTCTATCATAGTTAAAAAAAAAACTACTCAATTTGCCTTATTGATTTTATTTAGTTTTCAAAAACAGTTTCATTCTTTTTCCAATTAAATATTTTTTTTTCTTATCTCATTACTACAATTTTTAATTTCAATTTCATTCGTAAATATTTTCTTATTATTCCTAACATAAATCTATCCATAATTGATTATATTATTTAAATTCACAGAATTATTTTAAATTCATGACCTTTGTTTCATTTCCGTAGTTAAGGACAAATAAAATACGTTGATAGAATATTTCTTATTCTAGAAAAGTAGAATATTAAAACGTTTTATAGAATTTAAATATATTTAAATTTTGTTCTATTGTTAACTTTTCATATCAATAAAAAATGTATTATTGTTACGAAATTCTTTTTACTTTCATTTCAAATAAAAATACTTTATTATTTTCAATTTGTATAGAAATATATTTTTAACTTCACTTGTATAAATTAATAGTAATAATAAAATTCATAATATTTATATAAAACCATTAGTTTAACAGACAAATTTATATACATGGATGAATGGGGATATATAAATTTAAACTAATTCAACTTCATGCAGTCACTGTTATTAAATCAATACAAAATTTCATCCAATTATGAACAATGAATCGTTGTGTAATTTATAATTATTTTCAACAAAAACAGGATGTAATCATATAAATTTATCGTATTATCGCACAAATATAAAATAGTGTATACAGCAGAATGTATGTAGTTATTAAAATTAATCTACAAGTTTAATCAAATAGTATATTGTTCTGATAAACGCTAAATTGTATTAATTGAATATTTCTCAGGTGAAAGCCTATTGTACTAAAACATTTACATGTATTATAATACAACTTTGAATAAAGAACAATCGACGTAAATTATATTTAATAGTAATTAATGTATTTATATAACTTTTTTTAATATACACTGTATATTTTTAAAATAAATCAAAAGTATATTAAAATAATTATACCTTATAAAGTATTTTAGTAAAAATGTTTTTTGAACAGAAATGTGTTTTATGTAAATTATTTCATGGCTAATTTACTTGTATAAAAAAGAACCATTCATCTCAACACTTGTTTTTAAAAAGTATTCATTAACAAATATTTTTTCCAGATAATTTGTGATGACAGAGATAACTTTTTCATAAGATTTTTTCGAAAAAAAATTTTAATGACTTAAAAAATGGACAGGTTTGAATATATAATCAGTTGAAGATCTTTTTAAAATTGGACTTATAAAATTTCTAGAATGTCAGAAGTATTGTGCATTAGACAAGGGAAATTTGTATTGGAAGAAAAATAACCAGAATTTTTTTGTTGTTCGATAAATAAAATGTTTTAATCAAATTTTATTTATATTCGAACTCCTTTCGTACATTTCAAATGTATAAATGACATGTAATAAGTTGGTAACAATGAAAGAATTTGAAAAAGGTTATTATTCAGCAATGAATTGTTACATATATATATATATATATATATATATATATATATATATATATATATATATATATATCTGTATGTATGTACAAACACATGTAATTTAAAAGGGCCGCTACAACATATATAATTTATTATTCAAATACAAACTGGTTACTACAAAACTCATTATCGAAATATACAAATAAATTTCTTCATTATAAAAGCACCATGTCGGCGTGTCGAAGAAGACCTCTTTGTGTATAATATTAAATTTCTTTTTTTATCATAGGATCGCTTTTATCACAACTGATAGTTTAAGTAGTAAACGATCGCAATATTTACTAATTCAACAAACAATTTAAGATAGGTGTTTTTTCTCTTCCTCCAAACACGCTATCATTAAACGACCGCCGCGAGCAAAACAAATCGAAAGATGCTGATCTGAAATGTTATGATTGTCTTTTATCTGATCCATATATTTGCACGTCGAGCGGCACCCGAAACACAGAATAAACAATTCAAATAGTGTTTTACAAGACGATAATATAAAGTAAATAGTGGAAGACGGTGGCGTACAAAGTCATGATAATTAAGCTTACACAAATTTACCTGTTTATCAAGTCGTTATAAAAATGTGTATATACGTACATCGTATCCCTTTGTAGAGACATGCTCCGATATTTACTTTATGATTTTTTCTTAAAAAAGAAACTGAATAGTTTGATTGTACTATAAACAAGGGAATTTCATATGGAAAATGATTATCTGTGAATATTTCTATAAAGAGTTTAGTTCACTGCTGGATCGCTTATTTTAAACGTGTTTTATTTATATACAACGTAGTGAAATAATTTAAAAAAAATACATATGATATATTAGTTTTAATAAAAATATCAGTTCAACAGAAATTTATTTAGAAAATGTGAAATAGTTTCAAGAATACGTAATAAATTTTACAAATCATTCTTGAATTTATTAATGACTCATTAACAAAAAATTATATCCTTAATAATATATTTAAATATTTTAAAATTACTTCTTAGTATTTGAATAATAGTGCGGTTTCCGTATTCCTATCTGTATCATCTTAAATATTCATCATATGCATACGTGTTATGCTATTTGTAAGTGTATGTTTTGAAATGATTAAATCAATTAAGTATTTGGTTGTAAGTAATAATTTACATCTTTTATATTTTAAAATGATTATATTCTGGAAGTTATAAATATAGAATCATCCAAATGTAATACCTAGATTTATGTTTTATTAAAAAGTAACAAAAGACACTATACACATGTTTCTTTTCAATAAAACATAAATGTAGGCGTTACTTTTGGATGACTCTATATTTATCAAGTAAGTTTATATAATGTCTTTCATTTTATATTTTACATTTAAGTACGTTATTTATTTTAATAAAATATCTAATTAGTGTTCTACAATTGACTTTGAATAGTTTATATATACGAGAGTCGTTTGATAAGTATGGTAAGAAAGAAAAACTAATTTGAAAAATGTAATTTAATTAATTAAATTAAACAATAAATAAATTTACCATACTTATCAAACGACCCTCGTGTGTGTATATATATATATATATATATTATATATGTGTGTATGTATATATAATAAAAATAAATTTGTGAAAATCATTTAATGAATATATTTTTCTGGATAAAATCGTGTACTAAAATTTCAAAGATAATAAGGATTTAATTTCTCATAACTAGAAAAGCGTTATTCAAATAATTTTTATCCGATTAAAAATTTAGTCGTAATTTCTTAGTCATAAAATTAATAAAAATCTGATGATTAAATTTTCATTTGATTGATCATCCAACTGAAAAATCATGTCATTTTAGTATTCGACTAAATTTTCATCCGATTAAAAATTTAGTCATAATTTCTTAGCATAAAAATAATTAAAAATCCAATGTCTAAATTTTCATCCGACTGAAAAAATAACATATCATTATAGTCGTTTTTTAAAAATAAAAATTTACTCAGATAAAAAGATATTAAAACAGACTAAAATCTCAAGTTATAAGACATTTTCTTCCCTTGTGTATTTGCTTCTTCTTCGGAAATGAATTTCTTTGTTAAACAGAATTCATCCCACATCACCACTTAAAAGATGGAATTAAAAGTGTAAACGAAACCCTTATTTGTCTTATATTTTAATTGTTTTACATACTTCGATAAAAATGATTTAGAAATTATTATATTTCATTAATAATCATTTAAAATTCAGTTTCATTAAATTTACAAATTAAATTCCATTAAAAAATATGTGTAATTTCTTCAAATAAAATAATTTTAATTGGACATTTGATTTTTTAGTTTTAAATAATTTTTTGTGACAATTGAATTAACTAGTCGTATTCAACTAATAATGCACAATTTTGAATATTCAAATCAATCAGTATATTAAGCACTTAAAACGATTAATGACTAAAAATCAATCATGACTAATAATTAATTTATTAATAGTTAGTCGTCGATTGATTTAAAAACGACTAATTATTAATCAATCGTTTTATCAATCATTAACGACTAATAAAATTAATTTTACAAGACTAAAATTTCACTTAATTTCATTAGTCATCAATCGGATATTTTTTGCCCTACTCTGCTAATAACTTTTTACTGTCTATTTTGAAAATGTTGAAATTCCAATTCTATCTGTTTTGAAATTCCAACAAAAATTCGATTAAATACCAAAATAATAATCAAACAAAAAATTAATGTATTGAGTAAATTTGTTTGTTTTAAAACGTCACATCCCGTTTAACAAGTTCCTTCTCGCTTCATAACAATTCAGAATCTGAAATCAAATCAAATAAATTAAACTATAATTGTATGTATGTGTGAGACATTAGATGGTTTGGACATTAAACGGAGCACGTCAAATTAAATAAGCCTGCAAACATGTGTGTGTGTGTGTGTGTGTGTGTGTGTGTGTGTGTGAGGCATGAATTAACACCAGCACTAGATTGTGTTGATTTATATTATGATTGACATTCGGGACATTTCGAACATATGCGTTTCAGCTGTAAACTCGAACAGACACACGTGTCGACGCTTAATAATGTAAAATTAACGCATCGCAAAATATTGTTCTTTCTCGCATAATAAATATTATGGTATGGGATTTTATACCACCCAGTATCCGCTGGATTTATTTTTCTTTATTTTTTACGAAAAATATTAAAATGTAGAAAATATACGCCGTAAAGATCTCTTGGATTATTTAAAATACGTACAAAATCGACAAAAAAGGCATAAAAGCGATCGTTGATATCGATTTAATTAAATATTTTGATCTCTTTTTAATAAGTTCGTTGTATATTTACGGAACCTGTCATAATATGTATATAAGACATCAAAACATATTTATAAATGATTAAATAAATATTATAAAATGTTTAACTAAACAAAAATTTATCTATAAACACTGAAAAATCATTAAATCTATCTATAATTTTTACATAGGCGTATCATTTGTGCTACATAAAATATGTTATCAAAAAAAAAAAATTAATGGCGCATTTTTATGAAAATAATACATGATTTTTAAAAAATACGTATAACATCGAAAAAAATTAAATAATTATTAATACATAAATCTAGATTTTAATTTTCTATATCAAAATTTAAGTTTTGTTCTTTTTTAAAAAATCGATTTTTTTAGATTTTTAAAAACTAATTGCTATCGATTTTTTCCTTTATATGTCACTTATATTTTATCATTTTTTTTCTACATTTTTACTATGTCATAATAATAGTAAATAAGCAAAATCAAAAATTTCATCTTATCTTTATGTACTCAAATATTAACATTTTACTTTAATGAATTATAATTTAAATCTGCCAATACTTTGAAATACAATTTATAAAATTATATATATATATATATATATATATATATATATATATATATATATATAAATAAGTTTCTATTGATTAATATATTTTTGTATTTTTTTTCTATTACAGTATATAGGGTTATCCAAATGTGACGCATAGACTTGTGTTTTATTAAAAAGTAACAAACAAAACTATACATATGTTTCTTTTTAATAAAACACACATAGGCGTCACATTTGGATGATCATATATTATGTTGTCAAGTATCTCCCTTCCGCTTTTTTTTTTTTACATAGCCGCGAAATTCAAAAGACAAAAAGGCGGAAGGGAGATATTTGACAACCTAATATAAATAATCATTGTTCAATAAATACAACTATGCTCATATGTATTAGACTTCCCTGAAAAATGCCAATATTGATGTTACTATTGAATTTCCAAGAAAATGGGTGTCAGATACGTTTAAGTTTAGTAATAAGATTTTATGGGGTATTTAATAAATTCGGTAATTAATCAATAATTAATAAAATAAATAAATACGATGGATGTCTAATACATATGAGCATAGCTGTATATTACTTTTAAATAAAATTTATATTCTTTTTAAAAAACAAAAATTTCTCATATATTTTTTTACGAAAGATTTTTTTACTATATTTTTATTGATTAGTATTATTTTTTTTGTATGAAAATATCGTGTTTCCAAAATGTACGATTTTTAAAATGAAAACATAAAAGTCATTCAAATGTAACGCCTAGATTTGTTTTATTAAAAAGAAACATCTATATAGGGTGGTGTATAGGGAGGGAAATATATGTATAGTTTATTTTGTTCCTTTTTAATAAATCACAAATCTATGCGTCACATTTGGATGACCCTATATATTCAAAAAAATATATTTTCTATATTTAAAAACCACCTTATTCAATAAGTGTTAATATTATTTATCTTTACACCTCATTTTATTATTTTTTTATTACTATAACTTTTTTATTTTCAATGTCAAATAATGAAAAAAAATTATATTCTAGTATATTTTTAAAAAGTGAAATGATAAGTAATATTATTGAGAAAAAGATGTTTTAAAGTGAAAACATATTTTTTTGAATTGTAAATATAAAGTGTATTAATACTTTTGTTTGTCACTATGTATAAAATATAAAAAATGCATTCACAATTTTACTTTTATTAAACATCAAAATAAACATTCTATTAAAAGAATGTGATTCGTAACGGTTGTAAAAAGTACAATGAAACTATACCAAAAATAAACCACAATAAGTAAATTAACGACTGAATTCGGAGAATTGTTTGCAGACGGTAGTATACATTTCTGCTCGAACGTAATATAAAATGGAAAAATCTAGTCGAAAAGCACAATCGTTAAATAAATATAAGAGATGAGTGGAACAAACTCATCTGTGAACAAATACGTCGTTTCCTTGGTTGTCTTACATGTAGATATGAGCCACATCCGATTCAAAGTCATTAACCAGCCTGTGTATACCGTCGTGTACTGCAAGAATCTGACTGACATTCATACAAACAGAACTCTAAAACAATCCTTCCATTAGCTTCAATACTATCTTACAACTAGCCCAGGCTTTACCTTTATATACAATCATGTACATAATACAACATACATACATACACACACCTAAATAAGCGTACACACGCCAACAGAGAATGTAATGGAATGAATTCTAACACACTAATGGATGGACACGGATTTTTTATTTTAGTATTATGGAGAAAGTGGAAATTAAAACATCGCGTTCAACATCCGAACATAAGGATTGATTTTTTGTATACGAATTGTATTATTTTTATTTTTTATATTAATTATTTATTATTAATTACATAATACAAGTTAAAACATGTATATGCCTATTTATTTCATTTTAATAAAATTATTTATATATATATATATAAATTATTAGATTTTTATATATTTTCGAAATCGATTTTAATATATTATTTTTATTTTCAGATCTTTCCATCGGATTAAATGCGTCGCCGAACGAGCCATGTTATTTTCGAGAAGAAAATCAACACACATGAAGAATATTTCGTGTATTGAAAAACATTTGTGATGATTTTTCATTAAAATCTAACAATAAGTTTAAAAAAGTGATGTGTCATAAAAAGAAATACTGAATTGTATATAAAAAAAGCAAGTGATTAATTAGTGTGCGAAACAGGACGAAATTAAAACACAATGGTGTCAAAGACGAATTTAAAAAGTGTTTGGCGCCACAAAGCCGCAACCTTGTGTATATTAATGATTGTAACAGTGACAGAACGCGTGCTCGCACATCCAGACGGAAGCAGCTCGTTGTCGAGTTCCGGTTCCAGTTATGGCTTATCATCCGACCAACGTAAACCGCGCTGTGAAGAAATAACAATACCGATGTGCAGAAATATTGGATATAATCTCACTTCTATGCCCAACGAATTGAATCAAGAAACACAGGACGAAGCTGGTCTCGAAGTACACCAGTTTTGGCCGTTAGTTGAAATTAACTGTTCGCCCGATTTGAAATTTTTCTTGTGTTCTATTTACACACCGATCTGTATCGAAGATTATTACAAACCTTTGAAAGTATGCAAGAGCGTGTGCGAAAGAGCCAGGGAAGGATGTGAACCTATTATGAGACAATACGGTTTCGATTGGCCGGAAAGAATGAGTTGCGATCAGTTACTAACGCGCAGCGATTCAGATAATCTCTGCATGGACAACCACGATGCGAATAGTAGTTCTTCAGGTACACATGATGGGAAACAGTCGGGAGCAAGACCGACGAAAAAACCTACCGGACTCAACAAATGTAAAGGTAAATCGTCAAAAAACTGCCGAGAAACCCCAGTGGGAAGCGGGCCAACCAAAGAGTGCGCGTGTCGGTGCAAGGCTCCACTAATTTCACTGGGGATGGACTCACCGTGGAACAACCGAAGTGCGATAAGCGTGGCAGGCGTACAAAATTGCGCGTATCCGTGCAACGGGACGTTCTTCACAGCCGAAGAAAAGGAGTTCGCGGACATATGGATAACGCTGTGGTCGGGACTGTGCGCAGCGTCGACTCTAATGACACTCACAACGTTCCTCATCGACACAGATCGGTTCAAGTACCCTGAACGACCGATTATATTTCTATCTGCCTGTTACTTCTTCGTTTCGTGTGGTTATTTAGTACGAGTTTTCATCGGTCACGAAGAAATCGCTTGTGATGGACGTGCGATCCGATATTCAACAACCGGTCCGAGTACATGTACTCTTGTATTCTTACTCGTATACTTCTTTGGAATGGCATCATCGATCTGGTGGGTCGTTCTATCGTTTACATGGTTCCTTGCAGCTGGACTCAAATGGGGCTATGAAGCGATATCAAATTATTCTCAATATTTCCATTTGATGGCCTGGTTAATTCCAACTCTACAAACTGTCACCGTAATCATGGCTCACGCTGTTGACGGAGACCCTGTATCAGGAATTTGCTACGTAGGAAATATGTCGATGGAAAATTTACGAACGTACGTATTGGGACCTTTGCTTGTTTATTTACTTCTTGGAACAAGTTTTCTCTTCGCTGGATTTGTATCTTTATTCCGTATTCGTAATGTTATAAAACGTCAAGGAGGTGCTGGTGCCGGGACCAAAGCTGACAAATTGGAAAAGTTAATGATCCGAATTGGTATTTTCAGTGTATTATACACTGTCCCAGCGACAATAGTAATTGGCTGTTATTTGTACGAAGCAGCTCTACACGAAGAATGGTTAGCATCATTGGCATGCAGTTGCAGATCTCGAGAAAAGCCACTGTACTCTGTCGTCATGCTAAAATATTTCATGGCATTGGCTGTTGGTATCACGTCCGGAGTATGGATCTGGTCTGGTAAAACTCTAGAATCGTGGAGAAGATTCTGGAGACGATTATTAGGCGTCACGCCACACGATCAATCTGGCGCCGCTGCTGTATTAATAAAACCACGCGCACCATCCGGATATCCGATTATACCGCCAGGAGCTGGTAGCGTAGCATCGGCAAGCCAACATCATCTCCATCACCACGTGTTAAAACAACCGCCGCTAAGTCATGTATGACAACAAGAAGATGGTGCTACTGTTGTCGTAGCGTTGCCTCCAGGAGGCCCTGGCAGTTCTGCACCGGCACTCAGTAATTATGGTCCTATATAAATTCTTGAGTTTTCACAGATACATACTAGTTTTTACTAAGATTGTTGTCGTACAATGTGGCATAAAATATATTATTATTCAAGAAAATAAAAAGAAAATACTTTTTACAATATAAAATCTTAGTGATATGTGAAATATACAACATTATTCTAGTCTAGTCGAAAAAAGAGGAGATGAAATAAATAACTCACAATGAAGGACTGATTTTTACTTAATGGACAGTACCAATTTTTTTTGTATATATTTTAAATATTTACTTACACGAAAAAAGTGAACTAGCGTCAGTGAATATTTCACAGGTAATTCAAACTCTTGAAAAACAAATAAAAGCAGTTACCAATTGCACTATTGTTGCTAGTTCACTAACAAGCAAATATTCAACTATAAAATACTAAGTTAAGTAAGTCAACCGACACTTAAGTGATTTTAACAAATTAACTGTCTTGACACAGGAAAAATTGACAGTAATGACTGACTCAAGTGCATAACTAATACTAAACTATTTACAACAATTTCGTTTACAATGAAAATTCTTATATTTAATAACAACTATTATATATATATATATATATATATATATATATATATATATATATATATATAAAATGTTCAAAAATTAAAATCGATGAACATAATATAAAACGACTACATGCAGAAAAAGATTTCGGCTTGTTTATTTATTGTCTACTCACATCTAACCATAATAAAATAAAATGACTTTAGTTAACAAAAAAAATTCAAAACGCAAGTCATCTCACTTGAGAAATAGTTTCAGAAAAAAAACCTGTTGCCTCCGGCTGTATGTTAAATTTTTTTATATTATCTTAAAGAGGTCTGGTAAACATGTCATTTTTAAGTGATTTTATTTGATAATCGGTTAAGAATTATGTTCGTTCAAATGTTCACAATTTAGTTAATATTAGGACGTTTTAAAATTCTTGTTTTGTTCTGTATTTTTTTTATAAATATAAAAAGATTTATAAGTGGATACGATTCTCAAGCCATATTTGATCATCGTTTATTGAATGAAAATATGTTTTAAAAAATACAATGGAGAGAGAAATATGGTTTATACTGATAACATTTTTATTTTTACGTGCTAATTGTATCTAAAAAAAATGTTCAACAAAACGTTGTACGAAATAGATATAAAATACAAGATCAAATAATTATTCGTCATAAAGTATACAATTCTTATGTACCTGTCTACAATGTTATGACATCTGCCCAGTATTAAAATAAATATTAGTTTAAGCAGTGGTAGGTCTGTGTGTGTTACCTTTCACTCCGCGTAACTTTTATCTCACAAGAACAGCAGAGTTCGAGGACCACTTAACAGACACCCTAACTGGTCAAATTTGGACAAGTTTTACATTTTCAAACATATGTTCTACTATCAACTTTACACAAAACCGGCTGATGTCTTCACATTATACTTACACACGTATTATATATATATATATATAAATTCAAAGAAAAAAATTAGGTACTAAAAAAATAAGTTTCACACAATTTTTATATCTATTTATATAAAGAAATGTTACAAGTCTTTCCGTAAATAAAATGTAAAAATGTTTTTATGAATAAAAAAAAACACACTGTGAACATTTGAAAATATTAAAAAAATATAGTAAAATAATAAGACAGAAAAGTATAATAAAATATTATGTGAAAAATATTACTGGACAATAATTTCAGTATAAATTGAATAAAAATCAAATAAAGTCTTTAAAAACATGTTACCTTTTTTAAAAAAAAACTGTGACTAAAACCACAATTTATTTCTCAAACTTCATCAACTTTAAAATTATAATTTAATTAAAAAGTATTTACATGACTTAAATAAATTCGTTAATATATTTTTCAGAAACAGGGTGTTCGTAAACAAATAGCTTAGCTATTGTTATAAATTTAAATAAATTTCAATTCGGCAAAAAGCCACAAACGTACACAAATTGTATTATTTGACTGAGAATCGTATTTAATACATGTTTTGATATACAGATATTAAAATCAAACTATAAATAAAACTTTTCGTTGTTCTCAGTCAAAATATTTGAAATAAATTATATATCGATTGTGCTACGAAAATTCTGTGTGGTTTAGTATAAATATATATGGAGTTTAATTACAAAACGTGATTTTAAAATATTTTAAATAAACTGAACGTCAATGACCAATAAATATACAAACATTTGAGACGTATACATGCATATTATTATATCTAATAATGTTACTATTAATAATATAATCTTAAAAAATGGATATACGTAATTAATGATAATAAAAAACAAACAATTATAATCGATTATTAGTGTTTCAGCAAAAAATGTTGTTCCTTTAAACAGTGCTGGAGCTTGTTTGCATGATTTAAATGTAATCAAAAAATTGAAATGAGATTCAATAAAAGAAGAAATCACAATAGTGCTAAATCAAAAAATATATAAATATATTTTTCGCATTTCGTTATTACAGATAGTAGAAACTAAATAACAAAGTATATAAGTATTTTATTTGTGAAACGAGTATATTAGTACTATTTATCTAAATTGATAAGAATGGATATATCTGTCACATTGATACACGAAATATTTTAGTGTACTTGAAACTAAATTTCACACAACTATGATATTCAATGTAATTGTGTGGTACGCAGATTACCATTATGTATTTAAAAAAATCCAGCACTTTAAGAAACGTGGATGGTGAGAACGTCTGTTGAGGATTTGATAGATTAGGAACGAAGTTATTTTCAAAGGAGAAGAATTATTTTCAACGACCAATTCGATATATTTTACCTTTACACAACGGTCACAAATATTTGTTTAACTAAATATATATATGCAGATTGATAATTTTTTAAAGAATAAATATTTTCAAAAAAATAATCTTCTGTTTGAAAAAAAATACTATTTTATTTAACAATCAATTTTAAGTTTTTGCATTAAAAAAATATGTTAATTAAATTTTACTACGAATTATATTTTTCTCGTATTAGTTAAAAAATAAAAAAAATAGTTTAAATTTACAAGACAATATTTTAATAATAAAAGAAATTTTATTCAATTTGCTAATTGTAATGCTTTATGTTTTAATATTGTTTTCAAATTATTTTTGGACCTTTTTTAATCGTTATATTAAGAAAATTATATTTTGTTTTATCCTTGAAATGCTAATTAAACACAATCAATATTCTGATTATTTAAAAATTATATTTTAAATAAATATTGTTTAATAACTTCACATATTCCTGTTCATATATTTTTTTCAAAATCAGATGAATATAAAAATTAAACAATTCCATAAAGACATTTAAGTTGAAAAAATTAAATATTCAAGTCGATCTCTGTGAATTATTTATTCACATTTTAAATTACACAGATCAGTAATTCAATTATAAAAACGTTGTATACATTGTATTAAAAACGAACTCATCTTAACTGAAAATAAAATAAAATACTTTGAACGAAATGTATAAATGACATTTATATACATTTTAATATCAAACATACATAGACGATATTATGTTTTAAAAAAATCAGAAATTTTAATCGCTTTCTGAAACATATATTGCAAATTTTATTACCTATATAAAAGCCATTTTTGAATGAATCGATTTTTTTCCTGTTTTTATTTGTTCAATAAATTTTCATGACTGTTTTTAGAACTTTTAATTTTTATTGCATATATATATATATATTAATGTCTATCACATTTTCAAAAATTCTATAGTAAAAAATATGGAATTAATGAGATATTTTAATTACATCTTATCAATTTTATACAACAAGATAAACAAAATATTTCGATTATCATATAATAATTTAACTACATTAAATTGTATTAATGACAAAGGTTTACTTACTTCAAATATGACAAATAAAGGTGTCGTTTGTAATGGTAAAATATATATTTAAAAATCTGTAAATAGATGTATATAAAATGTAAGAAATGCATGAAAGATATCACGTAAATTTATAAATGAAACGGAACAGCCATAATATATAACAAGAAAAAAAATTATTAAATACAAAAAATTAACTATGGAACACCACATACTTTTTATAAATGCTTATTATGTATTTATTCATTCAAATGTATATAAAATATATATAAAATAATTTTAAATATCGATTAAAAAATCTATCTATACAACACGATTTTTTTTATTTCGAAATGTTATTTTTATTAGAAATAAATCATGCATACAAACGATTTAGGTTTAAAAATGTCAATATGAAATAAAATATATATATGTAACCAAATGTTTTTCTATGATTTAAAAAATGTATTTATATTTTGTTGTAAATAATATAGTGTAATTAGTGTACTGACGTCATATAAAAAACGATAAAATTTAATTGCGTTATGTAATATTTCATTGGATTTGTAATTTATTGAAATGAGTGAATATTCTCAATGTATATTTATTTATCAATTCGTATTAAGAAAATATGTGTATGTCAACAAACTCATTCCAATCAGAATTCTAAAAAAATGCCATACAAATTTAAATAACACAAATTTCAGAAAAAATACTAAACGGACGATTTAACTATGAATGATTTTTATTTCTAAGAGTTTGAATTTTTTCTAAATCAGAAAACATTTTAAAATAGGAAAAATTGTTCAAATCGAACATCGTTTTAATTCATGTAAAAATATGAAAGTATTTTTAAGATTTTAAACAACTTTATATTTTTTTAAAAAGTAAAGAAGTAGTACCCTAGCAATGGACAATATGATAAGTTATAAATTGATTTTTTTCATAATTTTAAAAATAAAATTATTGACATACTAAAATTTCATTTTTTTAATCAAATTTTAGAAATATGGAATATATTTCTATTTTTAAAAATCTTGAAATATTTCTTCCTAATTTTATATATCATTTTAAAATCTTCTAATAAGATACAGATTTGAATTTCTTGATTTTATAACAAAAAAAAAGATTTTCAAAATAATTTTATATTAAAAATATATGTTTATATTTTATCAAAGCACAAACAAACATCCAAATTTCTTCTCATACAAATTAATTTCATTTAAATCAAAAATGTGACTTAAAATTATTATAAAAATCAATTTAATAACTCAGACATCTTGGTTTCGTTAACAACACTATTTTAATACGAATTCATTTATAACAATATTCATAACTCGTATCAAATAATTAAAAAAAGCTTAAATCTGTGACAAATCTATATTGTAATAAATACACATTATACAATTTAATATATGGGTTGAAAACGTTTAAAATATCTTTCAATTTTGTACATAGGCGCATATATATATATATATATATATATATATATATATATATATATATATATATATATATATATCAGGTAGATATGTAATGAAAAGTTGACAATTATGTCAGTGATGATTTGTATCCAGAAGTAGATTTAGATTAAAAAAAAATTATTTAAAAATTTGTGTAGTTTTTTCGAAAACATATCATAAGAAGCATGTTCATATTTTTTTTTTCATTCAAATAGTCTACTTTTTCTGATCATTTTAATTCGCTTTTCGATACAATGATAATATATTAACATTTGATAATTTTTTAATTTATTTTTTATCATTAATAAAATAAGACATTTTAAAAATTTCAAGATAAAGTACATAAGTGATTTCATAATTCCTTCAAATCTGTTTTTAATAATAAACCATTGTTACTTCTGTCTAAATTTGTTGTGGAAGAAAATAATATATATAGAATATAATAATGAATCTCTAAAGATTTCAAAATTAATTCAATTGAAAATATTTTCATGCAATTTACTCTAGTTGTAGTCAAAAAGTCTTTATACAAATGTCCATTAAAAGCAGATTTGAAAATAGTTTGAAATTTGCTATTGTAGTATACTGGATAAATAAAACATGTGTAAAAAATAAATCAGAGAATTTAGACTTAAATTTTTTTGTAATTGAACAAATATTGTAGAACAAAACAAAAATCAGATATTTATTTAAAATAAATACTCACTCAAAAACATTTGTATAGATTTTTTTGTTAAAAAACTGAAAAAGCACAAATTTCTTTCGTACAGATTTATATATTGCCATTTTTGTATATTGTTTGTAATATTAGAACTATTTTTTTCTAAAATACAATGAGAACATTTTACCATTACTAATATTTAGTATGTCTATATGTACCATGTGTCTCATGTAAAGTCGTTTAGTTTTTAGATTTGTAGAACTACGTCTTAGAAGTTGCTGTGAACAATGGTGTATATGTCAATATATCTACCTTTGTTAAGAAAATAAAATACATACATATAATAATAAATAATCTTTTTGATTTTTATACGATTTATTTCCAATACACGTGAAATAAATCTTATCATATTGGATTATATACAGATTAAATATATTCCAGGATAATATTGAAGTTCTCATAGTAATAACTGATTTATAATAATTATTTCATTATTATATATCATGTATACGATTTTTATTACAATTATATTTTATTGTTTAAATTATTCATAAATGTTCTGTTTTATTTATTTCCTTTATATTCCTTTCCTTTACAAACATACATTTGATAATGTCTCGAAAATAAAATATGATTATATTTAGTAACTAACTAAGAATCAAAAAATTAAACAATTTAATTACTGATTAATATAAAAAAAAAACTGAAACACATTACTCATTTATATTTTACTTAGTCAACAGAAAAAATATACTTTAATATTATTACTGAATTTTAAAATACCTGTAGTTGTTTGATACAAAAATATATTATTTAAAAAATGATTTTTTAATCTAACGTGAATTATATTTTTTTTATCAAAAATATTAAATTTAACATTTATTTTTTTATTCTTAAAAAAATAATTTCTGTATCAAATAATTATATTTTATAAAAAATGATTATTTTATAATCTATTTTTTAATGAATCTTGTTTTTGAAAAATATTTTCTATTAAAAAAATAACAAACATCTAAAATGTATCTATTAAATAATCTATTTACTAAACAAACAACAAAACCTAACTGATATTTATTGTATTACAAGAAAGTTCATTAAATATATCTCCTATTTTCCCAACAAAACAATTCCAACTGGCTTTGGAGTTTAACAAATAAACCATTATCGAAGACCGAATACAATAATAAAGGATATATTTATGTTTTCTCTACAATATTCACGGATTGTTTTCAACGTTCATCTTGTTTAGACTTCACATTACAAAAATATTTATCTTTAAAATTTGTTACAACGTACAAAGTAAATGTAATCATTATTCCAATATGTGTATATAAAATTTCAATAATAATGACGTAACGAACAGATATCTATAATAAAAATTCAGTCGAGCATTAACTGTTAAAATAAGAAATGGTTAACAGTGTTTATAAATCAATTAACACGTATTTGTAAAAAAATATGTATGTAAATAAGAAGCTTGTTTCGATAAATAACAAGGAATATTTTGTTTTAGTTTAATTGGATTTGTCAATAGCGGAATATATTAGCAATTCAATTCGTTGGATGGTAAACAACTTCCGAAAACACACACATTGAATATAAAACAATATTATTTCTATTCATTAAGTACTAATAAATAATATAATATTTTTATTTGTGATTGCTTAGAAACTTTTAACCAAATGGAAGAAGTCTCATCGTAAATTTGTACTAGAATTTTTTACAATAATACAACTGTAACATAGAAAATATCATTTAATTCAGATTTATATGGAATTTTAAAATTTCCCAAGAATTTCCACACAAATTCGTATAATAAACAAGCATAAAAAATATATTCAAGATTTAATTATTTTTGTCTATTTTTGTTTCAGAATAGAATTTTGATTCTCTAATATTTTTTGTAATCTATAAACATTCTACTAAATTCCATTAAAATTGATAACATACTATATCTAAAGAACAGAAAATAGTTTTTCTCTACAAAAAAAATAGTGTTATATAATTAAAAAACATACTGAAAATGTTACAGTCGTTATTAATAACAATATTTGTTAATAAGTTCTAAAAAATATTTTTCCATTAAAAAATAATTATTTATTATCCGAAATAAACAAGTATAATTAAATTATAAAAAGGAATAAATATTTTATTAACTAAATTCTTTTATACGTGATTTCATGGTGTTATTTCCTGCATTCAACCCCTTTTTTTGATTATAACTTTATTATTGTATTATATAGAAGATTAATTTCAACATTTTAGTGCTACGTAAATAGAATTCATTTTATTATATAAATTCATTAACATACAGTTTATTTCTATAAATCAATTAAAAAAAATATATTAATAATTTATAAAATATATCAAATAATTTTTCAATCAGGTTTTTACAATTTCAAAACATATCTTTAAATTGATAAAAAATATACAAATGTTCTTGTTCAGAAATCACATTCAAAATTTTAATCTTTTAAATTCATTTTTGAGAAATTAGTTGGAGTTAGAGAAAATATTTTGTTATATTAAAATTAGAAGAGTAATTATTTTTGAATATGATTCATCGTAATTTTAAAAACGTTAGAGTTAAATATTTTACTAAAATAGAAAAAAACATATTTTTTGATTTAATTCACTTGTATATAAAAACTAAATCTATACTAAAAATGATGATTGGAATTTTGTGAAATTCAAAATGTTAGTAATTATATACATACATATTATATACACTCTTTCGACTTTTTCCTATTTCTAAATGTGCAAAAATGACTGTATAAATTTTTTTAATCAAATACTGACGTCATCTAAACTGTAAATGAACATTTCGAGAGTTTGGGCTAAATTGACTGTATTAAAGAAATAAAAGCTCTCAAAAATCGTTGGACTAAATGTATCGAGTTCAACGGAGACTTTGTAGAAAAATAAATATGATTTTGACTAAAAAAAAAAATATTTTCTTTCTCATTCTAGATACTTTCCAATCCACACATGTATATATTTTTTTCTTAGCTTCAAGCATCTATTTAACACTAGATATACCTAAAATTTATACAAACCTATCTCTACGAACAGGTTATTTTGACCGATTAGTGTTTAGCAGAGAAAAAAATATAATTTTTAATCAATTAGTACAAGTAGTAATAAAAAAAGAGCTTCTAATAATACGTAAGAAATTTTTCACTTAAATATTAAAATTAAATGATATGATAAATGGTAGTAATAAAACTAGCCCTTAATTTATTTTCCATTTTCCTTAGCGCAATTTTAAAACCTGTCATTTTGATCAGTTGGTATATCTAGTGTAAATAGAATATTTTTCAGTGGGGACTTTTTATATTGCCAGTTGTTACAACTTGTCAAATTGATTTAAAAAATGTTTAAAAAAAATATATTTCATACAATACAATTAAATAAAATTATTTATTTTCAAAATTAATAGTGTAATGTACGTAGATGTATTTTCTATATCTATATATAATTCTAAATTATTCAAGTATGTATGTATATTTCAAATTTAGTAACAAGTATGGTAATTAGTTTTTATTTTACATGTTTCTATCTAAAAAGTAACGACTGATAAATTGATAGATTTTAATTTCAGTCTTGTAAGTACAATCTGATAGCTTTATTTGTAAAATCCGAATATCTTACAACAAAATATCATTTATTTTCAACAAATAAAGAAATACTATTCAAATATTGTCTTTTTTGTGTACGAAGATTCAGCAGGTGTATATTTTTTATAAAACCAGATCCGTTTTTATATTTCAGTTCCAACAACAACGAAAAAAACGACTTCAAATCATTTCTTTTCAGATACAAAGTTTCAACGTATTTCCATTACAAATACATCATTTAACATAAAAGTTCGTGCTAACAAATTCACTAACATTAATTTCGTGAAGAACGTAAACGTGTCAACAGAAGTGTGAAAATAACGTATGCGAACAAATTTAAAATATCAATACACGGCTACTAATACACACTCCTTTGTAATCATCACAGATGACTGGTTTGTGAGCCGGTTGTGAACAGAGCTCTGTAGTTAAAAACAGGAAACCATTAATGGCATTTGAATGCGTAATGCAAAGGTAAACATGACAGTGCGCGACGCATGCCACGGATTAGCTGTATAGGCGTTATGCATTATCTGATAGTTGACTTAAGCTAAAAATAGTATACTGTTAGTTGGTTCTCGAACATAAGATAATTCTGCGGGATGTCATTCAGGTGTAAAATGGAATAAGTACAGTTTTTGAATCCTGTACAAGTTTTCAGTTGTACGGAAATAAATTGGATAGGGGGTGATTGCTAGAAGAATCGTACGAATAGCTAAAATGATAACAGAAAATGTTGTATCTACTAATCTAAGTATTCATTTTCAAGAATTGAAATTTAACATTTGAAAATCCTTTAATGCAATACAAGAGATACAAAACAATGGAATAGAAAAGGAAACATCTACAAATATTATTTGAAATTGTAGTTAGAGTCTAAATACCACAAAAGGTTCTTATGTATTGTACAATAAATAATTTTAACGTTTTGATAAAAATATATAATAGTGAACTAATTTAATAGTATTAAAGAGTACACTTGTATAATTCCCAAATCAATTATATAATTATTTTTAAATACTTTTTTTTAAAAGTTTTATATATTTATTTTTTGTTAGGTTGTTATGAAACCTTCTGTGAAATTATCAAAATTTGTATGCCTAAAGCAAGTCCTTTAACATAAATTGAAAACATATTTCAAATTATTATAATTATATAAATATAATTATAACAATGTTACAGTGACTAGAGCACTGATTACACAATATTGTACATTTCTTTACTTCTTTGTTCTCAGAAAGATTTATATAACGAAATATAATAGAGAACGTACGAATCTCTGCTACAGGCAATTAAAATTATTTGTCTGAAGCAGATGCTTGTTATGAGACTCCAAAGATGGAAATAATTTAAATAATGAAAATGTCATTTTTTATGAAATTTTATAAATTTGCTAAACATATTTTTTTTGTAAAATTTCCAAACGATAAGTTTTTAATAGTTTAATGTTAATATTTTTTTTAAAAAAAATTGCCTGTTTTTAAAAAAAATTAATATATTAAATAATAATTAAATCATAATCTTAAATATCTTGCAATTATTTTTATAGTTATACAATTATAAATGATTATATTCGTTTTTTTGCTATATTTTAAAATTTTGTAATATTTAAAAACAGCAATTTTTTAAATAAAATTCTTTGTATCAGTAAAACTAAATGTAATTAAATATAAGCGTAGTTTAAATTAAATTAATTTAAATATACATATTTCTTAAGAAAAAAATTAATTCCCTTTGCACATGTTTAAAATTTAAATATTGAAAACAAAAAAATATATATATTTATATTTAAATACATTTAAATGTTGTAAATGTAAAAATGTTATTATAATTTTTTTAATAAAAAATGTTTTCTCATATAAACATTACTAACAAAAATTAAATTCAGATTTAAAGTATAGTTAGAATCATCCTATCTTATTTTTTCTATTCTATAAATTCAATTTTCAAATATTATTCAAAAATATCCAATATGCTTTTTATATTCTATAAGAAATTATATTTCAAAACAATTACTTCAAAAAAATGTTTAAAAAAATAAAATAAATTACTTACAAGTTTTACGAAATCACATCAACTATAATTTATAAAAACCAGAGATATTCAACTCAAAATCAGTGTCTCTAAATACACGACACGAATTTTCACAACTATATCACTTTCACTAATATGCGTTCCAAAGAAAATGTTCGTTTGTCCTAAAAAAAATAAATCAATTTTGAAACTATCTATTAACTAAATTGCTAATTAATAATATATTATTGAATAAATCAATATTTAAATCTAAAATACTAATTAAATAAAAGACATAAAAAAATAATATTTTTAATATAAAAATCATATGAACTACATACCTCTCCACACTATATTAGACACAAATCACTACTGAATTTATAACAACATCAACAAACGAACAGTTTCAATACCATAAAGAAGTTATATAATCTTCGATGTTTCTACTTAAGTAAAAGAGTCAGAATCATAAACGAACTTGTTAAATTGTCTGTTTTAAATATTATAGGATTATATAAATGTACAACGTATGGAAAATTATTGGTATTTTAGTTATATATCATCGAAATATGACGTCTAGATTTGTGTTCTATTAAAAAGAAACTATACACGTTTTCGTATACATCACCCTATATATTCGTTTCTTTTTAATAAAATACATTTAGATGACACATATTAGACGTCAATTTTGATGACCGTGAATATATATATATACACATATATAAATTTAAAAATAAATATTTTTAAGCTAATTTTTTCTTACAAATCTTACATATAAATTATAAATGAATTTTATTATATACATTATCCTATTTATATGTCCTTGGAATTAATTTTGCTTTTTATCATGTCAGTTTATATATATTTTACTATTTTCTTTAGATCTTTAATATATATATATATATATTCAATCTAAATCAGTCCATTGCTGGACAAAAGCCTCAATGAATATCAACCATTCACTAGTATTTGGATATACTCATAGTTGACCAGGCCAGGGTGAAGATTTTTTATTCTGGGTTTACTCCCTTAGGTAGGTTACCTTTATTAAGGCTAAACAGTTCTGCCTACCTTATATCTCCGACCGGAATCGAAAGCAATTCTCTCGCATGATAGACATTGATGCTATCTATAACACCACCACTTGGGTTTTATATATATAACAGGAAATAAAAAATAACCACTAAATATTTTTTTCAATGTACAATATTTAAATTCAAAAAATATTATAAGTTACTCACTGTATTTACTATATTTTTTATATAGGAACAATTAGATGTTGAAATTAAAAAATATATACCAATCATATGCTAATGTTTAAAAAAAATGACTATGATAGTTTGAAAATGAAATCATCCATTATTATTATTATTGAAATCAAATAATTGTAATGAAATCCGCTTTTAATAAATTAAACTCTTACATTAAAAATTAATCATAAAATAAACACTATTGCTAATAGACGTACATTTTTTTCTACTGTACAATAACACCATACTGAACCTATAAATAATGATTTTTTTTCATAAAATCCTCTTATCCATCAAACATTTTTTTTAAATAAAACAATACTCTTATTATTTGGTACTATTTCTTAGCTACTCATTTTTTAAAAATAATCTACTATAAATGCATTTTTTTAACAATTTATTAATTCCAAAAAAATATCATTTTATATAAATGGTCATTTCTAACACCACTATATTAAGAATTTTTTTTGAGATCAATAAAACATATTTTGATTGGAGAAATTTTGATATTTTTTTAAATACTAATTTATATATATATATATATATATATATATATATATATAATATGTATATGTATGTATGTGTGTGTATAATTTTAAATGAAAAATATAAACGTTGATGACATAGTACTTAGAAGAAATGCTTTAATGAAATGACATTCTCTTGTTCTACTGTATATTTCACAAACAGTGGTTTTGATGTACACCTTTTTGATTTTGTTGAGTTGAACGAAGGAATATTAGACCAGAGAACGTGCAACTCATTAGCGCAATGGAAAAATATCGCAGACGTAAGTTAAGCGAAGCTTACACTTGTTGAATACACATATGAGTTAATGTCACTCTCGTTAAAACAACAAAGAGCGTGAGTACATAAAAGAAGGTACACGAAATGCCATTACGTTAATTTTTCTTTCGTCGTTTATGAATTGTCTGAAGTCAGATAATTTGTCATATATCATTCGCGTTTCCTAAAACAATTTTTACATATACATACATATATATATATATATATATATATATATATATATATATATATATATATACAGAGATAAAATGTATGTATAATTCAATCAATTATATGCTAGTTCCTCCTATCGCGATATTTATTTCAAAAACTAACACATGAATAAATAAAAAATCATTTGAATTTAACATATCCTAAATTATATAAACTTACAAATAAGATTTTTAACAACATAAATCAAAACGTGAAGATTAAATCGAATTCTTAAGTTTTTTTTGTTAACAAAACTTCATGTAACAAACATGTAACATTATTATGTCGTATGCAAATATTTTAATAAACCCGTTGTGAGACTTATGACACTGATAAATTATTAGAATATATTTACAAAAAAGATGTATGTATCTGCATACATAAACTTACAAATATATATATATATATATATATATATATATATATATATATATATATATATATATATAAAGTGTGAGAGAGGGAGGGAAAAGGACAAGACGATCGAATTGTTTATTGTTGACGCAGTAATGTAAATACTAGAAAATAAATTACTGAAGATAAAATCAATTACTAATGTATATAAATATGATTTTACTAAAATTAATTTTCTGAATTTATTACAAGTCAAGGTTTTTTAAAATGTTATTGTAAATTTCAAATTTAACTCTACATACATTATTTACTTTTTAGTATAGTTTAAAACTGAGCTGTCATGGTAAAAACTTACCCTGCTATGCTACAAATAGTCGCTAATATTTTTCAAATTATTTGCAAAAAATCTCAATAATAAATTTTAAATATGTTTATATAATTCATTGTTTCACATCACAATAATTATATACCAATTAAAATGAATATAACCAATAATTAATAAATTAAAATATTTTTTAAAAAAATCAGTATACAGTAATTTTATTCTAATTCAAAAATTAATACCTTACATTTTTTTTACAACGATATAACTTTTCAAATAATATTTATTAATATTTGTAAATTAATTGTTATTAATAGTCATTGTGAACTTTCGCCTCTAACAATGCTAGCCCAATAGAGATTTTCCTGTCAAAGTTCTGTAACGATTGTTTTTTCGAGATAAGATTGTCAATCTCATGCTCAACACCCAAATTGAGAGATTCTCCGACTGGGAATCGAACACAATCTCCCACATGACAAGCGGTGATGCATGCCACTAGACTACCAGTCGGCATAAATTTACAGAGGTCGAAAAATCTGAATTTTTTTACCAACTTACATCCATAGTAAATGGTTTTTCCTAACATCTGTTTTCAGACTTTTCATATATATATATATATATATATATATATATATATATATATATATATATATATATAAAACACATGTGTGTAATTTTAGAACTACTTTAAATACAAGTATTTATTTAAATTATAATAATTATTTGAATATAATAACTACATCCTAATTCATTATTTAAACAGAAAGTTTTGCAACAGTTTCATGAATTTACACACACACACACACGCACATATACAATAATAACCGTTATGCTGGCTATCATTTGACAGATTACAATATGCTCCTTAATCGTCCGGAGTGATTCAAACTGGAAACTTGCCGAAATTCTTAATTTTATAGTTTAACGATATTAATTTGAGTTCATGTACTTAGTTTAAATTACATTCCGCCCGGTATATTATGTGCATGTTATGTGAATCGAGTATGCGATGAAAACAAGATTAATATCCAATTTGAAGTTGGTAACTACGATCCATCTTATATGAACACACCCGTTCCATAATTGATGAAGAGCGTGGGTGCTAAGTTTATAAGCTTATTATCATTTTACACATCTATTTATACGTACACGGTTATAGTGTGGAATAGATGATAAATATGTGTGTCAATATGGTTGTTGAATACAGCAGTTATCAACAAGTTATCTCTATTGTTGTTCAGTTTGTGCGTATAAACAGGATTTCGTATTGAAAGTCATTTGTTGAACAAGTCGAATTTAATTATTTTCAAAACAGATTTCGTTTTTAACCCATAACTTTTGTATAATATATTCCTATAAGACGAAAAAATAATAGCTAAAATTAGATAACATATTTGTAATAATAAAAACAAAACACATTACTTATAAAAGTAATTTATTTATGTACAAATTTTGCCTTTCGTTTTTTTATAGCAAATGTGTGATGGGTCACTATGTGTCGCCTTTCAAGAATAAAATAACATGTCGATCATAAAAATATTGAAGTGCACCGCTCCTGCAGACGATGTCCCGAACGACCTCCAAAAAAGGCGCTTTTCATATCGGCGGTTTGCGATTTTTGAAATCAAAAATATGGTCAATTCTTTCAAAGGATAGATTAATGCAGGTATTGAACGAAGGAATAATAAAAATTTTTCATTTTTGACAAAATGGCGTCTACTTGAAAAAATGTTTCATTTTTTACTAAAATTTTCGCTCCAAATTGAGTAATAATAAATATTATAAAAATTAAAAAATAGCATTTTTTTATATAAATATAGTCTTATATTGTTCATTATTGGGTCATTGCTTTTATATTTCTGTACCACTTTAAAACCAATGTTAGGTGAATGGATATTTCATATTTTTAATGACAGCTCAGGAGTAAAAATCATTTGTAGAAAAGTAATGATCTGAATAAAGATAAAAAAGCAAATGATTTTCACATTTCAAAGGTTATTAAAAAAGTTTCAAATTTATTAAATCACACATTACTATTCAATTGAATATCATATGTAATTATTTTTTCATCTTATTTTTTATCGATAATTTTAACTTTTATTCAATTATAAAAAATATTTTTTATTAAATTCTAAAAATTTGAACGCAATATCAAAAGCACTTTTTTATTTCCAACAATATGTAAGGGAATAATGTATAAATTAATTCATTAAAAAAAACACAAAATGAAAATATAATGTAATAATATTCAAATATTTAATTTGACATTTAATTAATTTTACAGCATCAAATACATGAACCAAAGAAACACTCAGTACATTATTAAAAAAAAACTGTTATTTATTAACATTCCTCTATTTTTGTTTAGGTTATTTTACTTACGGTACAAGCTCGCACTCAATTTATTAATTAATATTCAAAATGTATACAGTCACATTCATTACTTTTAACAAGAATCAAGTTTATTTTTTTTTCTTTATTATTTTTATATTCAAAACGAACACATCCATTGAGTCTCGACCAACAAGATGCAATATGAAAATATTTACCATCGCTGTATATATCAGTTTGGTTTTAACGCACCATGAAATAATGATGTCATTAAAATAATAAAGCGCTGTATAACCGTCGCGCACGGGTTATAGTGACAGCGCAATGTACCCCTCATGATTGATTTGAGTTTTCCTATCTATCTTGTTGTTTATAATTTCTCAAGTAGTCGTGTAGTCGTTCAATACTGCCTATCAAGAGCTATTATGACAAATTAATGTTCGACGGACGATTTTAAATAATCCGCGTGTACCATGTACACATTCTTTAAATAAACAAGTTACTTGAAAATATGTACAATATTTATACACAATCTTTTGATCTTCATACAAATACATTTTAAAAAATCTATATAAATAATAAGAAGTCTTTGATTCTAAAAAATACAACAAAAAGATTACATGTACTTTCAAAAAATATTATTATGTACTACAAGGAAATTCCAAAAATATTATCGATCTAATATACAATTAATATTACTCAATAAGATTTTGGAGAATTGACTTCTCCGGTTGTATACACTAGTCGAAAAATGAGAAACAAATCAAGACAAAACAAATATATTCTTCAATATATTAATTTACACAAAATAAAATTGGTGGCATTGAAGATAAATAAATCACTCGTTCCAACATCACAAGTTTTATAAAAATTATTGTTCAATTTATTCACTGATGTGAATTTCAATGACCTTCCCATCATCGTCAAAGCCCTTAATTATAAAAATTTGTAAAAATACGAATAATGAAAAATTATTCAGTCAATATATCTTAACAGCCCTTAATTTCAAAAATCATCAAATTCTTTAAACTGATATTAATTTTGAATAATTAAAAAAAAGATTATTTTTTCACTAGATAAAACGCTTTAAAGTAAATTGTTTTTCTAATAATTTTATAATTTTTCTACTCCTCTTTGAAATTAAAAATTTCAATAAATTTATATAAATTTCTATTAACGATCCCATTTACAAAATCTTAGATACGCTTCTGACAACTTCTATATTATACCAAAAGTACTATTCCAAATACCAAGTTATTTATGGAGTCAGTATTGATTTTTCCGTTATATATTTAATATAAAATCAAAACTAGTTAAAAAAAACTGTCTTATTTACAATTTAACTGTTTTCGTTGTGTATACATATACGGAGTTCTTTCTTTACAAACACATAATTTCTTTAACACGACATGACATCTATGTCAACTTGTGTTAACTTAATAAGTAAATATTTAAATTTCCAGGGTCTAAAAAGTATTACCAGACCACCGTGCGTTGAACACGAGTAGCTGTTCTCGTGCCAGTTAGTAAGTAGATACTATTTTGAAGAATAAAATATTTTTTATATAATAGACTGCTTAATTACTATTCAGTGTATATATATATATATATATATATATATATATATATATATATATATATATATATATATATATATATATATATAACACTGAATATATAGTCCATTTTATTAATTAATGTTATAAAAAATTTCAAACTACATCAATAATAAAAATTTAAATGATTTGATAATACATTAGAAAAGAGTAAGATTTCAACGACGGTAATATTATAACTTATTAAAAATTATTCCAATTATTTATTCTTTTTCATCGTCTTCAAAACTAAAAAGCTTTTTCTTAAAAAACTGACCAGATTTCGTATTGAATATAAATTGTGATATCTATTTCTATTATACATAATAGTTTATTTTTTAAAATATTTATATAATACATAAGAGACATACGGAATATAAAATAGAAATAAATCAGCATCTGTATTTTTGGCTGTATAACTTGTTGGAATAATTAAAATCAAATTTCCGATTAATTTTTTCTTCATTCTCTTATCACCTCATTCTTTGAATTTAAAACACCTTATTTTTTAATTTAGAAAATATTTTTTACATAAAACACAACACACTAAAAAAATAATACAAATGGACAATTGCAACATAATTTTATGAGATTTAACATAATACAAGGTATTAGTAGTTTCAATTATACTAAACAATACTCTAAACTAGAGAGAATCAAATTTGAAAATTTAGATTTAAAAAATACACGTACCTTACATACATACGATGTATATATACAAGGGTCGTTTGATAAGTATGGTAAAAAAGTAAGAAAATTTAAATTGAAAAATTTAATCAAATTAAACAATAAATACATTTATCATATTTATCAAACGACCCTCGTATATCTGACCAAAAATGATAAATTTAAGAGAATTTTTTTCATTATAAAAAATTCAAATTTATATTTTAATCAATTTTAATTTCATATTATACCAATCGCATAAAGGGGATAATTACGTTCATTATTCTCTAATTTCACCATTATTTTAAATATTTCATTTTGTAGGAGAGTAAACTGAAAATAAAACGGCAGTAAAATATAATTGAGAAAAGATAATGTAATACAATAAATTTTATTACATTGATTTACCCGCATAAAAATTACTTTTTTTTGCTATAAAAACAAAAAAATATTGTCATAAAATTTGGATTTAAAATAATTTACCTTTTATCTCTTAATATACGACACTGACCTATTTATGTGTAAATATAAATAAATATAGTATAACTGACATAGTATCAATTATTAACATTTATATTTCGGTGGTTACTAACATTTATATATAATTTCAATATATGTATATAGGCGGTCCAAATGAGACTGGATATAAATTGGGACTAAGGTTACATTACATTCTTTAATCACATTTAGGCCACCTATATATAATCATTTTCGATGCTATATATAAACGTTTTTAGTCCTTGCCTCTTTAATGTTAATCCAGTAAAGATTTTCTTGCTGGGGTTCCGTAATGTCTATGTTTTTTTAGATGAGAATGTCACCCCCATGCCTAAACCCCAACTTAAGGAATTTTCGACCGGGGTTCGAACGCAATCTTCCGCGTGACAAGCAATGATACATGCTACTAGGTCACCGATCGACTATATATGTATATGTGTGTATATATATACATACAAATTTTACTACATAATTAATACTTTAAAACTAATAAAATGTTATGAAAATTATTTTTTTCAAAAACTAATTAGAACTTTGTATTTAAATAAACATTAAAACCCATATTCTTAATATTATACATAAGACCTATATAAAACATGTATGAAATTAATCAAACAATTAAGGAATAATTTGAGGTTAAATATTAATGATAATAAAAAATATAAGTCAACATAAAATTTAATTTCACAATGTATTCCAACAATAGAAAATTAAATTTACATTTTTGTGTAAACATTTAATCTATTCAAAACATTTAAACACCCAACAAATAGTTACAAAACAAAAATTCATATTTATTCATGCCTAAATAAAAGAAACAAACAAGTCCATGAAAAAGTTTACAAATTTGCACATGTTACGAGGAGAATAATTAAACAGTTACAAACTCAACATATTTTATTTCAACTAATCAATAAGATTTTTTAAATTGCTTTAACGACATCGGTAAATAAAATTTATTACACCACATAACATACATATCTACAGTTTATTACTTTTTTAGGAAACAAAACAACGACTAACAAAATTTTTACACAGCAATATATTGTCTTTTCAAATAGTCAACACCGGGAGCAATGAAAGATTTAAATTAATATTTTACAGAGACTTTGTTAAATTGTTATACAGTCGTTTTCCCCACCACGATTCCAAATCGAACGGTTTGAAATTCTGTAATATAGGGCTCCGTTCACCGTCATTATAAAAAACAACAGCCGGTTGCGTAGGACCTAAAATATATTATAAAATAAACATATTTGTGCTTCTTAAAAAACTTTTTTCATGTTACATACTCGAGGGCCCCGTACAAGGTGATGGTATAGGGCTTACTTGTTCATATTGATTACAAACAATACTCCATGCTGTGAAAAAAAGAATTTTTCAGTGTATTTGTTACAGAATCTAATTATCACTACTAAATGACTGTAATTACTTACAATCATGTATATAACGTATAATTTCTTCATGTTGTGGACTAATTACATCCTGCTGATTTCGATTTTGCTGATAATAATGACTTTTTTTAATACTTCCATTACTATGAAACACTGGTCTTGGAACACTAAAAAATTTTTATGGATATTCAATAATTACCTCACTTTTTACATAAAAAAATATCCATTTAATATTTGTTACAAACACCACAAATTAAGTACATACATTTAAAATAATTGCTATTTATATTAAACAAAATACAAAAAAAAATTACATATATATGAACATAGTAAAAAATAGTTATTCTAAAAATTGATATTCATTAAAAATAAAATAAAAATTTTCATAATTACTTTTTTAAAAAAACACATACTTTAACTACATTAAATATATTTTACAAAAAAATAAAACTGTTACAAACTTCAAATAAAATTAATTACATAAAATGATAGTAAATTACTTTCACTCTTTTTATTTTTTTCACAATTATTTAAACATCAACTCAGCAATTTACTTTCTAGAACTAATAACAAATGTCAATGAGTCATTGGATCAAACATAACAGTAAACTGTTTATATTGATCTATTTGCTGTTAAAATGACAGGTTTTATTACAAGAAAATATAAATTATTTTCTGTATATAATTTATATGCCAAGATATTCTTTAGATAGTAATAAATAATTAATAATTACAATGATAGTGATTATGAAAAATAACTGTAATAATTATAGTTTGACATATAAATATATATATATATATATATATATATATATATATATATATATATATATATATATATATAAACAAATAAATTATATCAAATAAAAATTGTGCTTAACTATCGTAAATAAAATAATAAAAAAAAATTAAAACAATCAAAGCTTCATATCTTATTAAAAATTCCATAACACAAGATTAATTACAGATAAAATAAATACAAAATAACCTCACTTTTAAACAGATTTTTATAATTAAAAAAGATTTTCAAAATGTAACTTTTAAATATAAGCTGCATTTTGAAGAGTGTTACATTTAAAATAAATATAAATTAAAATACATACTTTGAAATATCGTCATAATGATTTCCAGCAGGTTTTCTAGTATCCCTTAAAGTTTCTAATCTATCCAAATTTTGGCTAACACCTGAAAATGTTGTAATAAATTTTAGGAATGTTAGATTGTATTTTTATATGCTATTACACACCTCGTCTAGTTTTTGCAACAATTTTGCTTGGACCTTTAGAAACGGTGTACATTTTCAGAGGCAAATGAACAAGTATGAAGATTTTTGGAATACAGTTGAGAACATTGTTTCCCCTAGTTGGAACTGTTTTCAAAAAGTTCATATTATTGCTATACCATGAATTAATTTTATTTAAAATTCATTATTAAGTAAATATTTAATAAGTTATAATTTTTTTTAATTAATTTAAAAATTCAGTAAAATATATTTTTTATATTGAAATAAATCAAATATTACAAAAATATAAACAGATGTAAAAAAATAATTGATATTAAAAATTAGTAATTTTAAAATGTTTCCTTATCAGTATTTCATCATATTTTTGCTATAATTACAATAGCAATTCATTATATTAATTTGTATTTTTTATATTAGTACATGTAGTCTAATCAGAATTTACATATTGTACCACTATTACAATAAAATTGTTTTTAAAAATTCTTAGTGACTGTTTTATTCAAGTTTTGTACATTAAAGAAAATAGACTATTTACAATTCAAATGCATAATCATGACTGCAATTATTTTGATTGTGTTCACGTGATATTTATAATAAATATATTGGGTCCCTTAATATTTATTTGTCTTTAATTTCACTTCTTAAGTTGCTTGTTGAAGTAGTTACTGTAAATCTATTTATAGTATTATTAATTCGTACTTCATCCAAACTGAAACAAAACGAAGTAAAATCATTTTTTAAAATAACATAAAATTTACAAAAAAATTTTCATGTACTTATTTTCAATTGTGAAAAGTTTATTTCGTTTCGATTTCCTTTCTGTAAATAAATTTGGTGCAGATGGAGTAACTCCTGACTGAGAAACAGTAAAAACATCGTAGGCACTATTTTGATTGTTATGCATTTCAATTAATTCTTCAGTTCGTTGTGTGAGTGGTATTATAATAGCTTGCTCTAATTCATCATCTCTGGCAGGTCCATACACTGAATGACCAAAATGATCAATTGTTGAATTACCAGAAATTGTTGCCACTTCCATAATTCCAATTTGAGTTGTGCGTACATGATACGGAAAATTTTTATTGGCATATGACGGTAATGTTAGTAACTAAAAAATACTGATTGTAAAGTTATTTATTATTCCAAATAATATATTTATATTTACCATGAACATGAAATGACCACCAAAAGCAATAAATAATAACACTGCACAAACAATTGATTCTCGAACCCATTTATCTATATATGCATTTGCTGTTAGAATGAATGCTGGCCCAGAAATAAACCAGAGAGTACCACATATATTAAATGGATAGTAAAAATTACTCTACAAATTGATTATGTATTTCATTTACAGAATTTGTAAAAATTAATTAATTTAAATGAGATTTTTTTAAAGAAATGAAATAATTAAATTAAACCTTTTCCGAATAATGTTTCAAAGTACAAATTGTTGAGTATATGAATATACACCATGCAACAATACGAAGAATCATAAGACCATAACCAGCAGGTGATTCGTATAAATACAAAACTTCTCCAGGATCAAATACCTAAATAAATAAAAAAATATACAAAAATACAAAAAATAATGTTAAAAAAATTACTTTCTCTTCATATATAAATAATGCTGAATATATTATTGTGTAAAAACACATGAACATTGTTAAATTTATACTTTCAGAAATAGGCAACCGTCCTCTCGTTATTGTAAAACCTTTAGCCAACAGTAGTAATAATAATAAAAAACATATTTCACTTGCTGCAGTCATTACATTTCCTATAAATTGAAAAGTAGAATTTTTTTAGAAATATAAATTTTTATTAGTTAATAATTTTTGCTTACCAAATGTTCTTAGTTTTGGGTAACCCATTCCATTAGTTGCATATTTTAATATTGCCATCGTTTGAAATACAATACCTATATATTGTAATTGTACTGATAACATAAACAATTTATATGTTGAATGAAGAAGTTGACGTGATTTTAATTGAATCGAACATAATATTATCATCAAAAACATAAACGAGTAAACAACCATATAAAACATTAATATCGGTAATACATCTAAAAAAAATATTACAAGAAAAATAATATAATATAAAAGTACTATAATAAAAAATAATAATATGGATGACCTACAGAATTCATCTGCAGAGAAATGTTCATGCCAGTAATCTCCTAAAAGACCATTTGTTAATTTCAATTGATATTTTATATCTATACCCTGCAATATGATAAAATTTAATGTTATTTATTTGTTGTTTTGGAACTGTGGCTTTAATATTATTTTTTTATAAATATTTTTTATTGTATTTATATTAAAAATTTTAGTACATAATCAATAATATAAATTAATAATATTTAAAAAATATGTTAATCACCTTATTATTATAACAATTACTAATTGCAATAAACCACCATCTTTCTCTTGCACTTCGGAAACGTCTTGCACTATGACAAGTTAATACAATTGAACCAAGTTCAACATCTCGCATAGTAGTACGATATTTTTTCACAGTGTAGGGGGTCTATTGAATAAAAATTACATTATTATTTAAAAACAATTAAAATTAAATATACATACAGGTAATGTTGATGTGAAATATAATGTATTATTCTCAAAGTTTTCATATGTTGAATTATAATCTGATGTTGTGTTCCAGTTATCAATAGATACTGTTGCATTATGATTTTCTTCAATATCTAAAATTAGAAATATCTATTAACCCAGAATATAATACAAGCTGAGTAAAGTACTGACCGAATTTACTTTGACCAATAAATTCTCTTAATGTTGTATTATAAATAATAGATTTTGTAGAAGAACTTGGACTGTTTTGTTTCTTTGAATTTTTACTTGTAATAAATGATCCATATCTGCATCCTGATCGTTCATTATATGGATATTGAACAGTAAGATTGATTAATTGATTGTTTTCAATTCTTAATACACTTTCTTTTTCTTGACAAGTCTAAACATTTTTAAAGTTTAATATTACTAAGCAAGTTAATATACATATATTTTTAACTTACTACATCTTTCTTGTATACAGCTGGCCATTGATCTTCAGAATCATAATATAATAGTAAATTAGGTGTTCCTTGTTCTATATTATATTCGATTTTGTATTCAAATTGACCATCTTCAGAAAGAAAACAAAATCTAGCTAGAAATGCCCAATTCTAAAAGGAAATAGTACAAAATTAAAAAAACAAACAAAGTTTTTTAATTATTATCTTACCTGGAATGTTTTTAAATGCCCTTCAACATATTTTGAATCAATATTTTTAATAAAATAAAATGAAATTAATTGAAATAGTATTAATTTCTTCATAATAAAAACTGTTTTATATTAATATTTAATATCAAAACAGTTTCAATTATAAATAAATATATGCAAGTAAATATTTTCTCATTGTTTTATAATTTATACTATTTTTTTAGTTTGAAATGCATAATCTTCACATGAAATAACTTAAACCTTACTTAGTTATAACTACTAACTTACATGAGTAATAAATTCATTTGTAAATATGTCAGATTTTTACAAATCAAATCAATGTTTCTATGACAACTCGTGCCAAACAAAAGTAGTTTCATTATGAAATTAAAATTTTGACTATGAAATAATAATCATATAGTGGTTCATTTATTAAATCTATTTTGATTTAATATCAACTAATTGAAAATAATCTATTTTTAATAACAAAAATAAGTGGAAAAATCTCAGTTCAATATCATTCTGCTTTAAAAACTTTTATAATTTTAATTTAAAATTGTGTGAACATCTAATGCTTTTTTCAGAGTTCTACGAGCATCTAATTTTTTCGATACATATATTAAATCATATTTAAAATATTTTTATAATAGGTTTAGTTTACAAAAAAATTGTGAAAATAAATAAAACTAAATAATATATGTAACATGTATATTAATTTTTATTCATTACAGAAAATACAAATTAATAGAAGAAATATATGAAAAATAGATGATAACAATGAAATGAATGAGTATATATATGTATATATATATAATTATCAACGAGTACTCAATATTAACCATGAATTTTAATTATATACAGACCAATGATTCTAAAAAAAAATAAATCCTCTTTAGAAATAAAAAGAAAACTTTATTTACAGTTTAATAATTTTTAACTTCCCAGTACTAAGCACAAAAGATAAAAATAAATATCAATTAAAAAAAAAAAATAGTCGATGTATTATATATTACACTTTCATTTAAAAAATTAATTGTTCTTTTTCAATCATTACACTCTAACAATACTTAACAATTATTCATAGCTATATTTAAACCATGTTTATCAATATACCGTTTTCTAGCATTTTCAATTAATAATTTTTTTCTTTCTTGGAAGGATTGCATTCGCTCATTTGCAGATTTTGCAAAAGTTGATGCTGCTGTTGATAATGGAACAGATGGTGATGTCAGTGTACTACTTTCTGTAGATGAAATTGGTTGAGAATTACCACTTGATGATGCTGGAGTTTCATCATTTGTTTCAGGAACATATCTTATGTGTCCTTCAAGTATGTTTGAAATTGTGTAATCTATACTATGTGTTTTGGCTGAAATAGATAATTTAATAGAAAACATGTTTTTATAATGTACACAACTTTCAAAACATAATTTTAAAAGTATAACTACCTAAGTCTTGCAAAATAACATTCAATGGAACTCTTGGAAGAACTTCTTTTACTTGTTGAGCCATTCGGAGAATAACAGTATTATTTGATAATTCCGGTAAAACTGTAGAGCTTCTTGATGTAACATTTACTGGTCTGGGTATTCTGGTTCTTCTTTGTTCTAAAGAATAGCGTTTTTCATACTCCATCATATCTTTTGAAGTCATCGGCACCATTGGAATCTTTTGAACAAAATAAGATTTATTTGAATTATAATTAATGATAGAACTGTAGTAATAAAACTTACGTTCAAACATTTTGAAATCGATTCACGTATTACTTCAGTAAAATCATTTTCGTTAAGTTCACCTTTTTCGACCAAAGGTAAAAATTTGACACGATAAAGTGTACAAGGTACAAACAGAAATGTAAGTATGTCAAGCCACCAATCGGAACCTAATGTTTTAACAGCAAGTTCAGCCACAGGAGGTCTCCAAATTTTCAAAGCGACCGGTTGTATTTTTGTATTCAAGTTGAATACATTACTCTTAAATTTCAACACTGCTTTTCCATTCGTCATCGTCTCTTCTGGAAACACTGCAATCGGTTTATTAACCGCTTCTATAATATCTTCTGTAATTAACGTATTTAAAGAAATCAATCCTAGAGCATCTTCAAGAACGCTTTGCATTTTGTAATTCGTTAGCTAAAATATTTTTGTGATTTATTGTTTAAACGGAATGTTATTTTTTTATAAAAGAAAACCATAGAAGAGTATTATACCATAACACTCGAGGTTGCTGCATGCAAAGCTATATGATCCAAACTAGAAACATGATTACTGACAATCAGCTTTGCATTTTCATTTTTTTTATCAATATTTTCAGTTTCAATTACAATTCCAAGAGAAACACATAATAATCTTGAAACTATATTCCGAAGTGTTGATGTGTCAGATAATATTGATGCAAACAACAAAGCCAGAAATCCTAAAGAAAGTCTTAGAATAATTAATACTATACCTATCGGTGTATAAGCTATCAAATATATAATTTTCGATATTTGCGTAGGAAATCTGAAAAAATATTTCAATTGTAAATTAAAAAAAATAAAAATAGGTTATATACTTTCATTTCATATGAATATGAACATTTTACCTGTTTTCATAAAATAAATCTTTTGCTTCTATATTATTCATCATTAATAATAAAAAATAAAGTCTAAAGTCTAAAATGTTGACTTTCTTGACATATATTTGGCAATTCACTAAACATGAGACATTAAAACTGATACGTGCACTATACGTGATATTTGAAAGTTATTTAAATCGACTTTTCTCTTAACTGAGTAATAAATTAATGTTTTATATATGTATATATATATACATATATATATTTATAAAATGTATGTATAAAGTATAAAAATAAATTATTTTTTCAAAAAATAAAGAATTTTCTTCAAAAGGCAATAAATCGCCAATCGCACAACAAATGTAAACGGGATAAAAGTGATCAAAACAAAGAACAGCTGTCAAGAATAAATAGCCTTTTTATCACATTGATGTGAATTAAATTATGAACAGTAATAATTAGTAACTTGTGAATAAAAGAGTAAATAGAATGGACAACACAATTTCAAATCAAGATTTGTCGTCGGATTCGGAAGAGGAACGATCTTTATCAAGACAGAAAACTCAGGACAAACACATAGAAGAAAATATCAGGCAAATGACAGAAGAAAAAATGCGACGTCGTCTTCAGTTCTTCTTCATGAATCCTATTGAAAAATGGCAAGCGAAACGTCGATTTCCATATAAGTTCGTTGTGCAGCTTATTAAAATATTTCTTGTTACAATGCAGTTGTGTCTTTTTGCTCATAGTCGATATACACATGTGAATTATACATGGGACAACAGAATTTCATTCTCGCATTTATTTTTATTAGGATGGGATTCGAGCAGAGAAGTGAACTCGTATCCTCCAGCAACAGGGCCATTGGCTTTATACAGAATTGACGAATTTTATAATACTTTAGATTATGCTTACGAAGGTTATTCCAATCTCAGTAATGCTATTGGCTCATATTCGTACGATTCAGAAGTTAATAAGATGATTGATCCGAAACTGTGTTTATTTCAATACAAACAGGGTACTATATTTGGTTTTAATGAATCGTATGTTTTTAATTCAGAAATAGTGGAAACGTGCCAAAGTTTCCCAAGTAAAAAAAATTTTACAAACGGACAATTTTCATCAAAAAAATATTTAGAAGATGTGAAAGAAGATATAACATTTTCAAGATTAATAAAAGCAACTTTAAGTTTTGCTGTCAAGACGGTCAATTTTAAAGCAGCGGGAAGAATGACGCCACCGGATTGTTATAAGTTTAAAATAGTGATCACTTTTGACAACGAAGACCACGATGGTCAGATGAAACTTTCATTAGATGCGGAACCGGTCAGACTCATTTGTAAAGGCGACATTGAATACGTAACCGACAACAGAATCGATGCAATTTTACGCAGTATTTTAAATTGTCTTGTTATTATTATTTGTTCAATTTCATTGGCATTGTGTGGTAGAGCAATAATTAGAGCTCAGAAGCTTAAAAATTTAACTGTTGAATTTTTTAAAAATATGTATAATAGAGATTTAAGTTCACAAGGAAGATTTGAATTTCTAAATATATGGTATATTATGATCATAATCAATGATATATTGATTATTGCTGGATCTGCAATTAAAGAAGCAATCGAACATAAACAGTTTACTAGCGATCAATGGAATATTTGTAGTGTTTTCCTCGGAACTGGAAATATGCTCGTTTGGTTTGGGGTACTTCGTTACTTAGGTTTTTTCAAAACGTATAATGTTGTAATATTAACTCTTAAAAAAGCTGCACCCAAAATTTCACGGTTTTTGATTTGTGCTTTATTGATTTATGCTGGATTCACATTTTGTGGTTGGCTGATTCTCGGGCCATATCACATGAAATTTAGATCACTAGCGACAACTTCTGAATGTTTATATTCATTAGTTAATGGAGATGATATGTTTGCCACATTTTCTATAATGTCTACTAAATCTCCTATGTTATGGTGGTATAGTAGAATTTATCTATATTCTTTTATAAGTTTATACATTTATGTTGTTCTTAGTTTATTTATATCTGTTATTATGGATGCATATGATACTATTAAACAATATTACAAAGAGGGTTTTCCTAAGAGTGATCTTCAAATATTCATAGGAGAAACTATTGTCGGAGAATTATCTTCTGGGGTATATCAGTCTGATTCATCCACAAGTTTATGTAATATTATACAAGATATGTGGTGTTGTAAGAAGTTTCATACAAGATATATGGCTATGGATGATAGTGAAAATGAAACAAAAGTAGCAACTTCAGGAATCTGTGTATAAATTATTATTATATCTCTACATTATGATTTTATTGAAACAAAATAAAACTTGCAATCATTTTTACAGTATTTTAATAAAATCTAAGTAATTTAATGTAATTTAAATGCACAATAAATTAGAGAACACGCAAAATATTGTTGCCAAAAATATGTTTTACTCATTGTTAATTTTTTTTACATGGCTGTGTGATAAATATGAAAGTGTATATAATTATATATGCATGATTTATGTTTTTGTTGTCTCGTAATCCTGTACAAACCAAATAATTGTTATATCTGTAATGTTATAAAAGTAAATATTTTTTTTTTAATAAAGCAACTTTTATTTATTGTCTTTGAAAACTTATTTCAATTTAAATTAACATTTTAAAAAATGATGAGATAGTTGGTACATAAAATATATTTATTAACATTGAAGATGAATAAAGTGCAATGGAACATTTTATTTATTTTTTGATAATTTTTATATACAATGATGTTTCTTTTTCAACAAATCTAATCCATTTGAATTATTAATTAAATCACAATTTTATTAAATTCTACGTATAACATATATATATATCATTAAAAGATCAAAAATGCGTTAAAAATATGAGAAAAGTAAATAAGTTAATGTTAATTACTACTAATGGTGCAGGTCACTACCGAAATACATTGTCTTGTATAAAAAAATATACTCCTATACTGATTTTTAATAAAAATTTAAAATATTTAGAAATAGTCTTAGATCTCTCACTCTTCATAAAAAATAGTATGAAAATAATTATTTTTATAAATTATTTTCAGAAAAAAGTAAAATATTTATCACCATATTTATCATAATGAAAAATATTTATCATATGAATATTATTTATGGATCGGTTATGTCATCAATAAGAATAAAATCATCAATTTTTTAGCTAAAAAAATAAAATAAAATAATGAGTCATTGTCTAGTCATAATTTTAAACGAGATAAGAGAAGATAGACAATAACATTGAAACATTTCTTTGTAGCTTATCTAATTAAAAAAAACTTTTAATATCTTTACTGCATAATGTGGAATTACTCTATGAAATAAAAAAATAAGTTTCGCTTTCAACCTTCAGTAAGTTATTTAAAATAAATACAGAGATTCTCAAAACGTACGTATCTATACATCGCCGTACTATTCGTTGCTATAATATAATTTAAACATTGTGTATTCGAAGAATTTAACATTTTTTAAATATTAGTTATTACTAAAATGTATTTTAATATTTAAAAATCTAAATGTTATTTTAATTCAATAATTAAAATAAAGTTTATAACGTAATTGAAAGATTGTATAATATTTGGTTTCAATACTGAAATTTTAAATACCTGGATAATTTACTTTCAATCAATTAAATTTGTAATTATAAGAGATTAGTTTTATTGAAATAAAAATATTTCATCGAGAGATAAAAAATTATAAATAAAATTTAATGATTAAAAAATAAAATCGTTTTAAATGCTATTCTACGTATTCATTGTTATTAATTAGATAAAGTATAATTTTTAATATCTAACTGTGTTTGTTATTAATACTTTTAGATAATAATAGTATATTTTTTTAAAAAAATAGTATGGGATTTTTAAGATTTAATCAATTGAAAATGAAATACAATTGTTCATCTTTAATAAAAATACCGTTGTTTTTTCATTCGACTAAATTTTATGAAGATTATTGCGTATTAATAAATGGTAAATAGATTAATATCAACACAAGAATGTTTTAATAAAAAAAAATAATTTAAATAAAAAATAAATATAAAAATATTTTTCAAATACCACACTGTTTTTTTTTTTAATTTTTGATTCGTATTATTTTTGATTTTCATTGAATATTATTTTTCCTTTCATTTAGAACTTAAAAATTTGAACAATGATAAATTCTAAATTTTCAATCTAAAAAATAGTATAGAATTTTATATATAATGTAAATATAGTATTGTAAATAACAACTTGCAAGGTTTCTAAATAAGTTAAGAGATTTATATTTAAAGTTAATTACGACACCACATATGAATAAAGATAGAGAATGTTAAATTTGATTATTTTTTAACAAAGAAATTATTTCCACATAAGGTTTTATAAAAGTTTTCAATGACTATTCACTGTTAATTTTCAGAGCATTATCAGAGCATGGCCTGAAGTTGATGACATGACCATAAAAAATCACATTAACGAAAACGTGAATAGTAAGTTGTTATTGAATAGTTTTATAAAATTTGTGATAGGAAAATGTGATTTATTTGTAAAAAAAACTTAACCGCACTATTAAACTAATTCATTTAAAATTCTATTAAAAATTGAATTAGAGAAAAATAATTAATAAAATAAAATACTAATATCAATTACTTGAAATTTGAATGCCTATCTGCAATTCAGATTATTTATGTATCGATTTTAGGTTGTTGATTTTTTTACAATTTCTATTTAATGCAATTTAATTAAAATGCGTTACGATTTTGGAAGTCTATTTGATAAGCTGTGCTTGAAATTCAAAATTATATTGGGTTTATTTTATTTTACCATCAATTTCTACCACGTATATAATCATTACTCTGTACTGGAACTAACTGATCAACAAGTTGTGTCCCATCTTTATTAATATGTCCCCGAGCTTCTCTTTCACGCCATAACTGCGTAAGGCCACGTTGAGCAGCATTGTGGAAACGTTCTGAAAGTGATGTTTCGTTATTTTGCATGCGTGGAATATGACCTGTATAGCCGGCAATAGGAGGAAATTCGGGGGAGATCCGTCGTTCTAAAACATTGCATTCACATACATAAAGGAATTAAGCTTGAAGCTGCAAAGCGGATGTACCTTTAAATCTGTTTTTGCTCTCGTATTCGTGAAGCATTCGATTAACTTCGTCACGTTGTCGGATTGATGGTATTCGAGGAGCGCTTCTGGCACGATGTGTTCGATCTTGTTCTTTTCTTCGTCGATGTTCTACCATTCGTGTATCAAATTCGGTCATGCTGTCGTCTGCAGCACGGCCAAAAGATTTGCCGTACTGGAAATTCAGTCCTGGTATATATCCTGTAATTATTTAAGTATTTACAGGAGGAAAATTATGAACATTTAAGCTTGGATACATAAGTAAAAAAAATTCGCGAATTTCAGAAAATTTAAAATCTAGATTACTGAAAGAAAAAGTTTATTATGAAAAACTAATTGAAAGTAATGTGTAAAAAAATCAGTGTATTATATACATGATTATTAATTAAGTCTTTTAACAATAATACCATAGATATCAAAAATATGTATTAACGAATAAAATGAAAAATAAATGATTATAGAACACACTTTTATAAAATTTGTTGATGTTAAGATGAGTGATTCATTTGGCCTAAGTGAGTATTAAGTAATTATTGAATAATTAAATAAAATATTGCTGAATTGAGGTAAAGGGTTTTTTTTTACAAAAAATGAATTTTAGTCAAAGTGCCAAATTATGTACTGTAGTTTAAAAAATCAATACGATACTAAACTATAATTTGAACTTTTATTGTATCATTTATAGCAAAATAATGTTCAACAAGTGTTACTACGTCAAAAAAATCAATTTTAAAAGTAATATTATTATCATTTTCATACGAATTATTCTCATTACATGGAGATTATTTTCATAAGCGGTACTTATCGCTTATTGCGTGCTGTTTTACTATACATCCGGATTAAGTTTTACTGAAAACTAAAAACGGCGCCATCAGCTTTTATTATTCGCTTTACTTAATTTTTGCAGTAAATCACTTTTTTATTAAATCAGTTGTATATTAAATCTCTACGGTGAGTTTAAAATTTTTAATTTTAGATTATGTGAAAAAATTATATGTTTTTAAGCAGCTTATTATGAAGGATAGGATGTTCATATGATTTTAATTATGTTCATATTTTTTTAATCTATATATAAGTATATATATAAAGACATATACAAATAATAATTTCAATTTGTATCAATATCTATTTTTAAATTCAATGTTAATTTATTTATTTCTAAAAACACTCCATTTTATTTTACTACTGAAACATAAAACGTTATGGATTATAATTCATTCTGATGAATAATTGTTTAATTTATATGTTATTATTTCTAGGTTTGACTCCTTATTCTAATGTAAATGTGTATATTTTATTAATGTTATAAAAATAGGGTCAATTATTTGTATACTTTTAGTATAATTGATGTATAGGTAATGATATACAATAAATTCTAAGTACAAACGATCAATACACTTACCAGTGTATCCCAAAATGTATCGATATCCTTTATTATTATTCTGATTATCTCTATGAGCATCGTACTGTCCTTGAATTTCAGCATGATTGAGATCAGGACGACCTACATCATCTGCTCGATACGGTAAATATGTTACATTTTTTACCACACCTTTAGCGGCAAGTTCCTTTAAATGAAATGATAATATTTTTAGTTATACATATTATGTACATGAATTAATAACATTTAGTTATGTATGTATATAAGCATATATATATATATATATATATATATATATACACGTGGGCAGAACGTTGAAATTAAACCAATTGAATTTAATTCACTACGAATTGAAAAAGTGCTGATCAAATACAGAGATGAAATAAATGAACAATTATATTTTAATATATTCAGAACTACAGAATATATATATATATATATATATATATGTATGTATATCTATAATTATTGATAAAAAAGTGAAATTATGAATAGTTGTACTAGAAGAATTTGGCGAAGGCCTGTATGTAACAATAAATTTATAGAAGCTAAAATGATGATATAAAATTATTATAAACGGAGTTTATATTTTGATGGATTGAAAAAATATTTATTTTTTAAAATTTTTTTAAAGTTTCAAAAATACAATTTTAAATTTTTAGAATAAAATCTGAAAGATTGGCTGAGACATAATGTACATAGGAAGATATATGAGTAGAAATTAGTATAAATGAAACTTTAAACAAATTTTTCTCAAAAAAATATTTTTTAAATTAGTAATCATATTTCAAGAATTAATTGTACGACCAGTTTGAAATTTTTATAGACCATTCAGTAAATGTTTTTATATTGTTGATGGTACAATTTAGTATAAATATTTTTTGTTTAGTAAATGAAACTTATTTTTTATATTCTATTGATAAAAATAATTCAATAAAAAAACATTAAAATTATATTGTTCAAATAGAATAAAACGTTCAAATTAAAAAAATGAAAATAACAAGAAATTAGTAAAGTAATAATTAATAATAAAATATGTAATTCAATTAAATTATTTGAAAATAAAGTAAGAGTTAAAAACAGAATTAAAAATTAAATAAGATCTTATTACAAGAGAGAAATTAATATAGTTTTCTGATCTTTTATGAATAAAATCTTTTTTATACATGTTTTAATAAATTTAAAATATATATATATATATATATATATATATATATATATATATAAATCTTTTAAATTGATTTAAGTAATTAATAATATTTTTAAAAAATATATTTAAAAACAATATTATACATTAACAATTATATAAACAATATATTTAATATTGATTTTACCCTCATAACTTCTTTGGTATTGGCTCCATAGGGTCGTCCAAATCGAAATTTCAGTGTAGGACAATGACCAGTGTACCTAAAAAATATTTCGGTTAAATAAATTTTATATATGTATTTAAACAAATTTTGAATAAGAATAAAATTGAATAAATAGAAATTTATAAATAATTTACATCGATTTAAATTCCTTGTAAATTATGTATAACAATGATCCGTGCTAATTAAAACATTAAATTATAAATAAAATGACATTAAGTCACATCACAATTAAAGTAATTATATGATTAAAAGGCGTCGCTAATTTCTTAAATTATCATATAACTAAAAATACTGAAATCAATACAATTACCACGCATCACATTTTGTTACCACTAATGAATATAGGTCACAAAATTACGCCAACGTAAGAACGACCTTGGCAGTAATCAAATAAATGCAATGATATGCTAATTATTGTATTTTTTAAACGAACTATTACGTAATACATTATGATAGAGATGCACTTGAAGGAAGATTTTGTGTATTTATTTATCAATAATTACATTTTTTTTAAAAAAATCTGTAATTTTAATTTTATTCAGACAAACTGATTTTCAAAGTAAATATAAGAATTAAAACTATTTTAAATATCTATATTTTAATTTTGAATATTAATTTTTACAAATAGATTTATTTTTATAAAAAATATTAAAAATAGGTTAAAAAAATCTTAGATATATTTTGCAAATTGAATATTTATGTTAACTGTTTCTAAACACGATATACTACTTACAAGTGTATGTATTACATTTTTCTCTAGTGGCTCAATTATAAGATGAAATATTAAATTAGTTACCCTTATTTATATTTGATTTTATTGTTATATAATTTACTTTTTTTAAATATTATTGATCTGCAGCAATAATTATTCTCGTTTTAAATTCTAATAACTCTTCTTTATGAAAAATAATTAAAAAAAGAAAAGAAACAATTAATTATTTTTCTAAATTTATTTTAGAAAAAAGTGGATTATATACATTAAACTTTTTTTTCTTCATTTTGATCACTGTAAAATTACTTGTATGGAAAAAGTTTAATAGTGATTATAAGATTTTTATTTATTGAACACAAAAATATTACTGATTTAATATGTTCTTATAAATACTAAACAGAATGAATAAAAATATTTTCCGAAAGATAAAAAAATCTTTTATCCCATTAAAATTCTGAACAATTTAATTTAAAACATTTATTAACATTCTGATTATTATTGAAAATAATTATTCAAAACAATTTGTTTGTTATATGCTTATGTCTTATATTTTTAAAATAATTTAAAATTTTAATTATAAATTTGTTATTTGGGTATAATATTATCATTTCACGAAAACGTACTTTCAATATATTGTAAAGGTAAAATTTTGATGGAAATATAACAGATATGTCAATAAATCGATGTTTTTATCTGTCAGCAAGAAAATTAATTGATGCGAATTTACGTTCCACTTTATTGAAATGAACCGAGTTTCGATCGACAGCAAGAGAACTTTGAATAGGACCAAAACTGGTTTACATACAATCAGATAACAGAATGCTGTTAACATTTAATGATATCTTCTTGTTTGATACAATTTGTTTGAATAACAATAGGTTTTAGTCATGCATGGAGGCGTTTCTGCATTATATGCAGATAAAGTAGATAAATACTTAATGGGTTTATTTTACTCGTTAACGAATTATTATTTAAGAAAATCACGAATTAAATTATACATGTACATGAAATGTTGAACTTTTATAAACAGATCATTATTTTTTAACTTTCCAGATAGAAGTATGAACTGTTTTAATCCGTAATTATAATTCGAAGTACCGTACTAAATTATTTTGAATAAATTTATCTATTCTAATCATGTTTTTTTTCATATTTTAAATTTTACATAAACTTTACTCATGTTAATATTTACATTCGTAAATAAATTGTATATATTTTTTATGAATGTTATATAAGTTTATAAAAAAATATATATTATTATTTTATCTATTATTAATAATCAACAATTAATATTTAGTTAATTTTATCTTTTTATTTTATTAAATTTTGCTGTTTTCATTCATATATAAATATATTGTTTTTATATTAAAAAAATATAGTAAAATTGTAAACAAAATAAATTTTTCTGGTTTATTTTTTAATAAATTCATATTTTAATAAATCGTTTTATTGACGTTAAAAATTATTTCAAATTTTATACAAATTTGCCTTATATATACATAATTTAATTTTAATTTTTAATATTAAAAAATGTTAATATCAGAATTTATAACAATCTAATTATATCAATCTAATGACATTTAAATTATTCAGAATATTTTTCTATTTGACTTAAAACAGTTTTAAGCCAGATATTTTTTACATACAATATGCACATATTTAACAACATTTATTTAAAACAAAAATTAAATTTATTTAAATATATAAAATTTCTAACCGAATTATCCAAATTTCACGTCATGCTCTACTGTCGAATTTCAATGTTATTTTTAGAACCAGTGAAAATTAACCAATATATAAAATTACTTCAGAATTCTTACAAATGAATCGGAATAAAAGTCTTCTTAAGAAAACATATACCGTGCAAAGAATACATCCAAGTATAAATTAACGTGATATGTGATATTTATAAAACCATAATCAGGGGTAATTTAATGTGTACCACGTGTAGCCAAGCACTACAGTCCTTTTCGTCGGAGGGGTTTTACGATTTACTTGTATGCGTGTGAATATTTCGTACGTCTGACTTTGTTCAACTACTTTGTCTAATTTATGTCGTGTATATTTAATCGTTTTAATAAACTTTCAATTGTGACTTTTACTTTATGTAGTTAGTGTGAAGGATTTGGCAGAAAGATAATTGATATTTTATTAAAACTTATTAATACTTAACTAAATTTACATATGTGTGTACAAATATCAATAGATGTACAAATGAGAAGAGATATTCAAAATAAATATTTTGGTTTCCACACCAAACAAATTTTAAATATTTTTTTTATTATAAGTTTTGAATAAAATATCAAATAATAGTATGCATTTTTTTATTACTTTCTGGAAAAATATATCTTTTTTTTAAAGGATACTAGAGATTTTTTTAAAAAAGGCTTATCTTATTAAAATGTTTTTATAAAAGAATTATGAAATATGAAGAAATCTTTGAGTAGTAAATTTTTAATAAGGGAATTTTTAAAGTTTATCTTAAGGAATAGAACAAATATAGTCGCAATTTAATATAAGTAAATTATCACATTTAAAACAGATTTTATAATACAGTGTTCTGATGATGACAGCATATCTATCGAAATGCGCATCAGCTTATAAATAAATATAGTGAATAGTAAGCCCAAATAAATAATACTGTATTTTTTTATGAAGCAAAATTTAATGAATATAAGATGTACAATCGTTGCATACTTTTATAAGTGTTTTTTTATTAATGAATTAATTTCTAAGAATATATATATATATATATATATATATATATATATATATATATATATATATATATATATATAATTGTAAAACAGTAGCAAATTATTCAAGAAACTTTCACGAGGTCGATTAAGATATCAAATCCAATAAACTAAATTGAAAAAGTTAATATATCATTTACATGTCATCGAAACCCTTCCATTTTATAAACGTAACTTAAATATAAACTATTCTTAGACTTCATTCAATTGATTTATTATGCAGTGAAAAAAATATTTAATCAAAAAATAGCAACCGTTATATTTCATTAATATTATTATACAAGAAAATTATGTTTCGCTGAACTTGATTACAAACGAGAATTAAACAGTTTTTTTTCTCTATTAATAATAATCATATACATTTTTTAATGATAATAAAATTGATTATTATTCTTCTAATTTACATATTTATATGTAGATTTTTAAATATTTCTAATGAATATAACAAGAAGTATGTTAATTCAGTATTCATTGAATTTAATTATTGTTAATTACTAGTAACATAGATCGTATAAGGTACATTAACAATTCAATTTCTATAATCTCTATAAAAATCAGAAACTAAATACTGTTATCAGTAATAAGAAAACTACGTGTACCGTTTATGAATATTATTTCTGAGTGAAAATATCGATATGCATTAATGAATGTGAAATTTATTTAATTGAAAACATTAAACTTACTTTTATACCGTTACAGATTACTTGAAATTGATACTTGTTTATCAAAATACTTCTTTATCTACATTGAAGATAATTCTCACGATAAATTACTTTCTATGTTTTGTATAAACTTTCACTTTTGTTTGTATGAGAATTTTTGCAGATTAATATCATTGTTATTGAATAAATGGCAGTTATGGATTCAAATTATAATAAAAGCCCTTTCAATTAGAAAGAAAATAATTATTTATATTTAAACATTGAAAAGAAATCTCTTACTATCTTATTAATTTTTTTTGGCTGAACTTATACCCTGGATAATTTAAAATCTTTATTGTTTTTTAAAAAATCTCTTTGCTGCTTTCAAATTTCAGGGTGTCATTTTTTTTTCAGGGTGTAAATTTTTGCAATATTCAATATTTTCTTCTAAATAGTTTATGTTTAATAATAATAATAATTAAAAACATTAATTGATGTTATCAGTATGTTATATATACTTTTATAATTTTTTTTAATGTGCAATTGTAATAAATTTAAACAGATTTCAGTTAATAATTGAGTATAAACGAATTTACTACATTTGCTAAAATGCTATAGGATCTTTTTATTTTAATTTAAAATAATATATAATTTAACATAATTAAATTTGAAATTATTATATTTGAATAATGTCTGATTCTAATTGTATTTTTGATTCTTTATATATATATATATATATATATATATATATATATATATATATATATATATATATATATATTAAACACACATTCAATTATTTATTATTTCATAAAAAAATATTGATTGAAATGAAGTTTTATATATCATAAATTAAAGGCATGTTGTGATGTTAAAAATAACAATTTATTTTTTAATAGAAATGTGAATTGAAAAGTATTTATGTAATATTTTTCTACAATATAAAAACACACACACATATATATATATATATATATATATATATATATATAGAGAGAGAGAGAGAGAGAAAGAGAGAGATAGAGAGAGAGATGATGATGATTCATATAAAATTTTTCAATTACCTTTATTGATAATTTCGATACAAATATTTTATATACCATGTTCAATAATATCATAAATATTATTTTATAATCGATTTTGAATATGTTGATACATATAGACGTAAAAACATTGCGTTTTTTAAATTTTTATATTAATTTAAATCATAAAATAATAACAATACTTTCTGTGTCAAAACCGTTATTAGTAATTTAAATGAATCAGTGCGAATAAATTGATTTATTTGTGAAAATAACAAGAAAATATTTGACGAATGTATAACATGAATTCAAGTATTTATTAAATTAATCGAATTCCTACTACAAATGTATGTGAAATTATAATTATGATTAATGAATCTGCAGAATGGATGTTGTGATAGTGTTACTTAAAAATATTTTTATCAAAAGAAATTAATCTAACATTTTATTATACTGCTTACTTTTTTATCTCAAATGTAATATATACGTATATATTTTTTATAATTAAGTATTTTTAAAGGAAAAATGTTTATTAAAATTAAAAGAAATATTTTTGATCTTGTTTAATTTTTTAAAGAGTGATAATATTTTATTAAAATTCAATTTGTATAGAATTATAGAAAAGTAATTAACAATATTATTAAAAAATATTTTAATATAATTTTTGTCAATGCCCCTATGTACCTGCTTTTGATTACAAAGAGTTTATATATGTATATATAGGGTTGCCTAAATGAAATTGAAGGGTTTAGATATACATTTATTTGTTCAGTATCATTGATTATTGTTTATTATCTGTCAGTTTCATTTGGTCACCTATATATGTAAATATAATGATTAAAAATCATTTTAATGCGAATATACACGTACTAAAAATAATAACACAAAAATATTTAAATGAGAGAGAATATGGATAAATCAATGTAGTTATTTTTGACTTCTTTAAATTCAATTTTTAAAGAGAAAATGACCTTTTCGAACAGCTTTTACTTCCAAATATTATTTTTATTAAGCCTATTTGCAATAACTACATCGAAAATTCCGTTTAATCGTTTAAATCAAAAATGACAATAAAATAATTCTAATAAAACATCTATCAAATTATACTTTAATAATAGTCGTCTATAAAATAAAAGTGTTTTATTGTTATGACAAAAAATCCAATATTTCTTACATTTATACATTTATGTAAGCAACAATTTGTTTATATATATATATATATATATATATATATAATACGTACATACAGTGATTATTACTGTTACAAAAACGAATATTCAGACAATAATGTTCAAATTTCCTTAAACGAGGTCGTTTCCAAACATTGATATAGGTTGACGTGTTTACATATTTTTGCACGCAATTTTTATTACTATATTTGGTTGTTGGTTTCATGTTTAACTTTCAGATGTAATAATTTATTACTGTTATATATATATATATATATATATATATATATATATATATAAATGATTATTTTTTATGTTTACCTGTAGCATTTTTGTGAATAATTTGGATAATTAACGTTTATGTTTATGTTATGATATTAATATTACATTAATATATATATGGGGTGGCTTAAATGAGACTAAAGGATAATAAAGAATAGTAAATGGTAATAAGCAAGAAAATGTATCTCTAAACCATTCAATCTTATTTGTGCCATCTTAACATATATACAAAAGTTACATTTATGTTTTTATACATAGATTGATATAAAATTATTAAATAATGATTCTTGAAATAAATAACTATTTTTCTAATAATTTTAAAAGTTGATATCATGTATAAAATTAATTAAATACAAATACTAGTTTTTGTAAATAAATGAACAAAATAATTGGAAAAATTTTTTTTAAATTATAAATCTAAATTATATATTAATCCCTTATATTCATTTTTTATTACTTTATTTATTTTAATATATGAGATTTTGTTATTATTTTATTTTATCTGAATGCTAATAAACGTTTTATTATTATTTTTCAATTTTATTATATGAATAAATTTTCTAACAAATAATCGAATTTTTCAACAGACAATTTATATGTATTAAAGTGATTTTTATATATCATTTGAGTACTGATTACAACTTAAACAAACCGAATTGTAAAAACAAACACTATTGTCATTGTACCAGTTCATTGTTCTACATAATGTATCAGATTTTTCTAACAATGATCCGTTCAATAAAATACGTGCTATTCTTTGGTTTCACTCGATCAATCGACCAAACCCATGAACAATTTTACGCTTCACAAGAAGTACACCTGTTTTTTTTGCATCATAATACCGTTACACATGCTATTCAAACTCAATATCCCATTATGTATTTTTTATTTATTTATTTTATCATCTGCATTATTTCCAACTAATTGCGGATTCAAAATGCGTTTAGATTTCAAACCACTGCCATGTGTTGTTGTATAATTGTGGTATAATTTCATGTAAATGCAGTTATATTATTTATGTTATTACGTAATCAGATTAATTAGGCTTAAGTGGATTTATATATATATATATATATATATATATATATATATATATATAAATCAGTTGGATAGATTGTTTTAATACACATATTTTAATGTGTTAAGTCCAAAAATTTAGCATGGGATTTAACAGAATAGAATTTATTGTACTGGCATTACTATTTCACCACCCTTACATATTTCAACATGAGATAACTGCATTGGTATCGATAAAACAACATACTGATAACGATGTGTTATATTTCAAGGCTTATGATGTATTAGAACAAATAAATTGAAAATAATTTGTTCAAAATTTTTTTTTATCTTATCAATTACATTTAAAATAATTAGATATTTATGCCATTTTAAACTTTATCTATGAAACATACAATAGGTATTCTATTGTCATTACATTTATAAGCTTTTCATTCCAAAAAATAATAGATTTTACATTCAGTATTTTTCATATTGTCTCAATATATTGGTAAATAAATGACATCTTTAAGAGAATTATTAGGGAAATCATCTTAAGAGTCTATATTTTTTATTAATTAAAATATTTTTCTTCATTACTAATTAAAAATTATAAATTTAATATATTTATACCGATGTCTATGAGCTATTTTTTTAAAAAATATATATACTTTTGTTAGACAACTTCTTAAATTTATTTATTCCTTTTTTCTAAAGTCACAATTATAATATGCCTGTTTTAGATTGCTTAATAGAAGTTCAATAGTAGGAGTTTCAGCTTCGAAATGATTTTTATTAATTAAATGTTATACAGAAATGTTTACTCACGAAAGACGATAAATTGAATTTGTCTATGGTTTTCCAAATTAATTATAATGAGTAGAAATAAGGAAAAAACTGCAGAGAAAATAAAAGAGTTGTATCAATTTTAATATAAATTTATAGAGAGATAAATTAGATTATTTAATGAAAATTGAGATTTTACTTTGTTTATAAACATAAAAACCGAGTTTTAAAAATGTTACTGAATTATAACATGAAATAACAAATTTTTAATGAATGTAAAACAATAATAAATATAGTTAAATAGCGAAAAGATAAAAAAAAATGTAAATTAAGACATATATTTAAATTCTCAAAAACAATAAAGATGGTAATTCAACATCTATTTATAAATATGAAAATAAGTAATTAAATTACATTAATTTAAAATCATATTTAAATTTTGGAATATTAAAAATAGTTTTAACATTTTTTTATATATCATATCAATGTAAATAATGTAAAAGATAAATAAACTGATACTAATAGCTTAACTTTACTCAAAATATTTCGTCACAGATTAAGGATTTCCCCAAGTGAGAAATGCATTTTAATCAGATAAATCAAAAAATAAAGTATTGTTATATAGTATAAAATAATTGAGCATATTTTTATACTGATAATACAGATTATAGAATTATCTTTTCTTTGTATTTATTTCATTCTAATTAAAATGTATTCTCATTTGAATATATCATGAATTTCTGGTATTATAATTTTATTTATATTTTAATTCGTATTAAACTTTGTATTATTTTTAGATAATTTGTTAAAAAATAATTTGTTAAATATATATATTCTTTCTGTAATTGAAATGGCATTGATATTAAAATAATTTATATATATATATATATGTTTCACAGCCTAAATGAAATGATAAAATAAATAACTCGTATGATAAAGTTTGGAAAAAAAGTTGTTGATTTTAATAATTTGTGCATTTTAAATACATATGAGATGTCTAGTAAATGAAGATTATTTAAGAATATGAAAAACTATTTTTAATCAAAGAATTATTTTCTTTTTTATAAAAAAATATCCATTCACAAAAAAATAAATAAAAATTATAAAAAATCACACTAGTGAAAGTTAAGTATTTTATAGATAATTGAACTTGGAATATCTTTTATGCCAATATATGCAAAATATTACTTTTTTTAATGAATATTTTCAAATATAGATTAAGAAAGGAAAACAATAACAATAATCGTTTTATTTTTAAAACCTTTGCCATAGATTTTACTGTTTTAAGCAGATTATATTATAATATATTACTAGTGAAAAAAATGTGAGAAAATTTGTATTAAATTTATTAAAATACAATCATTTTTATGATTGACTGATAAAAGCAACATTGAATTAATTATGACAGGAAAGAAGTAATTGTGACTGATGATTGTTCATAATTTAGTAACTCCAACTGGAAATGGAAATGATAATTGTCTTGATAAAACCTTTAAAAGATTATGGAAATGTCTATAATTATTTATTTATTTCTTGTTTAATTTTGTATGTACTAATTCATTCTTTACACATTGTTTTTGTAAAATTATATGATTCATTGTTAATTATGTTTTAATCAATAAGGTAATTTCATTGTAAAAATCAACAAATTATTTTTTCTATAGTACTCTGAATATTTTAAAATGTAATACAATGGTATAAAAATTTATGGATATATATATATATATATATATATATATATATATATATATATATATATATATATATATTTTATATATTGTAATGCAAATTTAAATTCGACCTTGAAGTATGACATTTTATTAAAAAAGCAATTTTCTCTAATGCTTAATAAATTTCGATTATCGCGATATTTGAAAATAAATTAAATTTAAAAAATATTCATATCGAGTATATATAATATAAAAAATATATTTTTGTGTAAATTACAAAAATATTTTTGTATATAATCCTTGAATTTTCGTTTATATTTTTAAGAAGTATTTTTTATATACATTTAAATTATTTTTATATTCTGTTTTAGTAGGTATGGAGTTTTAATAATTATGATAGAGAAAAATCAGATATTTTAAAATAATATTTTAGAAGAATTTATTGTTATAAATAAATTTTCTATTTTTTTAAAAATATAGATTATAATTAACTGTTTAAATTTGATTTATAATTTATCTCTATTTTATTTAAAATACAAAAAATAAAAAAAATGTGTGTTAATAAATATTTATTTGAATTTAATTTAAAATTATATCCATATTTTATTAATAATAAACAAATTCTAAGATACATAATTAAGGAATAGTGAAAAATAATTCTGATATACAATAACTATAAAAATAATCTTAAAACAAATCATAAATTTGAATATATAAGTTTATCTATATTAACTTTAAAGTCATGAAATTTTATCTAAAATTAATAGAATTAATGAAATAAATATAAATATTTAATTAATATAAAGAATACAAAAGATATAAAATATTAACAACAAACAAATTATAAGAAATTTGTAAGTTACAAATAAAAGAAAGGAATTTTTAAATCAAACAGAATATTTCAATATGTGTTTATATTAAACTTAAAGTAAAGTTAATGATTTATCTGGAATTTAAAAGGCAAATATTATTATTTAAGTAATATAAAAGGTTAAGCACGATGTTAATAATTTAATACAGTTAAAGAAAACAAATAATAATATTTAACAAGTAATAGAAATACCTGCGATACTAGATAAATATTTTTAACAAGTGTTTTTAGATGAACATTTATTTAAATTAGATTAAAATTGTATAAATGATTTGTATATAACTTGGAAGATAAATATAATAATTTATAATTAACAATTATTTGAGCAACTTTTTAGGAATATTTCAAATGATATTTTTGAATTTATAAATTAAATCCCTATTATAATTTAGCATTAAATTTATTTTCATAAATGAATCACTACCACAAATATTACATTTTTTTATAAAGTACTAAACAATTATTTATTTTGTATATAAAGATTTTATAATAAAATAAATGATATTGATTATACAATAAGCAATGGACATTTTTTATAAAAAAATGTGTTTGGGGTAGTGATTTATTTGGTGTTGTTGTAGAATATACATATATTTAAAAAAATATTTAGATAATAAGTAAAAAACACTTACCCTGGAATCAACGATTGTCGAGTTTGCGATAAAAAAGCATTTCTTTCTTTAAAACTCACATCTGCGAATTGCATTTTCGTTTTAAAAACTGTATAAATAATTTTATTAAAAAAATATGTATAAATTAGGTACACAGAATATCACGATTTTTTATTTGAAAAATATATTAATCTCGTTTCAAGACAAACATATTAAGTTAACATTTTTTAAATGTTTATCACAACAATACGTGAATGTACTTGTAAAAGAAAGTCAACGTGTCTTTTCCAGCTGTCTTTCGTTAATTTTGTCGTTGAGCAAATTCCGTAAACGTGGAATAATCGATTGAACAGACAACTGTTGATAAATTTGGTAGGTACACAACTATCGGCAATATTGTTTTAGATCTCATCGTTTTCGAATATGATTGTTGGACTGCCTCATGAGAACGATGCGCTACGATATATACTGTATACATGCAATGTTTGTTACATTCACTATACACTGTTATTTGAGGGGAGAGAGACACAATGACTAATACTAACTACCATCAAACAATTATGCTTGATGGTAAAATAAATCAATGGCCTTCATATTTCAATGTCATGTTGGATACGTTTTCATGATTTTCCTTTTTTAAGGAAATTCTATTGTAAATATTTATTTTTTCAAACAGTGACATACTAATCATCAGAGATATAAATACTATTATTAAAGAGAAAATTACTCAACATACTATTATCAAAGAGAAAATTAGATATTCCTTTTAACTTAATTATAAATAAACAATTTTCTTTTGAATTATTTCATAAAATTAAACATTATCAAAAATTGAAATCAAAGGTAAAAATAGAAAATTTGCTGTCAAATAATTTTAATAACATTTCAAGGTAATGCAATGAATTATTTTCTTATTATCACATTTATTAATAATCTTCCATATGAAATTAACTCAAAAATCTTCTTTTTACAGAAAATTTCGTTATTTAATAGGAAATTATACCAGAATACTATATTGAACATTTACAAATTAACATAAATAAAACTTTAATTGGATGAAATATAAAAATACGAATGAATAATCTTTTGAAAAGTACTTTTAATAGGTTTACAAATCAATGAAATGTTATCTTTTTATTGTATTCTGTAGATGGATTTAATATGATTCATGTTAATATCATGGAATTATTTTACAATTATCTTTTTTGTATGATAAGTATATTTATAATACTGTAAGCAAAGCTGGTAAAAAATTCAAATTGAATTTAATTCTGTAGATAAAAACAATATTTTTAGTGAGACTATTACTTCAATATTTTATTATTCCATTGAAATTGTGAATTATTCATTCATTCACTTAATCTTATTTTATAATATTTTATAATTCTTCAATATTGAATATATTATTTAAATGAGTGACTAATTTGTATAAATGGAAATTATTATTATATATATATATATATTTTAAATTATTATTAAAAATATTTGAGTATTTTTTTTATTAAGAAAAAAAATGTATTAAAATAAATAATATAGTTAATAGATAAAAATCCTTTTTGTAAATTAAAGGAAAAAAGTTTATAGAGTAACATTTTAATGAAAATGAGTAAATATTTGAAAATGTGTTTGTTTTTTAATCTTTTACACATAGAATATTGCTTATAACATGAATGAAGTAGTAGGAGGGAGATAGTCCGTGACATATTTATCAACAGGGAAATGAACACAAAACGTTGACCTTATTTTTATTTGAAATCTAGATATTTCGCTTGTGAATGGATTTTTTTTTGACTGAAATTATTAAAATAAACTATAATATCGTACTATGTATTTTCATTTCATATATTTTTATATTTGTGTAATATATTTATAACATTACTTGTAAATATTTTAAAATTAAACGCTATGAATCATTCACACATATAATTTAATGTATTTTTGCGAACTACGCTCTACTATTTTAATTTATATCATTTTATTATACACTGAGTCATTATTTTTTACCACAAAAATATTTTTAAAGGTGGAAATATTTTTTTATTATTTTTTAAGTTTTGAGTTAGAATGGAAAATGTTTAAAAATAGCATTTTGGTCACCAAATTCGTATTTCTTAATAATAAAAGTTATTTTTATCGGAAAATGATTATATTTGATTCAAATAATCGATTTATAGTAAAAAATATTGAATTCTTGTGAATTTTAAAAATTTCAATTTTTTACCTCAAAAAAACGACGACCTATAGTATATAAAATTTCACAAAAAATCGACATTTTGAAAATCGATATTTTTTCATTTAAAATCAAAGATCGGCTATAAAATAATGCAAGTTAATGATTAAAATCATAATTTCAAGCCTAAAACTAATTTTATTTTAAAAAAATTATCACAATATTCATGAAGTTAGAATGGAAAATATTCAAAAATCGATATTTGGCCATTTAAATTGTATTTTCTAATAACAAAAGTTATTTGTATCAGAAATTGATTATTTTCAATCTAAATAATCGATTTTTAGTGAAAAATATTGAATTTCAGTGAATTTTAAAAATTCCAATTTTTACCTCAAAAAAATGACGACCTATAGTATGTAAAATTTCACAAAAAATCAATATTTTAAAAATCGATATGTTTTCATTGAAAACCAAAGATCATCTATAAAATAAGGTGAATCAATGATTAAAATCTCAATTTCAAACGTAAAACTAATTTCATTTAAAAAAAATATATCACATAATATTCCTGATATTAGTGATAAACACACCAGAGAGATTATATTATCTAAGAGATTATATTATCTGAGAGATTATATTATTTTAGAGATTATATTATCTAGACATGTTCAATATCATTAAATATATTTTTTTTTATTATAGTTACATGTCTAAGAAATACTTGTCTATCCAAGATCCCGAAATTTAATTTGTGGATTTGCTTCCATATTGTTATATAAACATTCATTTACAAAAATACGAGTGATGTTCCTTAAAATTAATTTTCAATATTTTATTACAAAAAGTAGATTCTGTCATATAATCTATTTAATAGTAATTCAAAAACGTAAAAGCTACAAACCGATAAATTACGTTTAGAAAATTAAATTTCTGTAGATCAAACGAACCGTTCGACCACCCAGAGCGAAAATTATGAATATTTAGTTTCACTTTAATTACATATGGTTCGATTTGGTTAATTGAATATTTTTACAAAAATATACACACAAAATTAATTAAATTTCTTTCTAAACAAGTAAGTCAGAGAGTAACGAGATTCATTCTAGTCTTTATAAAATTATAAACGTTATAATTTTATTTTAAATGTTATAATAATATTTATTAAAATTATAAATGTTATATTTATGTAATTATTTTTATCTATTCCATATGAATTTCAATTTGATAAAATTCATAATAGGATAAAAGTTTAAAGAAAAGAATATATCAATAAATTCTAAGGTAACTCTGGATAAAAAGATTTAATTTTAAACTGATTTAGTCAACGAAAAAATAGTATCTGAAAAGGTAAAAAATTCAAGAGAACAGTACTTAAATATTTGATGAAAGAAATATATGTATGCATGATATAAATAGAGCTATTTTTGATTTATATAGATATTTGATAAAGAATCGATTATTCTATGAATTTTAAATAAAATATTAGGTTGGCAAGTATCTCCCTTCCGCTTTTTTTTTTTGTACATAGCTGCGAAATTCAAAAGACCAGAAGGCGGAAGGGAGATATTTGCCAACCTAATATTTTATTAATAATTTCATTATTATTTCTACAAACTCACATATTAATATTTATATTTATATATATATATATATATATATATATTGATTAACTGTTATATTATTTTAAGAAATTAAATTATTTAAATTTCGCAAATATCTGTAATTAATTACATAAATATATTATTTATAGAACGCATGTGCATTTTAAAAATATGTCGGTTGTCATTTTCGCCCACATATTGATTTTTTAGTATTGGTACAGAGCCAAGCAAAGTAATCTAATTTATTTACTAGCTCAAAATAATCTGACTATCTGTATTCTTAGTAATAATATCTACTTTATCTGTTATCTATATTTGGTTGAGGTATAAATCGATATTTCCAAAAATAAAACTTTATTACATATATATTTCTTAATTCTTTTTACAATTTTAATATTACTTTGTAATATAACATAAACTTAAAACATAAAAAGGGTGTAAGTAGAACTTTTTATGATTAAAGGAATTTAGTTTGATAAAATATTAATTGTATCTTTATTATAAAATATTCCTAAAAAATATTTATGATTTTGTAATAATTGTATTAATTAATTTAATTCCATGTTCTACCAAAATTAAGAATTTATAAAGAAGTCTTCATCCATTTTAGTATCAATAATATTTAAAAATGTATTCAAAATTTATTTTAAATAAATCAATAAAATATTCAAGAATTATTGAAATTAAAAACAAGTTGGCAATTCTTTTTTTTTAATCACTCCTTTCACTTGGCATTGATAAAAATATTTTTTTTTGTCACTTCAGGGTCTATATTTTTCTATTAACACGCAATAAATTCTTTTAGTTCAATTTTATCGATGATGTTAATTTAAATACTCCTCTTCTGAAATAAATTCCATCGAGTATTTATAGAATATACTCAATAAAATTATGAAAAATCACGTTATCAATAAAATGAATCTAAAGAAGTTATGTAGATGAATGGAAAAACGTAGAGTTGGAGGTAAAAGAAAAATTATTGTAGTGTCATTAATGCTAAAAGAGGTGATTAGAAGAAAAGGATTGTCAACTCATTATTGATTTAATATTTATTGACATTTTTTTTTGAATCGTGTCATTATTTTTTATGTAAAATATTTTTTAATAAATGGTGATTTGTTCAATTTATTAAATTATTATTATTGGTGAATTTCCTATCACTCAATAAGACCACATAGATTAAGAAATAATGTGTGGTAAACTTTTATTGGTAATGATAAAAACAATATTTAATTCTGAAAATCTTATATGTATCAATGTTTTTTTAGATCTGTATATATTTGATCTCTAATGTAAGAATGATTTTGTATTTTTTTAAAGAATGTTTTATTTAAATTTAGTAATATTTATTTTATGATATATTCTTGCGAAAAAACTTCATCATGAAATGTTTCTAAGTTTGTTTTATAGTTTCAAGAGATATATTATTGAGTTATTTCCTAGTCCGGGCCTGATTGTTTACAACTGTATAATATAGAGGAAACATTAAAATTGAATTAAATACAATGCATATTTGTGTGAGAATTTGTAATTTTATAAGTATGTGTGACTGAGCGCATATATATATATATATATATATATATATATATATATATATATATATATATATATATATATATATATATATATATATATATATGTATATATTTTGAGTCTCATGAGTCGTACATAGTGTATTTATATGTGAGAGAATATCATCCGTGAACGAAATATGTGTGCAAGAAATTTTTTTATCGGTGGAACAAGTTTCAATGCATCAGAATTATAGCCAAATATGGTTTTAGCCGTATTTTGATAATTCTACTTTTTATTTCTATTGTTGCAACCTGTCGAATAAAAATACTATCACAATCATTCCAATCTAATAATAACTGATAGTAGAAAAACAGTGATAGAAAACCATTTAATCTTGTGTCTCTATCTTTTTCTAACTGGGCACAGTTATTGTTTGAATTGTTAGATAGTGTAATCTATGGAAGTCCTGACAATTCAGTTGATACTTATTGTCGGCGTTTAGTTTATTCTGCAGTATTATTTGAACTACATGTAAAAAATGGCTATAAATTTAGTTAAAAATAAAGATTCTTTAATTGCTGCTTGGAAAGATGTTTTAAATGATAAGACCGACACAAATTGGTAAGTAAAAAAATAACTTAATTTTACACTTGGGAATATATCTAAATAAAAATAATAATAAACATTTGTATTGTATATCTATAAAGTTAAAATTTTCTCTTCGTTTTATTTATCAAGATTTATATATTTATATCGTTTTAAATTTGATATTGTAGGTTATTTACCTTCTAAATCGAAGATTTTAATGTGCATTAAGAGCTTTTTTTTCAATTTTTATGTAATTGTAATTGATTGTTGTTTCACAGGGCGCTTTTTGGTTACGAAGGTCAGTCAAATGATTTAAAAGTTGTAAGTACTGGTTCAAATGGCACTGAAGAAATGGTTGATGATTTAAATAGTGGAAAAATAATGTATGCTTTTTTAAAAGTACTCGATCCTAAAACATCACTACCAAAATGCGTTCTGATCAATTGGCAAGGCGAAGGAGCTAATGTGTTACGTAAAGGAACGTGTGCTAATCACGTACGAGATGTTGGAAATTTTTTCACGGGCGCTCATGTCACTATAAATGCGAGAAACGAGGAAGAAATCGAACCGCAGTTGATTATCGATAAAGTTGCAAAATCCTCAGGATCGGCTTACAGTTTTAAGGCACCACGAGGGGATCAGTTAGAACCGACAAAACCAGTAGGTACTAATTATCAGAGAGTAAATCCTGTCAAAGAAATTAATCCTGAAGAGAGGAATCAATTTTGGATAAAACAAGAACAAGAAGAGAGAATCCGACAAGAAGAGGAGAGAAAGAAACGTGAAATCGAAAGACAGAGGCTGGAAGCCGAGTTGAAACGAAGAGAAATGATCGAAAGTGCTGAACGAGAAGAGAAGAATAAATTGCGGAATAATCAGATAATGGAAATAAGAAAAGCAGAGATGTTAGCTAAAAATGCAGAGAGTAAAATATTAGTTGAAAAAGAAACTGAACGAATTGAAAAAGATTTCGAAGAGGCAGGAAGTCTAAATAAAAGTGAAATGTTAAGGCAGCAGAGGAATAGAGAAGCGCAGGAACTTATCGGAAGGAGTACATCGAATGCACGATCTATTTTCGAACAAAATACAGCAGCGGGTCAGATGATAAATAAGGCACCGGAGAAGCCGGCACGAAACAGCATCGCAAAACAAATTAGTGATTTTGATAACACTGTTACAAATACACAGAATAATACAGAAATTAAGTTAAATGAAAATGTGACATCAAAAGCATATCCTCTTAAGTTAGATGCTGTTCCACAAGTAGAAAAAACAAATAATAATGTAAGTAAACATTTGACTGAAGTTAATCAAGTAGAAAATATAGAAGAAAATGAAGACTTTGATGATCAATTCTCTACAATTAAACGTTCACCAAAATCACCTGATGTTGCTGTTGAAAATAATAAGAAATCAGAAGTTTTTGATGCAGATCCTCAAAACACGATTATTAATAATTTTGAATATTTAAAATCAGATATGGGTGTCACAAAAAACAAAACTTCAGACACTACAGGTTCATTAAGGCTAGTAACTGAGCAACAATTAATTGATGAAGTTGTGTATCAAGATATGGATGAAGATTTAGGTCTTAGAGCTAGAGCTTTATATGATTATCAAGCTGGTAAGAAATATATATTTAATATATAATTGACAAATATTTTAAATAATATGATTACAATATTATTTGTTTATAGCGGATGAAACAGAAATAACATTTGATCCAGGTGACATTATTACTCATATTGATCAGATTGATGAAGGATGGTGGCAAGGTTTAGGTCCTGATGGAACTTCATATGGATTATTTCCAGCTAACTATGTAGAATTAATTCCATAACTTAAATGTATTTTATACAGATCTTGTTAAGTTTCTATTTTATCAGTGCAATTTTTTTTACCCTCGCCAGTATACTATGCAATTTATACATTTATATATTTTTTTCCAGTCAAGAAATGTTATTGCATATTTTAGTCCAATAATTATTTTTTTGTAAGTGAGGAGTATGGTGAAAAGATTTTTTTTACCATGCTATTGAATACGTAATTCTTATTAGATGAAATTGTGTGGAAGTTGTTTAATAATTACTAACTATTTTATATTTTCTGAGAGTACTAACATAATAATAGTCTGTTAATATTTGATAATTGGGTGAATAATAATGTTTTTTGACTTTTATAATGTATACTAAAAATTTTTTACAGCAAGACAGATTTGTTATCAAATAAAATTTCAATATATATGTGTAATATAACCAATATTAAAAAGAAAATATTACATACTTTAGTAACTATATATTATAGTAACCAGTATATAAATGGAATAATTATAAAAAAAGCTTTTTTATTCTTTTAACTTTATACTCATCTGTGGGATCTGAATCTGTTAATTTTAATGGCTCCAAATATGATGATGTTCAATTTTGTATTTGTTTTAAACTGTATTTTTAACTTCAAAAACTATAACATTTGTTACTGGTATTTGAATAAATAAAATTTTTAGGATTTAGGTATGAGATATATCCATCTAATATTCATACATTTTAATATTTTTTTATAATGAATATGGTTCCACCAAGTACCTACAATATAATTTTCTTTACAATGTACTTTATCTCGCAAAAACTTAAGTTTTTAAAATTTTATTATTTAGATAGGTTATCACAGAAATATGTATTGAAAAAAATGATTTAACAACTGGCCTATTTATAAATATTCTGCTTAAATATATGGCTAAACTGCTAATCTCAACAATAATAAATTCCATATAAATTGCTCTTATAGACATATCGTACTTGTAAATTTTGTTATTATTAAGATCATGACTAATATGGACAATATTGACTGAATGTAACTTATGCTTATGATTAAAATTAATTTTATACGTGTAGTTTTTTATGAAATGAAACAGTATTCATTATGTACCGATTGGTGTGTTCTCATAAAGAAAATTGTATAATATAATTTACAGGTTTCAAAAGTCACATTGGTTTGATTATATATTATTTATTATAAACTAGAATTGAATTTTTTTTGTCTATAAGAAAATAATACTGAAGTTCATTAGGATATGTAAATTTGTCATTATTGAGAAGAGTGATAATTTCGACAACTAACTATGAACTGATGTGATTGTTTGTGATCAGATTTTTCAGATGTATCTTATAAATATTATTTATGGATTGATAAATATGTATTTTTTTATATGTTAGAAATATTAATGCAGTCTTGTTGATACTTGGTAGATGATAAACTAATTCCATTGGTGTATAAATTACATATTCTTTTATTGTAGTTTGTTTTCAAGTTGATAAGGTATAACGGTGTATTTATATTTTTATACGCATTTGCTTTTTTTGTTAAGGAAAGTTCATATATGAAAATATGGGATTGTTAAGGTGCCAAAGTTAATTGCTTGGGAATGTTTTGTATGAAAAAATTATTTTTATCAGCGTTTTTTATGAAATATATATATATGTAGCATAATATATTTTAAGACACAATACTGAAAACAAATAACAATAAGATCATAAAATTTTGTAGCATTGTGTATTTTTGAAATCATTGAATTCATTTATATTAAATATAAAAATAACTATATTCATTAAACATTTTTGAAATTATTATATTTGCATTTATAAACAATACTGTAATTGATTAGGAACATTTAGATATAAAAATGTGTTTTAATAGGTAATGATGTGAATATATCAATATTTTTAAATGTTATTGCACAATAAAACATTTCTTGAATATTTAATAAAGTATTTCTGAGAAATTAGTACTGATTTATTTTTTACCTCTCAACAAATAAAAATGGTATTAAAAAGAGTATACATTTCTCTAAAATACCACTATTATAATATCATGAGATTTAACTGAAATTTAACACAAAAATTTAATTTATGACAATATTCTAATTAATTGCCTCATTTACTTAATATAAAATAATATTTTAAATCGAATCTACATTTTAATTAATATAATTTATTTTTATTCGAATCTTAAAATTTCAAGAAAAAGTGGAAAATTATCAAAAATCGTCAACTTGAAAAATGGTATTTTTTTACGATGAATGTAATTTTTAATGGAAAAAGATTATTAATGATTTATAGTACAGAAAATTCCATAAAAAGTCAATACTTTTATCTTATTGATTAATAAATATAATAGTTTTATTACCATTAAGATGTAGAAGATAATAAAACGCACAATTTTATAATTTAAACTAAAATTAAAAGATAATTTATAATATTGATTGAAATGAATATCATAACAAAAATTACATTTAATTATATTTGAAATTTATTGGAAAAATTAATTTTCTATAAAAAAATAAAAATAAAAAAAACTAGCTAGTTAAACGAATCTAGTTAAAAAATCGCGTTCAATAAACATTTACTATGTATTTATTAAAATAGGTTTTTTGATAAAAATAAAAAAAATATTTTTATAATTTTCTGTACTAGATAACCAAATAATATTTAAATGTAAACAAGTACTTTTTTAATATTAAAAAAATACTTTTTGATGAGAACGAACCTGAGATGGTGTAGTGTCATGGAATAATTTCACAAAAAACAATAATTAATAATTAAAAAAAAAATTAATTATTTTGAAAAAGTCTTGTTTTTTATTTTAACATTAAAATTTTATATTCTATTTAAATTTAATTATTGTATACTCGGTCAAGTATGAACAAGTCCTATTTAGATAAGTAAATAAACATTCTCTTGAAACAGTTTAAATAAAATAAATAATACTGTAAATTATTGATTTATACACTAGAGGATACATTTCCATGAGAGTGGAACTTATTTGATTATCAGTGAAACATGAGAATTAATTTGGAATATGTGGTATGTTTAACGATCATCGTGCAACAGTTGTGCAGTAAATTTAGCATGTAATGCACCGACATGATTGATTTACTGATTATACATTTTTCAAATATATATACGGTTAAATTATTTTTGTAGCATTTTTTCGATTTAAAAAAATGTCTATCAACAACGATATGATTTTTTCTTTACTTTTAGATCCGTGATAAGTTTTTGTTGTAATTATAAAATGTCGATTAAAATAAACTCGTTTCTTTAAAACACATTTTTTAATTTATAAATAAGTTATTTAAATAAATTAATATAATATCTAATATGATTATCAATAAATAATATTTTTAATATTATTCTATAAACAATTATTTTTATTAAATATATGTTTGTATTATTTCCACCATATTTATGTATATTTAATATTTTCTTTCGTTTAAAAAATATTCACAATAAATTTTTAATGCTCATATATTTATAAGTTAAAATTATGATTTTAATTTTTTTTCAATATGTATGTATATATTCCTTTCAATTTTTACTTAGTTGTCTAAAAATGGCGTGAAGATGTAAAGCGGGTTCTAAAAAGAGGTACTGCAATATTCTTTGAATATTGATAGGTTTAATCATTTAGAGAAAACTTAGAAAACATTTTCGGCGAAAGTGAAGAGGTACTATCAATACACAAGAGGGATCAATGCAATGTCATGATCCCAAACCTTTTAAAATTATGACTGATTACAATGTGCCATGGCCCTCATTTTCCAGAGGTCTGATTACACTTGACTATAATAGTGGTTAGGGTGAAAATAGGAAAGATGATACGAAGAATTTCCGAAGTTTAAAAACCTTCTGTTATTGTTTCAATATTTTTCTCAATTTATTTATTCTAAATCTTTCTATATACAATTGTAAAATGTTATCAAATGAAGTAAAATTTGAAGAAGAGAAAGGTATTTGAACTGTTAAAGTGGAAAATTTCAGAAGAGGTATTTATTCAGCGGTGGATTGAATGATAGTGCTGCTGATATATGTTATATCAAATAAAGTTTGAAAAGTTAGCTGTTCGAAAATATACTAAAAAAAACCGAAAAAACTCAATTTTATTGTTTGAAATATTTAACATATCATCAAAAATTACAACCTTAAATAAGTATCTACAGAAAAGCAGTAAACACTTTATAACGTTTAATGAATTTCTGAAGTTTGAAATCGTTCCTGTACCATCGTGTTACTCCTTAGGGTTATAAATTATTCTTGGGTTTGTTTGATCTATAAAAGTTTTTAGAGTCTACAAAAAGTTATATATATATAAACATATATATATGTATATATATATATATATATATATATATTATATAATATATATATATATATATATATATATATATATATAAACATATATATATATATATATATATATATATATATATATATATATATATATATATATAATATGTGTGTTTTCTCTCTTTCTGTGCGTATGTGTGTTTGTATGATTTATTATTTAAGAATTCTAGAGGCCAGTAACACTTATTTTATTATTTAACATTGTTTACGTTTACTTTTAGAAACATTGTTTCCGAATTAAATGTGGTATTAAATTTCAAGTAGTAATTTATGTTCTTTAATAAGATATTAATCTGTAAATGGATAATTGAGTAAAATTTTAAAAATGTATATGTAAAATACATACATATTTAATTTTTCCATTATCATCTTGTTTACGTAATATATTTTCATTTTTTAAAAATTAACTGAAAAAATATACATCTATTTTTCACAATTACACCAGGAAGGAATGTTTTGATAAACAACATATTGAAGTACATAATCTTTAAAGATTTATATTTAGTAATCAGAAAATTTAATAAAATAATATTTTTATATATATATATATATATATATATATATAAATAATGATTGTTAAAATTATTGTAAACAAAATTAATTCAACCATTAAAAGAAATAAAATCTTTAAATCATTGAATATTAATATTTTCAAATTCAAGTTAGAACTAATATACTAGTATTTTAATTGAATTTGAGTTAAATATGCATTTTAAGAATTTTAATTGTACAATAACTTGCATGCAAAAAGATTCTAAACAATTAAGGTTTTTTTTTATATCATTCGAGGTTACTGGTTCTAACGTTAGAATTAATGAGGATGTGTTTTTGTTGATGTTTACCTTTTCAAACCGTAACAGATTTACGTTGGGTATTTAATCAGTACTAGCAAGAAGTTTCGAGAGATTGAAATACCTAAATCGAATTAGAAATTGAGTTTGAATAACTATAGATTAGCATTCAGTCATGTTTGTGTGATATTTGAAATATTAGTTTTTCTTTAAGTTGACATATATATAAATATATTCTTTTACTAGAAATAACTATGGAACTCACCATATGGGATATGGAATCAAATTTTTGTTCAGAGAAAATGAAGATTTAGTTAATTGATATTAATTATTCGTAATAGAAAAATGTGTTTTCTGTTAATTATTAAAAAAATAGTCGATTTTTAGATTTTGGAAGCGCTTATAAATGATATTACAAGATAATAATTTTTCTTTTTTTTTAAATGTTTATATATATATATATATATATAATATGCTCAATTTAATAATGATTTACAATAGTTTAATTTTTAACTTAACCAAAAGTTAATTTAAAAAATATTTTCTATATAAATTAAAATTTAGAAAAATGCTCAAAATAAATCTAGTAAAATGTTTTCACAATTTTTTTTTAAAACTATATTTAAAAACTTGATACATAAAAAGTTTTTTTTATAAATATGAATTTATTGCATTGCCAAATATTTTATATTAAAATTTATTTCAATTTTTTAATAAAATATGTTTATTTCATTTGAAAAATCGTATATTTCTAATAATTATATATTGCCAAAAATATATTTTCAATATTATTCGTGTAATTTAAATAAACTAAAGAATATATTCATTTTTTGATAAAAGACAATTTTAAAAAATGGCAATTACAAAAATAATAGAAATTATGCAAAATATTTATAATATTTAGAAAATTCTATATCTAACTTAAAAATCAATGAATAAATAATAAATATATTTTTTTTAAAAATACAAGAATATTTTTATTTCTGACTATATTATTTAATTAAATGAAATCAATTTTAAATAATCGAAGTTCGAATAAAATATCACTAAAAATTTTATATTTTCTTCAAAAATATGTTAAAATTTCAAAACATTTTATTAATAACGTAAATTTGTTTGTTCTACATTTGATTAATTATTGAACCAAACGTTCCTTCATACAAAACATTACACGTCTTATGAAACAGCGCTGTTTTAATTCGTCTTTAGATGAAATATCACAACATTAATCTAAGATTTCTTGATTAATTTCAACGGAATTTCAAAGATGAAATCAAACGTTGCTTCCAAGTAATGTCTCTAGGTATTTAATATCTTGTAACAGGTGTCAGTGGAGATGATTTGGTCGTTAGTTCTGTGAAATATACGTTCATGTTTACCGAACCGATAATATTTGTAAGTCTTAGTTTTGCGGTTGATTTATTAATCAATGCGAATCTATTTCAATTTCTTTATCACACTCTGCAGTATATATTTATTTATATGTTTATGATTATTTGTATGTTTAAATTATGTGTGTGTGTGCGTGTATATATATATATATATATATATATATATATATATATACACACTTGATTACTTTTTTTAAAAGATGAATACAAATAGAATAATTAAATCATTTCCTTAAACAATTTCCCGTGAAACAGATTTCGAAATAACGACAGAGACAATGACTAAGTACAAAGAAGCTACACGTTATTAAGTCTTTTTGTACTTGTCTTGTATCAATTCGTTTAATTTAATGAAATTAAAATTTTAAGCGCTTTTGTTCGGGAAATTACTGGTTCAATCAAACGAGCATCTGTTTGAAGTTTTTCGTCTATTACGAAATGAACGATTCTTTCACCTAGTGAGGGTATTGTTACACGAGCTAATTATCGAACCAAAAGAGTTATAATAACTGAAAATTGTCTTTTATATTATAAACGAAAGAAATATGTAAAAGAGAAAGTTCATTATGTCGTTCTATATTAAGACTGATATCAATGAAAATATTTCTACTGATGGTGTCGTTCATACGAATTGTCTTTTATATTAAAATATATTAATTGGTTTTTGCAAAAGTACACGGTTCGAATTTTATTCAATGTAAATTAAAGTGCGGATGCCATTGAATTTATATGTAGTTTATAATATTAATTATACTTTAATTTATTTAAATTGGTTTCATTATTTTACTCATATCATTTATTATGTATGTCATTAATTAAAAGCAAAATTTAAATTGATGATGTTATTTTAAATAATAAACACAACTCTTTCACACAAATGAAATATCACCCCAACACCACAAGATATCTTGTGGTGTTGGGGTGGTAATTAATTTGTGTGAAAGTGAATTTGCCACAGTTCCAAACTATAGTGAAATATAACTATTTTATTTAAATTATACATGTAAATATAGGGTTATACAAATGCGACGCCTAGATTTGTGTTTTATTAAAAAGAAACAAAATAAATTATACATATAATTCCCTAAACACATGTTTCTTTTTAATACACAAATCTAGGCGTCACATTTGGATGACCATATATATAGAGTATTTTTTTAATCGTTTTAATTTTTATAAAATTGTCTGGTGTTGGAAGTTAATGATTTTTTTGTTCGAGTGAATTTGTTGAAGTACGTATTAAAACACATAGTTATTGAAATTTTTAATGATTGACTATTCCAATAAAATATAATTTAAGATAATGTGTATTTTATAAAAAATTAAAAAAATAATTCACTTCTGATCAAACTCTATATAAACTATCTACAGCGTGAATTTATTTGAAAAACATCAAAATTTTCTAAATGAAAACATCGATGTTTTTTATATTGAAATACCAATGTTTTTTGAACATAAGTAAATATTAAACTGATACCCGATATCTCTTCACCGATATTTATTCCGAATGGGGAACAAACAATAAAAGGGTAAAATTTGATAATATCATATCGCAAAACCTAACATTTGAGATTTTTTTATGAAATCAGTATTAGTAATCGTAAAGAGATTATACAGGGATTGAAATTTATTTATAAATATTATTAGTATGGATTACTCGTATATTTTATTTATATTCATCTTTTTATCAATTCTAATCGTATAGTAATTAAAATTATGCAGGTATTTAATATCAAATATATATATATAAACATAGGTACTATAAATATTTATCGAATTTTACATTTTATTCCAGTTTCCCCCAATTCGATACACGTCACGTTTCATTATTTATCCCAGCGAATTTTTGTTTAATATTTATGCTTTATATATATATATATATATATATATATATATATGTATATATGTGCATGTGTGTATGTATGTGGTAGGTTGACAATTTCCACTAAAATTGCGCCTGAACGTGTATGCTCAACCTCATTTGCTGTATAGTGCACGGATGCTCATATTCAGCATCGTTTACTAGATTCAATCTCAACGAGCGACGCGCTTACATGAACTAGGGTCACCGCCGATGCCTCTTTGAAACGAACAGTTTGACCACATCAAAATAGATAAGCTTTTACGTCAATGTGGTGTATCATCATTTTCAATACACATTTACTGCGTGTATCGATTTGTATGTACATATTTAGTTACGTAACGATGTTTTCACTTATAAACTAGTTGATATCAATAAATATATTGGCGTTTTTGATCATTCTAATGTGCACAAAGGGACCACAATTGGGTTTCATATATTCATTAAAGACATATCGCTATGAGGGATATAATTTTTTCAATCGAGTTATTATACAATTAAATATTTTTTTAATTGAAGAGTTATTGGGAAAAAAACGTTTTTATGTAAAGATTGGTTTTTTAGATTGGATAGAACTTTTGATAGGGATAGTTGTCGAGTTATTTGTTAGTTTGAGCGCTATAAGTGATATTTGGATTCAATATACTTTGGAAAATCATCATGGAACGTTTTACACGTCAGTCGTTAGTTTATCAGTGTTTTACTACAAAATTTTGTTCAGTAATGAGGCTCATTTTTGGCTTAACAGGTGTGTTAATAAGCAAAATTGCCACATTTGGAGTGAGATCAATTCTAAAATGATTCACGAGAACCCATTATATCCAGAAAAATGTACCGTTTGATGCGGATTGCACGCTGGTGGAATCATCAGACCTTATTTCTTTTGAAATGAATCCGGAGAGCGCTTTACCGTCAATGATGTTTGTTATAGAACGATGATCAATAATTATTTGTATCCAAAATTTTCATGACATCGATCTGGAAGAGATGTGGGTTCAGTAGGATAGTGCCACGTGCCATACTTGGACTGAAATAATCCAGTTATTGAAATAGTAATTTGGTAATAACGTTATCTCCAGAAATGGATCTGTGAATTGGCTTCCACGATCGTGTGATTTGACGCCTATGGATTATTTTCTTTGGGGATATGTGAAGTCTCTGGTTTATGCTGATAAATCAGCAACGAAACCAGTAACATATCACGCTTGAAAAAGTTCTATCACGCTTAAAAACACTTTTTATTTTAATGTGGATGTGAGAAATTAATTAGAATTGATATAGACACAGATTCATGAATTTGTATCTTCAAGTTTTATCTAAGGGAATTTTAATTAAAAGTCAATAAACGATCAAATACCAAAAATAATATCGGAGAATTACAAAAAAAACATACAAGTTGGTGAAAATTCAAATTTTCATTGTGACGTTTGAGATTAGAATGTTTTTCTTTCTAATATTTTTAAAACGCTATTTTTTAGTGAATACTTTCAAGGACTTTAAAAGGAGTAAAATTTGATTGAATTAAAGATCGTTTCAAATTGGAACTTATGTTAATTCGATTTATAATTTTCTAAAGATGTTTTACTATTATTAAAATATACTAATGATATTTGTATTTTTTTACAGAGAACTTAAATTTAAATTCTTTAATTATTGTTAATATAAAAAAGTACAATATTAATCGATATTTATGTCTAATCTTGTATTATTAATAAACTTTATTTTCTTTAGAAATTCATAATTGCTTAGTTGAAAATATTATTTTTCCAAAAAACTGAAAAAATAATAAATAAAAATCATTTAAATATTATTCATTAATTATTACTTGTGTTGTTTGTATTAAAAAATAATTTGGTATTAATTAAAGTGAAAAATGATTAATTTTTTTAAATTTCAGTAAAACATTTTATGATATTTAGTGATTTATTTGTGAAAGAATATTAATTATGTTTAAAATTATTTTTTTTTTAAACAGATGGAAAAAATATTTCATTTAATTATATGAACATTATATATAATTTGAATAATAGGAAATAAAAAAAAATATTTGGAAAACTAATTAGAAAAATTTTGGTTGTTTATCTATCTATCTATCTCTATATCTATATCTATATATATATATATATATATATATATATATATATATATATATATATATATATGTATGTATGTATTTATGTATGATTTTCACAATCCATATCCTATGAAATTAAATAATAAAAAAATCATCATATATCAGGACTGCTCATGTTTTGCAAGTGTTGACAAATTGAGAAACACGCGCCGTTAAAAATGTCACACCACAATGGTTTCAATTGAAAATGGAATCAACGGTTTCAATTGAATTACTCGAGTATGTGGTTTGACTTTAATCACGCTATTTCATAAAATCGTTGACGTGCAGAACAACTGATTTTTTTACCATTTGCAAGTCGTTCATACAATACAATAGGCACTATACATTTTTTTAATAAAATTTTTACATCTCTTATTCAGTAGTTCATAAGAGATGTAATGAAATATCAACTTGGATTTAATGAAACTATTAAAAAGTTCATTTCATTGGTATTTATTAAAAATGAAATAAATGAGAGTAATTATTAAACATGGGTGGAAAGTACGAATTTGATTGTATAAATTATTCATGTTACTTTTTTTCGTTTATTGACACTGAATGAAAAAAGGTATTTAGAGCATATTATTTTTTTTTTATATTGCAGAAGTTACGATTATTATACAATACGATGGATGTTCAAATATATATTTAAATTTAGTTCATTTCAAAAATGAATTTTACCTGATTTGAATACAATATAACTAACAAGTACTAATATACGATTTTCATTAAAATTTTAAGTTACAAATTTAATTAAAAATGCTTCAAGCTACAATATGTTTCCTTTGAAGGTAATTCTACTCCGATGGATTAAAAAAATACATTTTTTTAAATAAAAAAATGAGATATAACTATGTTAACAGGACGACATTTATCGGCTTGTTTTTTTCTCGAAATGGTATTTTTCGAACTGGTGATAATGATATTTCAGGAATCGATTGTTGATATGAAATATTTTGTAAATAATTTGTGAATATTTTTGTGACATCAACAACATTAAGTTTAAATAATTAACATTTTTTAAAAAAATTATCAAGAATGAAAAATTGTAGTTCGAACTGGAATCATTTTTTAAATATTCAACATTTTGTTAATTTTCATATTTAATTATTAAATTTTGAATGGACAATAACCGCACTTACACAGATAAAAAAATATTTTTTTAATTTTTCACAGTTCTCAATTGTACAGATTTTTTTTGTAAATGTTAAATATTTCTGTATATTACAAAGTATATAATTTTTAATTTTTTTAAAAATAATATAACATCAAATGTCAATAAATATATATGTAAAAATTTAAAATGATTTAAGTTTTTTTGCAAAAAATTCTAAAACTGATTTCTAGAGTAGAATTCTTCTTCAGGACGTTCTATAGAGGTTCTATAAAATTGATTATATTTCTAACTTAATGTAGTTTAATTAATATCTATTTGGTTTTTATGAACAAAATTGCATTTAAGAAACCATGATTAAATAAGTGATTGAATGAGAAATTAATTGAAATACTTTTTTAAAACTTTACTAAAAAATCTAGAATTATCGGAAGAAATGTATTAAAGTGCAATAGAAATATATTTAAAAATAAAATTACGTTATGTTTAATAAGTATTTATATTTATAAACTCCTTATAAATTAAAAAAAAAAAAAAATAATATTTTCATAAAATTAATACTTTTTTTGAAAAATAGTTTTTATTACATTTATATCCAATTTTTAGTTGTTAAATAAATTACATTATATATTAAAATAAAAAATAATAAGAATATAAAAACCCATATTCCTATTTGTTGCAAAATATAATGAAAAAATTATTACTTACAGGTAAAATATATTGTAATAATTTTTTAATATAAAAAAGTAAGTAAATGTCATTTTCTTTGAACATTTATGTGGCCATGTGTAGATAAAGAAGATAACAGTAATAACTGCTCCGGAGATTAAAAGTTAAGAATCATTACTTGCATTCTTGATAAACTTCTACGACGTTATTAGTTTATTTAGGTTCAGCCGGTTTACGATATCGGACAACCTTATATAAAACGTTATAGTTTACAAAATTGGTTTATTTCTCTTATATAGAGTATGGTATACTGTTTGTATAATGACAAGAAAATGGTTTAGAGTTAATTAAAAACTAGAATGATCTAAACATTGTAACAAGAAAGATTGTTTGGCGAAAACATTTAAGTTTTATACATTTTTTTTTGTATTTATTTAGTGTATATTTTATTGCCACTTCGTATTTTATTTTTCAGATATTTTTCTTCAATTTGGATTAAATTATGAATTCTGCTTAAAAAGCACACGACAAGAACTGTTGTTATTTTTTGAGATTCATCTTTTTATAACTAAAAAAGTGAAAATGTAGAATTAATTACCAACGCTATCAAAGAAAAAACTTAAATTAAATTCAGGACAACCGATTTCTAACAAATGAGTAAAATTGTATTCTATCATTGATGCCACAGAATATGCTTAAAAATAAAAAAAAATACTTAATTAATTGAATATTTTTTATTTTATTTCCATTTAAACTTCTGAAGCGCCTATGGGAAAACCCTGTACTTTACTAAAGGTAGTCATAAATTGTGAAATTTTTTTTATATGTATTAAAAAAATGGCTTAAATCTGAATTTAAATATCTTTTTTAACATTTTTGTAAATGAAGTAAATGTAATTTATTTTATTCTAATATTTTTCATGTTTAATACAATTGTATATATTATCATCATTATAAAAGCCAATAACAACCCATTGCTGGGCGAAAACTTCATCGACTGTTATTAGGTCTTCTTAAATGTTTTTCCAATATTCTTTTATTATTCTCTGTCCACGAATAATTTTATCCATCCTTTATCTCCACAATACTTTACAATATCATTCTTCCATCTATTATAAGGCCTTTTACTGGGTCTTTTTTTTTCTCTTGGTCACTAGTCCATAATTTTTGTTCATTTATTGTCTTCTCGTTTTGTTATATATCCTGTCTATGTTCATTACATCCTTTTTATTTGTTTTATTAATATATATATATATATATATATATATATATATATATATATATATATGTGCGTGTGTGTGTGTAAATTTTTGTCAATATATTCGTTAGAACAAATGTAGGTCAAGCATAAAATAAATAATGCAGTTAAATGTGAAACGCCGACGATATTTTTATGAAAAGTGTGTATATAAGACGAAAATATCGCATGAAATTTATTCGTCGATGTTGTGATGTAACGATCAAATCAAAAAGAATTGACATCCTGGGACGGATCTCGTATCTCTATGGACCATAAACCACTCAAATAACGTATCGCTGTATTAGATTTATATACACTTTTTGTAACTTTATACTGTTTTGTGCAGAAACGTGTTCGATGTACACACCGCACTTTTGGCCTATGAAAATGATATTGATAAATTTAGTGGAACAGTATTCTTTTTTTGGATATTGCTGAACGTGTGACAGGTTTCGTAAGGAACGTTATGAAATATTCAATGATATTGTTTACTCATAAAGGCTCGAATTATATCTATATAAGCTCTTATCATCGTTTCTATACATTATATATATATATATATATATATATATATATATATATATATATATGTATGTATTAAAAAGTGAATTATCTATATAGTTAAATTATATTAGAATAAAAAGTTCTGCTCTAACATTTCTGTGAAGGTGTAAATCTAAAAAAATAATTTATAATAGCAAAAAATTACAATAAAAATATAAAATCAAAAATATTTCATAAAATTCGAAAAAAATAAATAATTCAAAAATAAAACTCAAAAAAAAATTAAAATAGAAAAAAATATAAAATTTCAAATATATGTCATAAAATTTAATAAAAATAATATTTTATTTTTAACACAAATGAATTTTTATTCCCAACACCACAATGGTTATAAAATGTTCAATAATTCATGATTATTGAACACTTTATAATCATTGTGTTGTTGGGGATAAAAATTCATTTGTGTTAAAGTGAATCAACCATGTTTCCAAAACAAACAATAATATTTTATATTTTTTTTTTGTAAAACTCGAAATATATATTCTAAAAAGTTCGAATAAAATATTAAAAAATACATAATAAAATTAGGTAAATAATATAAAAACGAATGAAATTTATTTCAAAAATATGATATAAGAATAAAAATATTTTTTAAAAAATATAATATAAAAAATATAAAGAAATGAAACAATATAAAATTCTAACAAATTTTTCTAAAATTGAATAAAATATAAAATTGGAAAAGTTCATAAATTCAATAAAAACGTAAAATCAATAAATTATTTTATAGAACTTGTTAAAAATTAAAAAAAACGAAAACAATTTTCGAAATTAATTGTTCTATTTTAAATTTTCATTGAATTTTTAGGTATATTTTTCTATTTAATATTGTTATTCAATTTTATGAAATAATTTTTACGATTTTATATTTTTATCGAATTTAGGAAATTATTTATTGTTTTATGTTATCAATTTTTTTGATTATTTAATTTTTATCAAATTTTATGATATAGTTTTTATGATTACATTTTTTTTTGTTTTATAGACTTTTGAAATATTTTTTTTTAATTTTTACTATATATTTTTGCCAATTTTATATTTTTATTGAATTTATTAAAATATATTTTTCAACTTTGTATTTTGCAAATTCGTTGGAATATTTTTTCGTTCTTATTAAATTTTTAAAAATATTTTTTTATTATAGTTATTGGCTAATTTTATTAAGTATTTTGGTTATTTTGCTATTTTATAAATATTTGTATAAATTATATTTTTATAGATTATTAAGAAATATTTATTTATATGTTTTTTTTCTAAATTTTATAAACAACTATTTTCAATTTCATATTTTTATCAAAGTTAATTAAGATTTATTTTGTGTTTTATTTTTATTAATTTTTTGTAACATTTTTATTATTTATATTTCTATCGAATTTTAAAACAAGTTTTTTGTTTTATACTATTATAAAAAAATATATAATATTTTATAAATGTTATATATTGAAAATATTTTTTCAATTTTATACTTGTAAAAAAATTATGTTATATTATTTTGATTGTAAACATAAATATTAAATAATTTATATCTATCTATCTATTTATATATATACCTGTATATATATATATATATATATATATATATATATATATATAGATAGAGAGAGAGAGAGAGAGAGAGAGAGAGATAAGTATAGTTTGAAATAAATAATGTTTTTATCCTTATGATTTTTAAATAAAAGTTCGGTTTATAAATATAAATAAATGGATAAATTTTTACTTACTGATTAAACCATTTTTAATTTGATGAAGTGTATAAGAAAAATGTTCGAAAAGCTAAATTTGGATTATTTTTTTGTCTAAATTGCTATCTGCGTAAAAGAATGCACTTGTATCTTCAATTAAAAATAATTAAATACACGCTTAATTATGTCCTTTAGAATATCGATAAAATTAATAACTGTCAAGTGATAAATGGTTTTGTCACGATATAAATTTCACACATAAATAATAATGAAATATTTTCATTAACGCACGCTTTTCTTATCTCTTCCACAATTCCCTCGCAAAATTATCATTTGAATTTGGCACACTTGAATGTGTCATCTTTGCTTACTATACATAACAATGTTATTTCACCTTTAATATAAAAAAACCGTATCGCATCTTCCTTTAGCCTATATCTTTTTTATATTATCTCTTTATATCACCATAAACAATACAAATTCTCATATATACTATCAGGAATAAAAAAAAAATAAGGCCGAAACGTCTATGTCCGTCTTTATCTAAACGTAATTGGAAATCAGTGTGTATTCTAAACCACGTATACTGTGTACAACAGGTAACGTAAAAATAACGCCGTTTCGTTTTAACGCCCATACGTCGTATACGAGTCCTTGTTGTTATGGCAATCAAGATGGATGTAGAGATTTAAATCTATCTTTGTCAAATGCACATATTAGTAAGAGGGCGATATTATCACAGACGCACGCGTCGGGACGCTTGTTCAGCCTCGATTTCCACATCGTCGGAGGTTCCTTTCGTTAGTATCACGTCAGACAGCGCTTCGAATAGCGGGCCTGACCACCACGGTTCACCCTGAATATTATTTTCGTATTTATTCCATACGGTACGTTTCACTGTTTCAAATTGTACACAGGCCATTGTGTCACTGTTAAAAAAATCGAACGAAAAAATATATATCGGTATCGACGTTGTTTCATTATCAACGGAAATGTTTAATCAGAGTATATATAAAAATATATCCGAACATGATAAAAATATTTACACATTTCATTGTAATTTCAGTTCGTACGATTCGATTATTGAGTTTAAGTGAAATTGTTGTTCAATGTATTATTATATCCATGTAAATTAATTCGATTGAAAATCAAATTAAATCAAATAACGCGCGCATGACAGTTTTTTGTTTCGAACAATCAAACTGGCACTTTTTCGAAAATGTCGAGTACATGTCAGAAAGTTTTACCGAAGTGTAAATATTTAAACTAATATTCGGACGTGATTTATTAGCGTCGTTTCTTCAAATTGAAAAAGTTCTAGAGTCGAATTTACATGTAATTAATCATGAGCCATTCGAAAAAATTACGACCCGTTTAAGAAAAAAATTCAATCGCATTGCATATTGAATTTAATTTGAATATTGCTGATCAATCGATACGAACAGTTTGATTTCGACAAGGTTGGTATGACGATTAAATTTTGCTCATTGTTATATATTTTTTTGATGTTTCAATGTCTATTTTTTTCTCTATACTGTTGAACGTTGAATGTATTTTTCATTTATATTTTTTATTGAATGTATTTATGTTTTTCTTTGATATTATTATATTTTTAATATAAATGTTTATTTGGAACATTTTTCAGATACATTTTCTCACCACAAACACTTCAAAAGTAATTTATATTAAACTTTTATTTTTATCAACTTAAACACGTGTAGTAAGTTGTTGATTCTACACGACACATTTTTTTATAAATGAAATAAAACTAACATTTAAAATGTCTTTTCATATTGTTGGAATAATAGAATGTATAATATTTTACACGTTTTATATTAATTACATAAATAAAAAATGAGTTATTTTCAAACAAACAATACACTAATTAATGTAATTAAAAGATATCTACATAAAATATTTGTAATATATTCGAACATTATTTAATTAAAATAAATACAGTTTATTAAATCATACTTAGAAATATAAACACGTTCATAATTTATTCATAATTAAGATAAAAGTCGTGTTTATAAATTAATAGAATTATATAATAAAGCAGACAATGTGAAAGTTTGTGAGAAGAAATTATAAACTGGATTTTACTTTTAAGGTCCTAACTTTTATAATTAACGTTTTAAATATTTTTATTTATAATTTTTGTTGATATTTGTCAATAACATTAAACGTTTAATTAAAATAAAACATTTATAAATACTGCACTAAAAATTATGAAGATTTTTTAAAAATTATGTAAATTTCTAATAGTTTAAAAAGTATTTTTAAGTTATATTTTTGATAAAATTTAATTATTCGTTTTTATCTATTTTATCTGCATGAAAAAAAATAAATTATTTAACACAAAAATAAATTAATAAAAAAATGCCAAAATCAGATATTAGAATTTGAAAATACATTAGTAATAATTTAAAATTTGAATTATATATGAAAATTATATTTGTCTACAAGTATTGCATATAATTTTGAAAATATTTTTAAAAAAATAATTATGTTTCATTTTTTATAATATATTTATTTATTTATTATTTCTAAGTTCTTTCAAAATTTGAGACATATTAATATACTTAAGAATAAAATGAATTAAGCGAGAAAAATAAATAAATGTATCCGTATTTTCAAAATTTTCATTAAGAATCCATGTTTCACGTTAAAAAAAAGTTACTGGTAAGCAACCAAAAGATGTATATTTCATTTTTTATTTATTCATATAATTTAAATATTTATAAGGATGTTAATGCTCTTTGACTAATTCGAAACCGATTTTTATAAAATATTTTTTTAACTAATTTATAAATTTTTAATTAAAAATAAAATGTATGTTGATTACATTTTTTGTTAACATTATTTTTTATAAAAAATAATACAAAGTATTTTCCTATATTCATAAATTAAAGTTTCAATAATTTAAAAAAATACTTTTACATATATTTTTGTTCAAAATATTGATTTTGCAATTATTACATTTTCAACATAGTTGCTCTCATTTGAATTTTAAACCATAAATCATTTTTTTAAAACTTGTGAGTGAAAAATTGGTTCCTTTGAAATATTTTAACGTTTATATGTATTTTGTAAAAAAATGTAGACTGAAGTTTTATATTTTTGGAATAAAAAATATACTAAATCAAGGAATTTACGAGTTAGATGAAAATATGTTAGGCTAATAAAACTAAACTTGATAGACTATAAATGATAAAGATTATACAGATTTTATAAAATATAACAGAAAATATTTAATGTTCATAAAATATACATTAAAAATTTGTTGTTAGTAAGATATTAACATTTATATAGTTATTAGAATTGTATTATTTTTTAATCATCGTTGAACCAATTTAAACATTTATGAAAAATATTTTTTTTAAAAAATTATTTAAGTTATTTTCTTAACAACTAAACAATTTCTGTATAGACTTTTATAAATTAAATGCCATATTATTTTATTTTCTTAAGTTAAATGCCATGTGAGTATAATTGTATTTTTTATATTAAATCTATTTTAATTTTTAGTTTGAAAAGAGAAAAATATTAAAATTAAAAAACAAATAATAATTTCAACGAAACTTTTATGAAAACAGTAATTTGATTCTGATTAATGTCTGAATTTAAAATAAGTACATAATATATATTTCTAAAACTAATAAAAAACCTATAAACTAATTAACAATTTCCTAGAAAATAGACATTGTCAATTGTAACTTTGTACAAAATTTATTCTAACAACATTCTAATATAATTTACTTTCTAAATTAAATTCAAATAAAATAAATAGATCTCAAAACAATAGTCTATTATTAAACATTGATTGCTACATTTGTATTCAACTCGGAAACTATTTTAAAGTAACCGAACTGAATAGAAACACGAAAAACATAAATTTCAATATTTGTTGAACGAATAAATAAATTTAAATTGTAAAATAAAGAGATGTTAAAATCGTACACAATGTTGTCTTAAAATACGAACTACAGTTACGCCATATGTTTGTTGTAAGTTTTTTTTTTGTATGTTTTTCTTATTTCAAAACAGAAATTATGATGGTTTGTAACATATTTATGTATTAAGATTTATGGTATAACAAGTATTTATACGCATACGTATTTTAAAATTTGTATAATTTTCTAATAAAAATAAATAAAATTATAAGATTTGTGGATTGAAATATTTCGTTGAACAAAAATATGTTTAAAATTAAAATATTTGTAAAATTTGAATAGTTAAATTATTATTGTTTTTTAAAAATGAAAAGTATGATTTAAAATTGAAATACTTGTTAGAGATTAAAGATTTTTTTATTACTATATTTGACTAGTAAGATTATTAACGTTCTTTTAAAATAAAGACTGAATTAAAATTTAGATAAATGCTCATATAGAACTAATTTCAACTTTTAACGGTGGAAAGGAGACTCCATTGTGTATTATTATTATTATAAAAGATACTATTGTTTCGATAAGTTTCGTCTATAGTGAACACGTAACAATAAGGAGAAAGAAAGTTATAAAAGTTCTAGATCATTAATTAATTAAAACTACTAAAAATCTATTAAAAGTTAGTTAGTATATGGGAGGTGGAGAAAATTGATAGGAAAAAAGAATCATTTATTTATATTCTTTTAAAGTTTTTTTTTGTATTAATTGATATAAAATAAATAAATAAGATAAAAAACAATTTAATGATACATTTTGATTACAGGGGTAGATGAGAATATTTATAGAAAATAAGAAAAAAGATTAGAAAAAGTCAAGAGAAGAGAAAAATGATTTTTAATTATAATATTTATAAATATATAATTTCTTAGAATGTAATTGCATGGATGTTAAAATGAATATTAGCGAAAAAAGTAAACAATAAGTATTGTTGATAAAATTTTGTATAATCAAAAAATGAATTATTAATAGTGTAAAATTAATTATGAGCTGTTAATTTATTTTTACATTTTTTTAAAAAACATATGGTAAATGTTCATTGCTTATTAATTTTTTTAATTATAAAATATTTTGATTAAAAAATTCATCAGATTTTTATGTACTGATAAAAATCTAAAATTATACATAAAATGATTCATCTCTCTTGAAAAATAATTTGAAATTTATTTTCACAATGAAAATTATGATGAAATAAAACATTTCTTTTGAAGTCATATCATTTAACACTCACTTTACTAGTTATCTAATAATTCATACAAATAAACAAAAAATAATATAAATCAATCCATCAATGTTGTAATATCTGTTAATAATAAACATAATTTATACTAATTAAGAACTCGTTCGATAAGTTTATTTATATGAACGATGTGTTTTCTACAATTTTGTAACATAAAATCAGCACAAAAACGTTTATTTACACATTGAAGCAACTGCCGCGTTGAATGATTGTTTCCAAATGTTATAGAATTTATCACGTTTAACTTTCAGATAATTTCGTTATTAATTTGTCAATACTGAAATAATTTATATTGTTTTATAGCAAAACATGACCACGTTAATAAATTACTATTATTGATAGATTCGTTCGTTTTTAAATAAATTATTGTAGCAAACAGATACATTTTTTTAACGAAAAGAATATAAATTATGCTAACAAAAAATTACCACAATGTCAACATTTGTCGTATGACTTTATATATCCCAATGGAATAAAAATAAATAACGCAAAGAACGAATTGGATGGATTTTGTGTTTTTATAAATTCGCTCGTTCGGTAATAAAAATAATAATATTTGTAAACTTTCGCCATAAAAATATCGAGATATTTTAAATTACTTTACTCGCGTGCTTTTATTAAATACTGATTCAGTTGTGGATATTTTATTAAATTATAAGCCAATTCAAATGTTTAGATAAATTTAACTGAATAGCTTTTAATTTTATTTTCAATTCATTTTAATAGAGATATTTTTTTAATATAGTTTTTTTATTATTTAATTTTATATTACGAATATAGAATTAAAATATCATATTTTTTCATTTTTACATTTCTAGTATTATTTTATACGTTTTTATTTTGAAGAAATAATACAAGAATGAGTTTTGTTAGAAATTCAAAAATATTTATAAATCTATTTTTAGGATAATATGTGTTATTTGGTGGCTAATTTCAATTGTTGAAATTATTTCTTTTATAAATGATTTTGAATATATTTTACATTTTACTTTTTTGAAATAAAATTAAAAAAAATATTCAGAAATAAATTCAAAAAGAATTTATTTAAAATAAGATTTACTGAAATTAATTTCGTTCTAATCTTATTATTGAAATATATAAGTACAATTTAATTATTTAATAAATAAGTTATTTTGATAGATTTTGAAATATTATTCTATCTTTGAAGTATAGAATTATCTTGTCAAATAGTGTATATAATAATAAAATAAAATATGTTCATAAATTGACTTGATATGTTATTTAAATAATAAAATAGGTAAAAAGATATCGATTCTCTAAGAAACCACAATATAATTAGATAATAAATATTTTATTTGTTTGTCGTTCAGTAATCAATATTTAGGTATGTTTTAAACATTGTCAGGTGTACGATTTCTGCTATAAACAGGGATACTTTGATAGAAAAGAGATTGAGAATGAAAGTTGTCTTCGACTAGTTAAATATTAAACGTGTTATTATGGTAAGTGCATGAAACCAAAATCTGATTATTTGATAAGAAAATATCTGTTCGTTGAAAAAGAATACTAATAGAAAATGACTTACATTTGTACAATCAAAAGAAATAGAATTTGACACGAGATAAGATAATTTAATTTTAATACGAGTAAGCAGACTATGGTAAATAAAATCAAGGAAAATATAACATTTGTCACTGTGAAGAAATATGTGATTGCTTTGAATATAATAAAATGAAATGTAATGAAAAGTAAAATTGTATGTTTGAGAGACAATTAATTTTAGGAATAATAGAGTTATATACACACATACATGTACATATATATATATATATATATATATATATATATATATATATATATATACTTCTTATATTCAATTATAGGAAAAAGTACAAAGAGCATATATTTTTTTTGATCTTGTTATGACACATAAGAAACAACCAAAAAGATTCGAAAATTGAATTTACTTCTTTGAATAAAATGGATTTTTTATAACTTTGTGTCATAGATAATTTTTTATGGTTATTATAATAATTTTTCTTTTATAAAAATGGATTTATTATTTGAAACATATACGTGTGTCTAAGTAGATATTATATATATATATATATATATATATATATATATATATATATATATATATATATACACTTTATATTAAATTTTTGATTGTTTTTTGTAAAGAAAATAATTTATTTGAATGTCATATATTTTATATATATATATATATATATATATATATATAAATATACATTTAAATATGAAATTAATTTACGAAAATGAAATAATGCTTTATACAATTTGTATTTAAATGATTTTTTGATATTTGTAGAATCAAATATATATTTATTCTTAAAATGCAGATAAATAAAAACACAATTATTAAATTTTTATATATGTAAGGAATTAAAAATTCAACTTCTTGTATTTCAAAAACAGTTTATCTTTCCTTATATGTTTACAAATTGAGTTATATTTTTTCAGAAAATAATATTTCATATGAAAAATATTTTAAACAGATTTTTTTAAGTACAAATTTCTTGAAGATGTGACATGGTAATTAAAAAAGGTATTAAATTAAAAATTTAATAAATCCTGTAGTATTACTTTAAATAATTTATTTGTATAACATTTTTTAATTGTGCTATATTTAAATATTTAATTTATATTTTTATGGTAATTCAACAAGTCTATTTATGACAGACGTTCTAAAATTGGAATTGTTTGACGGTTGGGCGGGTGGTTTAACAAAAAATTCAAGAAAAAAATAATAAAATTATGAATAAGGAATTTTTAGAAATATTTAAAAATGTATAAAAAAACTTTTACTAATTTTTCAAGGTATGATTTAAATATGAATGGCGGTTCATATATAAATGCATTGAATATAGTCGGTGAGTTATTTTTAAATTAAATTGAGGAAAATGGGGTTGAAATGAGATGATAAGTATGAAAAGAAATGTTTTTATATGGAAGATATATAGACCATTCCGAGATAGTAGATGAAAGGAAAAAATAGTACCTCTTAAAAATAAAAGTTAATTTATTGGTTCAGTGGAATCAGATAGTTGAATTTAAATTCCAGGTTTTTGTACGACTAGTTATGTTGAAAATCATGTTATATATAAATTTCAAATCCAATTATATATATATATATATATATATATATATATATATATATATATATATATGTATGTGTGTGTGTGTATAAGTAAAAAATGTATATGAAATTATAATTATACATGTAAATCTCTCATAAGTATTAAATAATAAAAAATATATATTTTACATTAATTTTTATGTGAATATGATATAAATTTGTAAAATAAAGGGTTAAATTTAAATTGATAATCTATATAAAAATTACATTTTTTTATTTAGAAATATTCAATTCTTACAAGTTGAAAAATATTCTTCGTATATGAAAATATACGTTGAAGAATATTTTCAATTCAGAGTAATATGAAGTTATATATTTCACAATTGTATTTTCCTTTGAAATATGTCTCGTTATAAATCATTTTTATGCATTTTGTTCTGATAAAATTTGCTATAGATAAATGATTCTATTTTTACTGTTTTTGATTCGATGCATGTTAGGTTTGTTATCATAAACGAATGATCAATTTTCGTATCTATCAAAGAGAATATAGTACCAATGGTCAATCGATTCTCGGGTGGGCTATAAATACGATACGAAAAGAGAATTAATGAAGATTTCGATCAGTTTGGTGTTTGTGATAACTTCAATTGGCTAGGGACAAGTCAAAATACAGGTCGAGACATCAACGGGTACATAAACTAGTATCGATAATATATATTTTTATCTGAACGCTATCTGAAATAACTTCCCTCGAATCTATTATAAGATATAAATATTTAGTATCAGAATCAATTTATTTCGTATCGAAAACTTTTCATTAATGTAATAAAAAGACAAATGACCGTTTCATATCAGCGAAATGGTTTCACGCTGTCATTGAATATTTTTTATATACTCGTATGATAGGAAACACGGTTTCGCAATTAATGCTGTTTATACAAAATGTGTGTGTGTGAATGATGTTCGTATGATTGTAATCAAAACAACCGTCAAAAGTCCACGTGGATTGATGATGGTTGTGGTATATGGATTAATATCATTTTTTGCATTTCTGATTGAATTTCGAGTATTGGTATAAAGAACGGATAAATATTCACAATATGCAAACAAGAACGTTTGAAATTAATTATTGTAGAGTATAAACTTGGAATTTATGTGCAGATGGATTCTCGAAATGGATTTTTTCATATACAATAATTACATTTTGGTTTCGTTTGATCCTCAATTGGATTATAAAAATAAATATTTTACAAGTAAATAGATTGAATAAAATAAACAAATTGTTTAATGATGAGTCATTTAATGGAAAAAGTATGTTGAATAAATTAGATTTTAATTTTTGTTCAAAGAATTAAAAAAAATAAACATTTCAAGTGATATTTTTGAATTTAAAATCATATTTACCTTAAATGTTCTTTTTTAACACAAACAACATTAACACTCTTATAAAACCTGTTTTGTAAAGAATTTTTTTTTAAAAAAACATTTTTTAACTAACAAACATTGTCATTTATCTTACTAAATAAAATTTTTATTTTATGTAGATTTATAATTAAATTTTATTTCATTATACAAAAAAATCATTAATTATGTTATAGCTTCCGATAGGAATTAAATCAACAACATTAACGATAACTACATGAGAATGGCTCTAGGGTTGAAATCAGCTCTAATACAATAAACAAAATAACAGTCTTGTGGATATAACAACACAAACATATGGATTTAATGTTTAAGGTTAGATAATAATTGTGATTTTAAACAATACAAATCCTACCAGAGGTAAATATTAAATAATGACTTAAGGTATTGTAATTTAATTTTTAGATTTTAACTCCATTATGGATAATTGGAATAAAATTCAAAGATTTCATAAACAAAATATCTGAAATTTGTTAAAATAAGGGTTAAAAATTATTTAGAACGAAATAAATTAGGAAATGAGATAAAGATGTTCTATGAAATATTAATCATAATTAAAAGTATTAAAAAATTGTAATTTATTTCATTTTTCACAATAAAATGCATTATTTTTTTATTACGAATATCTAAATTGAAACGAACTTTTTATTTTAATTTATATTCGGTTTTAATTCTTTATTTTTGTAAAAAAATGTATTAAAAAAGGTAAATTGTAACATTTTCATTATTTTGAAAAATATTCGATTGACGAAACGACAACTCACTCCATTATATTTAATAGAAGAAAAATACAATGATTCTTTATTTCACTGCTTATCCTTTTAGCAAGATTGTCATCACATACTACCATTACTAATAACAGGGCATACATTCAACATCCCACATTTTGTATCCAATCTCTTTATGCGCTCGTTTACAAAATTTTCAAGTTTCCATTGGGACTTGACGACTCCACGTCTATCTTTGATTAAACAACGGGTTCGTTTGTCGTTACGCAACGGTGGCACTGGCGTTATACGAACGAGCTGGTCAATGTGTGGGTGACTTATTTTACTATTCGTATTACGGTCAAAACGAAATACGAGGAGATGCAGAGAATTAAATTTCATAAGTGTCAGGTGCACGCTGCGGGTTCGTTACGTAATACAGTTCTATATACTCTGTTCTCTGTGTTCATTTTATAGTCTCTCTAACAGTGGACAATTATACGATTTTCATTTGTGTGTATATATATATATATATATATATATATATATATATATATAAATGAGCTGGTGATTATAAAAATTGGAAATGGTTTAAGTTATATATTTTAGTTTTGAGGTATTTTGATTTCTGCGTTTGAATTATTTAAAAAATAATTTTCCACGATGACAAATACAAAAAGTAAGTGTACTTTAGAATATCTTATGACAAAACATGTTTTTAATATCTCAAATGACTTAGACCATTTTTAGAATGAATGAAAAATCAATAGAAGACTTATATTTAAAAAATAATCAATTTTATTTAAAAAATTCAATAACAAAATCATTTTTTATGCTTAAAAATTATAATTATTCTTAATTATCATTAATTTTTCATATCAATTGTGATGTTTTGAGAGATTTAAAAAAGTTGTAATAAATTAGTGATACATATGAATGGTAAAAAATCAATCATATCTTTGTATTTTTTCTTTGTCACTGGCTTAAAATCTTTATACAATGGCAAAAATTAATATTCACATATATTTTTGATCTTTCCTTTTTGAGTGTAAGAATTGAAATATGAAATTCCATTTCATTATCTAATGATGTTTTATAAAACATCTTTTAAAAACTTTTTTCATTGTATTTGTATTCAATACGATTCTCATTAGTATTTATTGTTCGTTTTGTAATTGATTTTTCTAGCTTTTTGGTTAACAAATTTTCCTAGATCATCCTATGTACTATAAATAGAGCTTTTTTACAATATTGATAAATAAGATTATAATAATCTCTAGGAACATAAAGATAATTTGATTTTTCATTTTCATCTCAACCACTTCAAAATGACCTAACAGGATTTATTTTTCTATAAAATTATTTTTTTAATAAAACAAGTGACTTAGACTACTATCAAAAAAAGAATAAATTGAATTTCATTAAATGTAAAAATTATAATTCAATAAAACTGTTACTTTTTTAATTTTTTTTCGTTTATTATATTTTTGACTTAAATTATTTTCATAATCATTGGCTCATATATTAAGCTATAAAATCGATATAAAACATACTTAAGTGATTAAGTAAATAATAACTAAAAAGTATTCAAAATTGATATTCACTATTTAAATAAGATTATTAAATATAATCAATGTGTAAATAGATAATTTAAAATGAAATCTTTTTATGAATTGAAAAATTTGTAAAAATATATAAAATATTTAAAAAGTAACGATATTTCAAATCTTGTTTTAAAAATATTCTAAGTAATAAAAATTTGAAACACTTAATTTAAATAAAATCAAAAAGATTAAAGGAAAAAATAAATAACCTAATTTATAAGATCTAAAGTGATTTAAGGTAATGTTTTCATTTAATCAAATGTGATATTGATTCTGTTAAAGGCACTAACATCCCATAATCTGAATCAAATAGTTGATCGTCCTGAATCGTAAAAGCTCGTGAACATTGATGTCCAATATCTTCGACCATCTAAAATAGCTGTCTGTATCTCACCATTTCAATTATTACTACTTTTAATTAAATGCAAACTTAGAACGAAGCGTACATCCAATTACGTAAGTTTCTGTTGTACACTATGTCTGTAGTTACGACAGCAAATTGAATTCATTGCCAAATCCGTGCAAACCGTTACTGATTATCACGTTACGAGTTAACCTACGTCTACAGAGATGGTTATATTCTCAACCTACATAGAAATATCATTCGACATTAAAACAATTTGTGATTAGTTACGATCGTTCATAACAAACGTGAATATTTTCGTATCGAATGTCAAGGAATGCTAAATCGATACTAAACTAAATACTGTTATAATTATTTCGGACAAGATTAATGGTTGTATTGAGAAAATACTATATAAATGAGATGTACTGTGGTTGATGCGTTAAATAAATCATTTATCTTTTCAAGAAAATATACATCATTTCTTTTCTTGAATATAATTCTGTGCCAAGAACAATAATTATATATCGATTCAAGTTAAATTATTATAGTCATTAGATATATGTAGAATTGAATACAAATTTCGTTATAAAAGATATTTTAAAATGTTTTTTTTTCGTGAAAATACAGTCGTCGAATTAAATAATTCTTGCACTTAAATTCTTCCAATATTTTTTTTTTGATTTGTAAAAGAATGATTGTCAAGACATGCACATAACAGAGTATTATTTTTAAATTAGGTGTAGAAAAGAAAATTATAATAAGTGAACGTAGTAAGAAAATGAGAAAGAAATAATATTTTTTAAAAAAATCAATTGAAGTAAGAAACTATAGTGTGAGTAAATTGAAAGTATATAAAAGAAATAATTTTATATTTTTTCCTTTGTTAGTTTTTAAAGCTTATTTAAGTATATGAGTATGTGTTTAATGTTAAAATATATTTTGAATATTAAAAACAAATAATTTTTCCATGTTAAATTGCTTTTATTAAATATTGTGATTATATATTTTATTAATAGTAAAAATAATTACTATTATTTGGTTTGAGATTGGTAAATTCAATTCAATATAAATGAATTACTCACTATAATACTGTATGATCTATTGTTCACTTTATTCGTTAATATGCATTTCGGTGATCAAAATGTTATCATTAAAGTGCTTTATTATAAAATGTAACAATGATATATAAAGAATTTATAAAAACAGAGCTATGATAATGACAGTATAATCAACGAAATGTCAATCAGCAAATAAAGTGAATAATAAGTGATTATTGAATATTTTTATAAAATCTTTTGGTGAATGATTTACTTGTGTTATTTTTTTTAAATATCTGCAGTTAAATTAGTTATTTCTAACAAGTATATTATAATTTAATTCATTTATTTTTTACAGAAATTATTTATGAAAAAGATGACTTTTAAACCTATTTATTAAGTAATATTAATATTAATAACAATTATTAAGTATAGCATTCGCGAATAAATTGAATAATACTTCATGTACGATTAGATTTAAAATCATAATTGATTCTATTCATAATCGGCATTCGAATCCATTAATTTTCCAAAATGAAACCCGTCAAGATATCAGCACAACATATTTACGTTAAAGCCACGCAAAGTCGTTTATGAACACAAATCAGTTTAGGTAAAATGATCGGTTGGATATAGAAGCGTCGATGCATGTATGTGAAATTGTAACAGCGGCCACAATCAATTCAATTAACGACCTCCGGGATGGCTATTAGTCGTTTCTGATGCCGGTTATGTGCTGTAACCAGAATACAACATAATGTCAGTTCATTTCTTGTTTGTGTATGACACAATGTTATCTGTGTTTTTTCAATAAACATAAAAATCGACGAGAATGTTTTCGTCACGTAAATAAAAATTGACCGGAGAAAGTTTTCATAGATGCACGTTTAGATATTAGTAACGATCGTAATTTTATAAAAAAATATTGTTTATTACTTGTATTATATAAAATCAATTCTTGTATCTGAGCCATTTATAAAATTATTTTCTTGAGAAACATTTCGATTTTAAACATTAAAATATTAATTTTTCGTAACAAACATTTCATATAAAATCAAAAATATCCTGTTTTGCATATTTCAAATAGAATGTTCAGTATATGACAAATAATCGATTTTTCTCAATATCAACCAAAAACCATAATACAAAATCAGGAAGAAATCGACAAATGTTTGTTTTACAAAGTACTCAATACTAGCTATCCTCGTGCCTAAATAAACTGATAACAACCGCAGAAAACTTTAATTACGGTTACCGGCTTGAAAATTTCGTTTATGAAAATGCTTTTCATAACTTGTTAAATTTTTGATAGAATTTCGCATACACTTCAATATTTTTTAATCGAAACGATGAGTTTCGTACTTCGTTAAAATAAAGCGTATGGGTTATTGAACTTGTAAAGTAGGTAAATTTATTTATGACTAGAGCTTCAGAGATAAGTTATTTTATAATAAAGATTTTTTTATAAAAGTAATTTATATGTATATCAGTCCGAATTTATTTTATTACTCAGTTATTTAAAAAATTAAAAAATTAGGTAGGTAGGAAACTTCTACAGAAAAAACTTAAATTCAGATTTAAATTTTGTTAGTAGAATAATAAATATATGAATATTTTGAAAAAATAATGTCAAAAATTAATTTAATTAATTAAATATTATATATTATACTATTTTATCTTAAAAATATAAAAAGTTATTAAATAATTTCTGAATTATTTATCAAAAATAAATTAAAAAATAATTCCATCTACTATTGAATAATGGGTTATGGAATATATTTCATGAGCTTGAATTTAAACTTCTGAAGTATTGCATTTGATAATAAATCATGTCTCTGGAACACACTGTTTTGAGCTTGATAGTTTTGACAATAGATGAAAAATATAGTTCAGTTTTCTAGTGAAAAATCGTGTAAGTCTGACATAAAATTTATACTTAAAAAGATAAATATACTGGTAGATATCAATGTATGAATTGGAACTCTAAAAATTGAAAATAAGGTTTGATCAAAAGCTACTGAAGAGCTTTAGCAAAGAGTACTTTTTTATACATACATACATTCATATATATATATTGAATATTGTTCCCTTAAAAATAACTTTTTTCAATCAAAATAACTTTTTAAAACTTCTCTTTATTTTAAAATAAACGTTGTGTTTAATTTTCTAAATTAATTATAGTAAATAATGTTCAAATTTTTGACTTGGTGGCTTTTTTGTTATCTGAGAAATGATTTTTTTATAACAAAGAGATATAATAAAATTATAACTATTTATTAACATTTAATTAGGATTTGTTTTTTTTATTTTTTTTTAAAAAAATAGAATACAAGTTAATTAAAAAAATTATCAACTTGAATATTCAGATTAATTTTAAAGAAATAATATATTTAGAAAAAAAATTTATTACCTGCTTAAAATATATTTTCTTAAGATTTTTTCTGTTAAAAAGGATTACCAAGAATAAACGATATATTTTTATTTTTATAGGGTCATCCAAATATGACGCCTAGATTTGTTTTATTAAAAAGAAACATGTGTATAAATAAATATGTATACAATTTCTTCTGTTTCTTTTTAATAAAACACAAATCTATTTGAAATGACCCTCTATTATAAACACTATTTAAAATATATATTTGAATATTCAAAATTAAAAAAAAATATTGAAAAATCTAAAAACGTCATATAAAAACTAAAATTAATTATGTAACATATAATAAAATTCTGATTATGAAACAATAATGTAAATTATTGAGTTTTATATAAAAAGTATAATAATCAAGAATTTTTAATATTTATAAAAAAGCATAGTTAAAAAAATACTTTTTAAAAAAACAAAAATGAATTACTAAATTAAATTATTGAAAATATATTTTTTTTGTAAACATTTAAATTGAAATATATAAAAATATATTTGAAAATGTATTACGGGGGTTCAAAAGAAAATATTATGATTTCAATAAACGTACTGTTATGTTCATACAGTTTCATTAATATGAATATAAATTTAATTATTTAATGTTATTTTAATTTGTTGAAACAATCGTTATTATGTTATATATATATATATATATATATATATATATATATATATATTTGTATGTATGTATATATGGATATAGTGTATGTGTCTAAAAATTTATAAGCAGGAAAAATTTTCAGTCTGCTAGAAAATGTGTACATCGAGGACATTAAACCAATATAAAAGATGTTTAAGCCGGCAGACGGCTTTCAACTAGAGGTAGATATTTTATATGAGGAAATGAAAATTGAGTAAAGGTAAACATTTTGGCGTGGCGTTGACTCTAAGGCCACGCTAATCAGTTCCAGATGACGTCACATTCCGGTCGTTTGCTTAATCCAACCTTTCGGTATTGCTAATGCGCGTTTTTTTCGCAACGATCCGTTTTAAAGTGTAACATAAAGTGGTAAAAAATACTATTTTATTTATATTAGAAGCAAGTCCTTGTCTCATAAATTCAACAATATTAAATTATACTAGTGATATTTTTCGTTGAGTATTTTAATAACTAAGTTGAAAAACGTGTTGTTTGAATTAATTAAATATATATATATATATATATATATATATATATATATATATATATATATATATATATATATATAGTATTATAGTTAAAATATTGTAAAAGAATTTAAAATTTAAAATTATGATAATATAAGTAAAAAAAAACATAAATTAAAAGAAAGTTCAAAAGACAATTTATAAAAGTTTAGATTACAACGATAAATCAATTTGAGATTTGATTAAGAGATTAAATTTTTTTATTGGTGAATGGTTTTATAGAAAAATCTCAAACTAAATAAGTAAACCTTTATTAAAATATTTTTTATCTTTAATCCATCATCATTGGAAATATTTCGAGTTCTCTTTTAACAATATTTGTCATTAAAGTTCTTTTAGATTACAATTTTCTTTAAAAATGTATATGGTCATCCAAATGTGACGCCTAGATTTGTGTTTTATTAAAAAAACTATACACCACCTTATACACATGTTTCTCTTTATCATATTTCTTTGACCCTTTATAAGTACTATCATCACTATCATCCTCTATCTATTTACTGCTGGATGAAAGTACCTCCTAAAACGTTTCACTTCGGCCAATCCAATGTTTTCCTCTTCTAATATATTCCGACGAATTTCCTCTTATCTCCATTCTATCCACTCATGGGTCTTCGTAAATATTTATGTTCCTAATCAATAACTTCCTTGTCCAACGGTGATCATTTTTTCTTGTTATAAGACTGGTGAATTTTCATTATAAATTTTTTACATTTCTTATAACATATTCAATTTTTGTTTTTTTTTCTGATTTATTCATTTCTCTTCTTATCTTTTGGTGTAATTTTTAACATACATCTTTCTATGATTTTTTGTGTTGTCCAGTACTACTGAATTACTTTTGAATTTAAAATTTATATTTCATTGTTATAGGTGGGATTTTATAGGAAATATATATATATATATATATAGAGAGAGAGAGAGAGAGTGGTACAAGGTATAAAATATACTATAATATTATATTGTTTATATATATATGTATATATAGTAAAAAAATATATAAAGTATACAACATATTTGAAAAAAACTATTGATTGATTTAGATATAACGTACTAAAAAAATATGCATTTTTAGTTGGTATATATCTGATTTTATTGTAAGAGAAAACATCTTGTTACAATAATGTAATGAGAGTTGAGTTTACGTGACCGCAACACAAATTTGTGAAACCACGGAGACATGCATTCCTTTCAAAGATACCTGCAATAAGCTTTACGTTAAAGCTAATCAATCTTAATTACTTATTACATATCGATCGTATTATATATATACGAGTATATATATATATATATATATATAATTTCGTTATTTCATCATCCACGACCTGCGGTCTTTAGTTGAAATTATGTATTGAAATTATTGGTTTTACAATATATATATATATATATATATATATATATATGTATATACATATGTAAGATTATCTTAATGTATATTTTGTGTATTTAAAATATATAGATGAATATTAATTAGGGTAAAATAAATGGATATTAATTTATATTCAAGTAATTATATATGTATATATATATATTTAATATACCTGATATTACTCTTTTTTAATTTTCAATTTATAATATCTATCTAAAGTGACGAAAACCACTTATAACCAGGTGTTTGAAATTTCTTTATGATACAACTAAGTATACAAAACTAATAAGTTTCCACTATGTAAAGCTAGATCGTGCAAATTGATTTTAGAGTAAAAGCTGATACAATTTTTTTCGAATAAATTTATTGTATATCCTTCTACTTATCTATATTTTTAGTTATATTGTATAATACTGGAAAATATAAAGACCGGTATCTATAAATTTTTTAAAAATGTAAAATGTATTTTAAAAAATTCTTTGAAATTGTTATTTTACAATAGTTTTCATATAATAATAAATAAAGGTAAGATAATATTTTAGTTATTAATATATTTTGATTAAAATATGAATCTTAGACATATCATCTTTTTTATTTTTAATTTATAATCTATTTAAATGATTTGTATATTTACTAAACTTAATTGTAATGAATTTTTTAAGTTAATCAATTGAATTTTAATTAAAAAAAATATTTGTTATTTCTTAAAAAAAGATTACTTTACAAATCGTATTTGGATAAAAAATTAATTTATATTTAATTATAATCAATTAAATATTTTTTAATTTTTAATATTATTATTTATAAATTTTATAAGGCATTCTGACAATGATAACATGGCCATCGAAATACACATCAGCAAGTAAAGTGAATATTGAAGATTCTTATAAAATCTTGAAGTATTGTAGTAAATGATTGATTTTTAATAAATTTAATGTTAATATTTATTTCTGATAAGAAAAAAATTAATGTTAGTAAATATTATTTTTTTTTACTCTGAAAATATAATTTTTTTGTAAATTCAGTATCTATATTTACGTTTTTTTTATTTCATCCTAAAATTTACAATTATGAATTTTTGAAAAGATAAAATTATGTATCTAATTTCTATTTATAATTTCACTTCGTTATTTTTTTAATGTCACATTCGAATATGAAAATATAAATAAAAAATTCAAGTAAGAATTAACATTTACTATTAAACGGTTTTTAAATAATTAAAATCGGAATAATTAACAGTAAATATCGACATACATGCAAATATCCAACTATATATTTTCATTAAAATAATCATGATTTCCTGTCAGTATAACTCAAAAGCACGACAAGTGGTCACGAACTAAAAGCTTTTTCTAAGGCTTCACGAACCGAAAAGCAATACTGACGTAATTGTAATGTGTAAAATATTAATTTACACCCCTTACTAGTACGTAACTTCTACTGAAATCGACGGGTGGTATCATTACGTTTAACTTTAGGTACATTTTATTTACATATTTATGTACAACATAAATTTCGAGCAGATATTAAATTTATTTGAAATTATTTGATTTTTAAACATTTGCATATTTTTTAAAAAATAAATACTGTTTGATTTTTAATTTTTATATTAGTTTAGATCTAATTATGAAAAAAATAATATATTAAAATATCTAAATATATAGAATGGGTATTGATATTTTACAATTACAGAATTTAATCCAGAATTTGATAATTCAGTGCTCTAAGAATGATGGAATAATTTTTAAAATAAGCATTAGTTAGAAATAAATAATAATTTTTATTAGAATTTTTTATGAAAATTTTATGGTTAAAAATGATAATTTTTAAATAAATGGATCACTCGTTTCAATATGTTCATTATTTTTAGTTTCTATTTATCGATTGCTGCAGGAAGGTTTCTTCTAAAATTTTCCATTTCGACTCATCCAATTTCAATCTTTTCTAGATCATTTTGACAAATTTAATAGTTATTTTTTTTATTTTTAAGCATATTCTATGGCATTAATGATGGAACACAATTTCACTCATATGATTATTACGACTTCACTTGACATAGTGCATTCGTTTAAACCAATTTTTAGTCATTCTTTCACATAATTGTGGTCCAATTTCATGAATTACAGGTTCAATGTTTATTGTTAATGCTTTTGTTGTTTGTGATTTATCAGTTTATCAGCATAAACCAATGATTTCACATAACCCCACATAAAATAATCCAATGAAGTTACATCACATGATCTTGGAGGTCAATTGATGGGTCCATTTCTTGAAATAATGGACTCACTAAACTTTTGTTTCAATAAATCTATTGATTTTTATAATTTCTAAGCGCTGTTGAAGTATTAAACGTTTCATGATAATTTGTTAAACTATACTGAGTTAAAGTGCCAAAATGAGCTTAAAAAATCAACTATGGCTGCCACTAGCTGTCAAAATTCTGAAATTTTTTTGGAAATCCAATATTTGTGAATATTAAGCATAAACATGAACTTTTTTTCTTACAGAATTAGTAAAATATAGAATAAAAAGTAGATATTAACCAGAGAATTATTTTTTGTAAAATTTTCTTCCAATTAAATCAACCATTCAAAATCGTCAAACAGTTTGAGAAAATAGAAGTAATATGTGATTTTATATATCAAGACGAGTAAAAAAAATTAATGAAAATTGATTGATATACTTTTCCTTTTTTTAAAAAAATACAATTTATATTTTACTACATTCATATAAATAAACTTAAAAATAAGTGCAGTTCAGTAATTTCATTTAAAATATACAAACATTGTCGACTTTATTATAAAAATAATGAATAATTGAATAGTAAAATCTTACTTGGGAGTTTGTATATATATATATATATATATATATATATATATATATATATATATATATATATATATATGTCTGAACTAAATTCAAATGATGTACATACATCTTCCATAAACATATTCTCATTGTGAAACATGTGTTTGTTAAGAACATTCCGCACATATTAGAAACTCTGTCACAAACTTAGTATGTTATTGTTCTTTGATAACGAACCATGCATTTGACTAATTCAATTTGCTTCACACAATAACATGAAAGATCATATTCTATTATATACTCTGTACATACTTAGAAAAGTCGTCCGGAATTGTACGAAAATGTAAATCAGCATCGATACTTGAACTTACATTAATTACGCCAATAATTTTAATACATAATTACTTAACACAACAACAGTATAGTTCGGTAAACTGAATGACTTCACAGGTACACCAACCAACAATATATATACGTCTTCCAGTCGTTTATGAATAATTCAACATCTTTTATAATTATGCATAACAATTTGAGTATAGAGCGAACGTGCCGAAATTCGATTTGGTAAATGTTTAATTATATTTATAACTCTAATTATTGATGCTACTTATTACATCACCACTGTCTGATATATATATATTATTGGATGAATAAAAATCTTATTAGTGCGCCAACAATCCAACATTGGTGAAAAAATAAATCTTTCTAAACGGTTTGACAGCTTTTAAGGTTGATGAAGTCAAGAAAGCGAGTCATCGGCTATAAAAAAATCAACCCTCGTATATAAATAGATTACTTTGCTTGAAATCGTTTCACTTTTTTATATCGACTAATATATTTTCGAACGAGACGAAGTAGTTATAATTTATTTTTCTAGAAGGTATCTTAATAGAATTAGATAATGGTGTATTATGTATCTTTTACGAAAGAAAAAACTTGTTTTCTTTACATTTTTCCAAACAAGATTCTTTTATAAAATGGTATAATTAATCACCTGATTTCATGTCTTTTCAAAAATACAAAATTGTATAATTTCTATAAGATAATAAGAAAAAAATGTTTGTTTCTATTGAATTTATAAAATAAAATATTTATCATACAAAATATTAAATATATAACATAATCAAAATATTTACTTATATTCAAAATTTATTATATAAAAAAAATATAAATATAAATATAAAGGATAAACAAAATGAAAAATTTAAATAGTTTTAATATTAAATATTATGAACCGATTTTCCAATAAAATACAATTGTTAGAAATGTATAAATATTTATTTTTGTATCTATATTATTGATATAAATATTTGAATTATGATTATTATTTGAGATTAATAATTTTTCTAATATTTTGGTTGAATAACAATTTTCGTATGTCTTAATGTCATGGGAAATATAAATAAAAATATAAAAAAATATTTTTTTTAAACGATAAAATAATTTATTTTAAACTTTAATAAAATTTATAATTCTAAAAAATATATTTTTTAAGAAGTACATATTTATAATTTCTGGGTCTATATATTTTTCAAAAAACGACTAAGTTATATTTTTCAAGAGTTATTTCTATTTTGTATTAAACTGAACATCCAAAAATGAAACCTATTGAACAGTAAGTAATAAAATGAAATAATTTTATAAATAATTCATTACAAACAATTTTTGTTCTTAAATTTTAATTTTATAAAAAATTAAATACACACTTATATAAAATTAATACTTTTCTATTATTATATTAGTATTTTTTTAAATAATAACCTTTATTTGTTTCTAAAAAGTATAAAAACATTTTATTCATCCAATCGCTTCAATATTTCAAGATTTTATAAAAGTGCTCAATAATTATTTATCATTTTTTTATATTAATTTAAATTGTGTTATCTATGCTATTATATTTTAAGTTGTGTTGTAAAATCTGTAGTATTGAAGAGTATTTTTTTAAATTAATAAAAATCAATTTAAAAATATTTTTATTAAAATTTAAATATGAAAATTATTAAACTAAAACCATTTTATTTGTAGAAATATATAATATTACTAAAAATAACTAGAAATATTAATTCAGAGAAAGATAAAAAAAAACTTAAAATAATTTGTGTGTGATAAATTACACAAATGAATGAATTATTATTATAATAAAAATATTTAAATGAATCTGTGTCACACTTAATTGCAAGTGAAAAAATGTAATTAGTAAAAATACGCGAATGAAAACTGCTCGTCACTTAAAAAGTTTAATTGACCTAGTTTTTATATAACGAGCACATCTTAATTTTATCTATTTTTGAAATTAACTGACATGAATATTACTAGCAGGTATAGTTAATTAACTTTTTTCAACATATGAATATATTTCACTGTACAATTTTATAAAGTTTTATATTTTTCAAATACCATTTTTTTAAAAAACGAGAACTTGTTCTGTTTTCTTTTTATTTGGTCGTCGTAAATGAAAATAATTTAAAAATAAATGATAATATAATGAATTTTAATTAAACGTTAAACAAAGGTTATTTATATATGGTGTTTAAAATATATTACCTTTGTAAAACCACACTCAGTTTGTGTTATCTTGAAATTATGCTTGCAAGCGTTATTATTTTACGTAATATGTAGCACCATCTGTTTGTAGCGATATTTAATTAAAGCTCATCATAGATAATACACAATTATACATACATATATATATATATATATATATATATATATATATATATATATATATATATCATATCATATCTCAAAGTGAATTCTGTTCGTTGATTGCGAATAAGAACTCTTGAATTAAAATCGTCATCATTCAAATAAATTGAAATAGGAGAAACAATAAAATCTTTGTGTAATAGTTTATAGAAATTGTGATGTTAAATTATTTTGTTAGTTGGGTTTTTGAAGGCACTTTTGATGAAAAGATATTTTTTTAGTTATTTTTATAATGAGAATTAATCTTTTTGGATAGTTTTTCTTGTCAATGGTAAAGTATTACTTTTTAAACATTTTAAAGTTGACAGAATCATTATTGAAAAGATAATGTAAAAATTAAAAAAAATATAAATATTGGGTCATTTTATAAGTAGTGTGATATTTTGGTGTTGGTTAGAATGAATGGTAGAAGAATTAGTCGAGCAGCAACGGTTTATCGGTATCTGAAAACGATTAGTATTAAAAATTTAAAGTTAAGATAGGATTTTTTTTAATAATAATAAAGAGTAAATTTTAGATTAGAAATAAAATGTCAATTTTTTGTTTCATTTCAAAAATTTCCTCAAAAAACACATTATTTATTAGTTAATCTAATAATTACTTAGTATTTTTATCAAGTTATCCAAAAATATTACAATACATAAATTTTAATATAGATAATAAATTATGTCCAGAAATGTATTTATAAAGACATCCTGATATAACATTTTTTTTTATCTTTATTAAATAATTTTATTTTATTAATTTTTAAGTTTATTCTACAAAAAACAAGATAATAAAATAATTATCGAATAAAATCTAAACATGCTATTTTTAAAAAATGTAATAACTGGGATAAAATTGTATAGTAGTTGAAATGAATTTTTAATAACAATATTCAGAATAACAAACAAGATATTAAAGTGCATAAGAGTATTCAATAAAAATTCATTTCATTGAGTTTATAATAAAATTATAAAGACAATATCGGAAATAATAATAGAATTAAATGAAACTGCATGTTACAAATAGTTGATGCATAATGAAGAGATGGAAGAGATATACGATTATGTAAATCTGGAACAGAAACATTGGTTATTATGTTTTTATTGGGTATGCATAAATTATATAGGTCATATTTAATTGTATGCAGTTTCAGTTTTAACAAACAAAACTGTTTCTGAATAAAATATTCCATCTACTCATATTTTAAATGTTATTTAAGATTCATTTGCATTAAAATTAGTTAAATATATTTTGACTAAAAAGTTTGTAATTAAAATCGTCTGTTTTTTGTGTTTCATAAAGTGTTTATTTTTGATTCATATTGAAAATATTTAATTTTATTTGATTTATATAGATAATTTTTCAATTATTTCAATTCTAAATACCAACCGTTCTTTAATTTCTCAAATGTATTTTAGAATAATTATAAATAATACTTGATTAACATTTCATATGTATCTGTTATCATTTTAAATCAAATGATAGAAGATTTATATACAAAATAAAAAAGGAAATTATACAAAACGTACTGTATACTACGAGATTAATTTTATTAAGATTTCAAATTATCAAATATATTCCTCAATCACAATTCGCAGCATGAAGTTGTAAGACAACATCAGTATTCCTGTAGGAGACTAACACGTTTTGCAAATGTTTTATGTACAACTAAGTGAGCTTTAGATACATAAGCTGTCGAATAATAATGGTTTACAGTTTGACCAAAGTCGTGTAATGATCTGCATACCAATTATTTTTGTAAACAATCTGGTAGACAGACGTAGAAACGTTCAAATGTCACTTCTGTTTTAACTTTGAATTGAATTAAATACTGATGTCTATTGGATATCGGTTTTAATCAAAGATTAATTATTTACTGTATTTTATCGAATGGAGTTGAATTTTTTCAAACCAAAAAACAAACAAACATATATAGATATTTTTTAAGCGTGATAGAACTTTAAATTGAATCCTTATCGAAAGTTCTATCTAACCTAAAAAAATATGCTTTATATATGGGTCTGGATGGAAATATATAATGTATTAAAATTGATATTCGAAAACGATTTCATTTTTTAAATATATAAATTAATGTTATAAGCATATTATAATTTTTGTGAAAACGCATAAAAATATTTATTTTTAAACTAGAAAAAATATCAGTTATTTACTTAAAAAATGTCATAAAAGTTCATAAACTATATTTCCAGTAAATAAAATCGAAAAATATGTAGTTAAACAATAGCTATTGAAAATAATAAAAAATATGTGTATAGAAATATGGAATTTTACAAAATTTTATCTAGGATTGTCACCTTTGACAATATTAATTTTGTTAGTAAAACATGAAATATAGTGAATTTTAATTATTAGTTCTGTATTAGAAACTTCAATTAAAAATATTCAATAACATGAAACTGTGGTTCGAAATTCCATGTATTGTTATTAATTTCTATAATGAATAATTTGAATTTCGTCGAAAAACATATTGATTTTGTGATTACAAATGGAATTGTGTTTTATATATATATATATATATATATATATATAAGTGTGTGTGTATGCACGGATACGAATACGAAGATTGGTTTTCGGCCAGACCCAAGTTTTATTGCATGTCACTCTTTTAGTGATATATTTTAAAGTATTCAACCACGACTATGTTGTTCACTTTAATCAGAAGATAGTGGGATACAAGAATATCACTGAGATACTATTCAATACGAAAACCAATCTCTATGTCCTGTAAGCATGAAATTTCCTAGTATGTCATAACAAACGTCTCTGTTTTTCCTCTGTTATTTTTCTTTTTTTATACTCATGTGGATAGATTCCGCACACAAAGTTCATGTTATGTCAGTCTGCACGCAGTCAAAAATGTATTTGTATTTACTTACACACGTACAAACATACAAATATACTTATATGTATATATATATATATATATATATATATATATATATATTCCGGTATGTAATTGAATGTCATATTTTTTTGTATCAACATCTCTGAGAATATAAATAAATTTTAATGAAACGAATTACGAAGAACAAATTTTTGCTTTTCAAAATTTTAAAAAATAATTAAGCTAATAATAATTTGTAATTATTAATATAATTTTAATAAAATACATTGAATATTTAAAGTATAGCGTCATCCAAATGTAACGCATAGATTTGTGTTTTATTAAAAAGAAATATGTGTACATTTTCTTTTTAATAAAACACAAATCTATGCGTTACATTTTGATCACCTTTATATTTTTTTCCAAAATTTAAAAATTAAGCTAATAGTATATTTGTGGGTATTAAGACAGTTTTGGAAAATTACTTATTTTTATGAAACGAAGAAATAAATTAAAAATTTTAGAATAAAGATTCTTTATTTGGTATACTAATTCACTATCAATATTCAAAGTGTTAAGTTAGTTTGATACTTAATGTCGTATTTGACCTTTCAAGTGCTATATTGTTTTCTAAGGACAAAACAATAATATTTATAACGAGTACACAGAAATAAATTAGGTAATTAAAATTTACCATGTTTTTTTTTATTTCCTATTTACCTATTGTTTCATATGCATAGAGATAAATATTACTGAAATTTATCCTTATTAGAAAAAATAATTTATTCAACACCATATAAGGTACATAAAATTTAATATTCTATTTGCTTGTTTTTAAAAGATGATTGTGTTCTTATTAAAATACATATAAGCAATAATAAATGAATAATAAGTAATTACTAAAAACTATTATCATTAAATAATGTTTTTTGTAACAATGTTAAACACAGATTGAATAAAATATTGAATTAACTAAAATTGTAATCCTTGATTAGTCATATTTGAAATAATAATTAATTACAAATCATTTTTATTAGTTATTACCATTATTTGAATTTATTAGTTTAGTTTCAAAACTAATTTTAATCATAAATAATTAATAATAATCATAATCATAAATAATTAATAATAATCATAAATAATTAATTATGAGTTGAGAGTAATTAGTACTCACTATTTGTTCTAAGCGTGTGAATTTGAGAAAAATAGGAAATATAAACAACACTACTATCAGTTTGTACCCTTTTAATTCTCGTATGTATATTCTAAACCCTAAAATAATATAACACTCATTTTAAATTTACACTCTTTTTGTTGATTATTTGTCATTTATTAACTATCTGCAGAACTCTTTATTCAAGAAATTCTTTAAAGAAAACTTACTAAAAATTCAAAAAATAAATGTTCACTCAAACTGTCTTTGACTAATAATTAACGATTAAACATTAATCAGACTTAAATAATTGACTAATTCAATCATTATTAATCGTGTGACTAATTTTAGATTAATTGTTAGTCAGATGATTTGTGATTAAATATAACGTTTGATTCATTAGTTAATTTTTACTGTTATTTATACAAAATTTTATTTTTACTTTTTGTGTTTTTATCTGATTTGAAAAACTATTTTTATACTACAATTCTTTCTAATTAAGATGTATAATATAATTAATATTATTCAATACAATAAAACTGATAAAAACACAATAAATTGATTAAATTAAATATATGAAAAAAGTATAAAAATATGATTATAGAAATAGTATGTAGGAAATTTAATTAGTTCATCATACAGAGATAGAAATGCCAACCTGATGAATATAATAAATTTATATCTAGTAGTTTTTCATACGATTGTATATAACACAGTTTGACATTTGCTTCTAGTTATATTCGATGCATAGAATTTTTTTTCAAAATTAAATTAAACTCAGTATTATTCAATTATATTAATTTTTTAATTAAAGATTGATTTTTTCACATTATATATTTTTATACAATCAAATTATTTATTTTAACCCCACAATATTTTAAATAAATGTTCAATAATTTCTTTATTTTTATTTTTTTGTCAATGAGCATTTATTTGCCTATTTTTATTAATAAATATATTATTTATATATTAAATAAATATACGTGCTGTACAAATTAAAATATATATATAGAAATAAAAATTTAATATTGATTAAAAACAGTGTTTAATAAGATTTTATAAAATTGGTACATTTTTATTTTTAAAAAGTATAATAAAATTTTTGTTAAATTTTGGAAACGATACAATGAATATACAAAGTTAGATTAATTTATTTTGAATTTCATTTGTATTGAAAGAATTTTATACAATGTACAATTAAATATAAACAATTTTAGATATGTGTGTATAAATTAAGAAATGAGAAAATTAAAATGTTTTTATAAGAAAATAGACTATACTTATAGAATGGTCTGAAATATATAAATATGTTATTGAGTATTGTTAATGTTTCATAACGATTGATTATTTATATTTAAGTGAAGCGAAAATGCATACAGTAATTTCTATTTGTTTATATATAAAGCACTTTAATAACTTACACTAACATTGTATGGAACATCAAAGTTGATTCTATTAAAAATAGCATATGTGTCGCGAAAAATTCCAAAATATTTACAACGGAAAATGTATAACAAATAAATACTTGCCAAAATTTAAATTTAGATCAAAATAATAACAATACTCTCATATTCTAGATTTTTACGTAACATTGTAAGCATATAAAACGAACACGTTTTGAAAAGTTTGATTCTGGAATAAGTCTCTCAGAATAATTCAGTATAATCCTTTTCCACGTTGAAAACAAAACATATACTTCTATAAATAACGAAATAGCGTTCTGAAATGTCAAGTTTATACATTTTCCAATAGAGTTGGCAATGAGCGGTGGTCTTATTCTCTAGGAAATGATGATTCGGTGTACGGCGTAGTCGTTTCTAAGCGAAACGATAAATTAATGTTTTTGCTTGAGTAATTCATATAATTGTAAGTCATTTAAAACTACGATGGCACATGTTTATTACAAATAAATAGAAATTCTGTTTCAGTGTAGTCATGCATACGAGGAAAATTTCATACTCATAAACATTGTACACTCACACATACAATATATATATATATATATATATATATATATATATATATATATATATATATAAGGTTTTCCAATAAGCTCTTTAGAAGTTTAATTGGAAATACAACAAAAAGTATTCAATTAATTAGTTATTTATTTTTAGGCATATTCAATGGCGTTAATGATGGAATATAATTTCACTCATTTGGCCACCATGACTTCACTTGACATAATGCATTCGCTTAGACCAATTTTTAGTCACTCTTTCATATAATGATGGTCCAATTTCATGAATTACACCTTCAATATTTATTTTTAATACTTTTGTTGTTTGTGGTTTATTAGCTTAAACTAATGATTTTATATAACTCCATAGAAAATAATTCAATGGAGTTAAATCACATGATCTTGATGGCCAATTGATGGATCCATTTCGTGAAATAATGGACTCATTAAACTTTTGTTTCAATAAGTCAATTGAAGTTTTTACAATTTCTGAGCGTTGTTGAAGTGTTAAACGTTCAATGAAATTTGCTAAACTACACTGAGTTGAAATTCCAAAAAGAGCTTAAAAAATTCAAACATGGTTGTCACCAGCTGTTAAAGTTCTGAGATTCTTATTGGAAAAGTCTATATATGCATGTATGTATGGTGCAAATAATTTTAATAAAAAAATATGATTAAATTTAATATTATTTTAGTTGAGGATTCTGATAAAAAATCTAATTTAATTATTTATATATTTGATTATTATCATTTTGTATCTAATTAAGTGATTAATATTTTGTATGGTTATAAAGAATGATTAATTTTTATTAAAGGATAACAAAAATTAAAAGAAATTGATGTATTTTATCGATTATAAAATTTCATTTCTTTAAGGGCTTATATTTGTCATTTAAGAAATTTAGGGTTTTTATTAGAATTTATCTTTAATTTTTATAATTTTCTCTACATAATTTATAACTTTTTCAATTCTTTATTGTATTTTTTCGTATCTTTCTTATTTCTGTTCAATTATTTCAAATAACTAACGATTTTTAATGACGATAATAAATTGTATTCTCTAAGTAAATAATTAATGCTAAGAAACTAATCGTACGTGAGAGCAAGTGAATTATTGGTGTAATCAACAAAAACACGTAATTATAAATACCACACATTTATTTAGTTAATCGAACGCAACTACACAATCTTCTACCAATTAATACGAATGTTTAGTCAGAAAAATCGATATGAAAGTAACTGAACCAAAATTTCCATTTCATGGAATTTTCTATTTCGTTTGTAGTGCGTAGAAATTTCAATTTCATCCGACCGTACTTTTTCAAATATTAGAGACTATACAACAGAATAACATGATGAAATATATTTTCAATTATTGAATATATACATTTATATATATATATATATATATTTATATATTTATATTAAAAACTATGATGTAAATATAATATATTTAGTAAATAATTTTGTTTCTCTATTTAAGTTTCCCTTATATAAGTTTATATTTATTTTAGGTCAAATTTGTTTCTTCGAAGTTAGTATTTTACAATGCCAAATATTTTTAATATATTTTATGAGCATAATTTTAATTTTAAAAAAAATTGAAAAAATAGAAGAGGTGTTTACCATCAGTTGTATGAATATATATATATATATATATATATATATATATATATAAAATATTTTTATTGTAAAATAAAACATTGATCAAAATAAATCAAATTATTTTTGAAAACCTTTCGTGTCTATTATTTTTTTTGAAATTACGATAAAGAATCTGATATTGTACTCTTATTATTATAGATACACTAACTTTTTTATTACAAGTCTATGATAATAAAAGTGATTGTACATTTTTCAAAAATATCAGTTTCTTATATGAAATACTTTTTTTAGAATATAAAAATAATATTTGTTCAAATATTATATAACAGAATAATGTTATTACAAAAGTTTTAGAAAAAAAACACCGAATGAAAAATATTATAAAGAGGAATATGACATTCATATCAAATTTAATGATATTGTAAAATTATTCAGTGTAGATGTTTAAAATATTATTTTAAGAAAATACCAAATTTAAAGAATTAGATTTACATATACATGACTTTATATTATTAAAATATTTATTAGTAAAGCAACACAATGTAAAAAAATGAAATGGAACTATTTCCGTATAAATGTTTCTTATAACAACATTTTCATTTCATTATTTAATTTTAAATAAATTTTCACTTCATAAACTAATTTCAAAATTATATTTTAGTTTTCAACAATTTTTTATCTTGAATAATAATAACATTAACAAAACTGTTCAACAAATGTTTATTATTTACTTTTAATTTATTGACGAGTTGCTTAAATTTGATGCCATCGTTCTTAGATTATAGGCATATAAAATCACAATTTCCAATATTTTCTCTTACTGGAAAACAACAATTGAAATATGCATAATTAAATTAAAATGTAAATAATCATTAAATTTCAATATACAATTTGTGAGGTATTGGTTAATTGAAAAAGTGAATTAAAAATACTTAAATCATTAACAAGGGAACAATGAAGAAAAATGTACGATTTATTTTTATATTGTAGCAAATTCACTTTAACACAAAAGAATTATCTCCATATACCATAAAAATATTCAATAATCGCTTATTGTTCAACTTATTTGTTTATAAACTGATATGTATTTCGATAGCCATGACATTATTGTCAGAGCGGAATAAAATATGAAGAATGTTTATTGAATTTTTTTTCAAATATTCATTTATTTAAACTATTTATTAATTGTTAGTAAAAGAAAATATATGACAAAATATAGCAAATATTTGACAAAATAAACAATTATATATATATATATATATAAAATATATATATATATATATATATATAACATATACAAATATTCCGCCTTCTATACTTGCCAACCTATATATATATATATATATATATAAAATATATATATGTAGATAGATAGATAGAGAGAGAGAGAGAGTAGCCCAAATGAGACTGAAGAACAGTAAACGATAATCAGCAAGTAATTGTATGTCTAACCCCTTCAGTTCCATTTGGGTCATCTATATAACAAGACATGTTGGTAATCAACTCAACTGAAATAAAAAATAATCCAGAAAGTTGATTAACTTTTTTCTACGAATTTTATTCGTGATTACTTGCCATAACATTTAAGACATATGTATGTGAGTATATATATATATATATATATATATATATATATATATATATATATATATATATAATCAACACAATACACATAGATAAAAATACATTTTTCATCTAAATAGTCGACTGCATATACGAAAGTCTATTATTTACCTATCTTAATCAGAATAATACGAACACATGTCGAGAACTTATTAGTTTTTTTATTGAAAACGTTGCGATTATTCGATTAACGTATGTATGTAATTTTCGTTCTATTGATTGAATGACATTTCATATGAATTTACCATTCAGGGAATATTTGTTCGCAATAGAATGTTGATTAAATGCCACTTTTTAGAGTTTTGTGCTGACATACGAAAATTGTTTCTGTATTGATCTGTAATTTGTTGTAAGTTATGATGTTATTGAGTTCGTAATTGGATAGTGTTTTTTGTTAGTCTGTATTAATTTGTAGAATACACACACACACACACACACACACACACATATATATATATATATATATATATATATAATGCAATGTTAAGTAACTCAGTTTGTTCAAAAAGTTTCTAAATAATTAAACTAACATTCATATAATTCTGTGGATTTGTTTTGTTCCATCTCAAATAAAATGTATATAATATAGGAGACATTTAATTTTTTATTCAGTGTATAAATTGGAAAAAATAATAAGGAGTAAATTGGTATAAATTAACAAACAATATAAAAATGTATGAATTAATTTAAACAAATAAATAAAATATTGAATGATAAATGTGGCTTTTAATAAAATAAGTGTCTTTCTACATAAAAGTCAAAAAGATTATATTTTTTTTTAAAAAAATATCAATTTAAAAACTGGATGGAATTTCAAATAGAAATAAAATTGAAAAAACATATAATTAATTTAGGTTATTGTATATGAGTAATCATTTTTGTAATGAAAATTAATTATTTTGATAAAACTGAATCACTGATTTTAATTGTATAAGATTTTATAACAGTGTTCAATAATGAATTTTTAGTCATTTTTTAACTTATATGATTGTCATCGTTGTCGTAGTACTAAATTTTAAATCTAGATTGACCATTGATAAACCCATTAGCAAGTACATCAAACGATAAGTAATTATTAATATTTTGTTGATTGAGTGACTGATTCATTCGTACTAAAATAAATTTGTCACACTATAAAATAAACAGTAATTTAATAAACAGCAATGAAATAAACAGTAATTATTTTTAAATTTTTTATAAATATTCAATCAGATAATGTTAAAATTCGAATAGATTAATATTTATTTTATACAAATATAAATTAAAAAATATTAAATTGATTTAAGATGTTCTCAATTGCTGTCTGATTTAGATTTTTCTGTTAATAAATAATTCAGATTTTTAGATTATGTTTGATCTTGTGAAAATAATGAGGAAAGAAGAGTTATTATTATATAGAATATTTTATTAATGTTTTTGATATTAAAAATTATTGAACATTCTCATTAATTAAATAAGTTGAGAAAAGTCTTTGTTATTATTTAGACAATTTAAGAGGAATATTTTAAAAATAAATGTATTTTAAAAAAATCTTTTTAAATTGTACTTTTTTATTCCTAGTTTTTTTCATTATTAATTTTAATTCCGGGACCAATCTTTCCTAAACGACCGTCATGACCTTTTGCTAAAATAATTTCAACACAAAAAAATATAAATAAAAATACACTGGACCTTTTAACAAACGCTAATTTGTGAAAGCAATGCACAGTCCATGTTATTTTATAATATTATTTAGTTACCGTACAGAAACGATCCCAGTGATGTACATGCTGAAGGTACCACCTGTTGCTGATGCATTGCAAACTTGAATGCCACCCCAGTGACCAACTTTCAACTCAACACAATCTTGTGTCTGCGTTACGACTTTATAAATACCACACCCAGTTCAACAAGTTGAACTCACAGAATACAATTTCACGGGACTAGGTTTTTAATTGTAAACAAAAAAAAGTATTTAAAATGTCATACAGTAATTGTTTTATATTTTTGGTAAATTTTCTACATTGATATTTTTTTATCTATCCATTTGGTATTTACATGGTCACGTAAGCGAAACGATTTTATGTAATAATTGACATTTGATGAATTCATCCAAATTGTCATTAATTAAACATTATTTTTTTAATCCGGCTAATCTGAATTGAATTTTTTTATTCTTATTAATGATTTTATATTATGTAAATTTTTTATTTATAATTAGATATAATCGATATGTATATATATATATATATATATATATATATATATAAATTAATTAATTGAATTTTTGATAATTGTGTAATTTAACATTTTGTTCTCAATTATTTTTTATTTTTTTTAAGTTTTCTATATTTGCAATTACAAAAAAATAAATGATTGTACATTTTTATTTCTACTGAAAAGAAATTAAATAATTATAGATGCTGTTTATAATATTTAAAGTTTGAAATATTTACTTCAAGAGACAAAAAAATTAATGAAAGATATTATTTTTTATAATAAAAATTAAGAATAATTATTAAATAGTTTTTAAATTTGATTTAATGAAAATATAATTGATAATACAATGAAAATATAAAATGATTATTTTAAAATATGTAAATTTATAAAAAAATCAATAAAAATAAATAAATTTGGTAATTAGCTTATTTCTTAACTTTTAAAGCAAATGATTTTTATCAATAAGTTTTACATAAAAAGTAAAAATTTTATTAAAATTAGGTTTCATGAAATTTGAAAATATATGAGTAAAAATAGTCATAGAAAAGTCAGATAGGAAGAATGTTCATATGATGTCAAACAGAAAAGAGATAATTATAAATGGTTGGAGAGTGATTTGAACATTCATATAAATTAGGAAATAATTCTTTACAAAAACGAGTTTTCATTAAACAGAAATGAAACGAAAATTGAAATATTGTTAGAATTAAGAAAAAAATAAATAAATAAAACCAGAAATTTGTTAATTAGCTCCATCGTACTTATAATTACATAAATAATCTGTACGATATAGCTCAATTATTAATAAAAATATTACCCTAGTCGACAATATTACGTCGAATATTTTCGGTAAACAACTTTCCATGTCGTCTCCATAATTGAATTATTGGTTGAATGAGATGAAAGTACAATCAAATTACTTGTTCCCGTGGGAATTCTCAAGTATCGCAAGTCACACGACGTGTTAGTGTCAGCTGTCAAATTGCCCAGGGAAATGATTTATCCGTGACAAAAAATAAAATGATAATAGGCAGAATGGGAAAAGTTATAATTTATTGTTGTTCCAGTGACATTTTTTTCATTTGCAGAAAATGAACTGTATCACATTTCATTATATATAGTTTACTATTTCATAGAAAAAATACAAATTTTGATATTTTTTATTGATTATATATTATTACGAAATAAATTTGTATTATAATTATTATATAATATTATATATATTTATATATAATATCTTTTAAAAATGAAAAAAGTAATACTTTAATTTTTATCCATTAAATTTTTTAACAATATTTTGAATATTATTCAATTATTTTTGAAGTGAAAGAAGTAAATATACTTAATTTATTTTCTGATAATTTCCAGTTTTTTTTAATATCATTTTATGATTTTTTTGGAAAATTGAAAATACATGATAGCAATAATTAATGTACAAAAAATCATTCAGAAATGATTGTATGAATTATTTTCAAAAAAACATTTTCACAATGGATTTTATGTATAAAAAAAGTAGGACAGAATTTTTTTTTAGTACTAAGCATTTTTTTGATTAAATAAACTATCAATGGAAAAGAGTATTATTTTACTTTATTATGAAAACATATATTTTATATTTTCTTCCTAATAGATATTTTCACCAATTTTAAATAGATTATTTGAATTTTTTCATGTTTTATATAAAATCTTTATAGATTTTAAATATATTTTTTAAATAGGATTAAGAACATTTTTGAATTTATAAATATTTGGATAAATTATATATATATATATATATATATATAATATGTGTGTGTGATTGTATAAATGAAAAAGAAATACACAACAAACGTTTTGTTGCAAAAAGAGACATCGCTCTTGTAATATAATCCTTTTCCGGTCAAATGAATACATTGCTTGATGTCAAATTGCGTAGGAAAGTTAGCGTGAAGTAAATCTGAGATGGTTAGATCATATATATAATAGGATTCTCTGTGATTGATGTGGGTAACATATATAATAGATATTTGTCCTTTTGTGGAACTACACTGGAAGTAGTGTTCGACGACTCAACAGAATCAATATTAAATCTTTTAGAAGACTTCTTCTCAGTATCGAATATATAATGTATTGTGTCAATTTCATTTTGTAGACAAAGCGAATATAATTTTGTATTTTGATTGGATTTTTTTAAAGTTATACATACATTCACACACACACACACACACACACACACACACATATATATATATATATATATATATAATCATATTTAAAAAAAAACAATTTTCTATAATAACACTTCATTTTCATACATGAATGTATTGTGATATTGTATTTTAAACTGACAAGTTAATAACTATTCAATTACTCAATACTGTGTAAAAGATTTTTTTTAAGTATGAACAAAAATTTAATATTTTAAATTTGGTTATGACAGAGATTAAATGATTGCAGAATCAATATTATTGAGAATATTTTTTTATAAAAAATATATTTTTACTTCCTTATTAATTATTTTTCTTATTTAAAATATTTCATATTATTCACAAATTACAGAGATTTATTTAACATTTCTTTGTCAATGCTTTGAGTTCACATATGACATTTTAGTTCTTATTTTTGTATTTACTTGTTATATGTGATATTTATGATTTCAATTTGTAATTTAACAATTGTTTTTCTATAGAAAAAATAGTAATAAATAACTTAAAATTAATTATGTGATTTTCAATTATGTAACAATAAATTGATTTAGTTTGAAAAATTGCAAAAATATTTTTTATGGACAAGAAATTAAAAAAATATTAATTTATTTTCTCATATTCATAATATAATACAGTATTCAGTAGATAAATATTAATATTCTTGATTTCTTTAATATAATATTTTTTTTAATATAAATTGTAATTTTTTACATATTTATTTATTTTTTTAAGAATAAATATATGAATATTGATACACATATAAATTCAATATATTTATACAATTCAATATAATTGAAAACCTTGTACATAAAAAAGTCTGAATTTGATTATAAAAAAATGGTTTGTTTTTGAAACACACTGACGTTAAATAATGTCTTACTTTTCATTATAGTCAAAATAATGCTAGAAAATTTCATTAAGTAACTAATACCATTAAATCCTAGTCGTAAACATCATTGAGAACTTATTGAGTTTATTCTTTGTCACTGAAAAAGAAATCTATTGTTTTCTGTGGCTTTGTTCTTGACTGGAAAAAATATTTTACCTTTAATATAGAATAAAATTTCCTTAATTTCATTCTTTTGATCCATTTATTTACTTGTACTAGTTTTATTTCACTATAATTTTGAAAATAATTTCTTTAACATTTATTTTTATTCTGAATTCATTTTATCAAATATGTGTTTTATGAATTTTTATATATGTATATATATATATATATATATATATATATATATATATAAATTATTAATAATGTTTAATTATTACACTTTAATAAATAAAATATTTTCAGCTCTATTATTTATAAATTAAACAAATTTCGCACAAAACAGTGAATACAACTTGTCGAAAATAATTGCTTTTTAATTAGACCAGGTTTTAATTATATTCCTTGTAATTCAAATGAAATCCTTTTTGTAAGAGTGAATAGATCTCAATTGATATGATGTTTAAGTACAAATTTATGTACATAGACTACCTTTCTTTTTTTTTCTCTCTCTCTCTCTCTCTCTCTCACACACACACACACACATATCTATATATATATATATATATATATATATATATAGTATGTATGTATAAATAGAACCTTTTCTTGCAATTAAAATTAAATCCTTGTTATAAGATGGAGTAGATCTCAATTAGAATGATGTTTAAATATGAATATATATATATATATATATATATATATATATATATATATATATATATGTATGTATGTATATATGTATAAATAGAACCTTTTTAGTACCAATTGTGTACATCTGAATTCTATAGTCATGTTCAATCGTATTCCATTTAGTAATATCCGAACGAATCTATTATAAAGAACAAAATTTGAGATGTAGATAAAAGACAAGTGAGTTGAAGGGTCATCCTGGAGACACGACCCTCATCTACAATTATATCATTATTAGAAAGGTGTAGTGTCGACCGATTTTGTTTGTGAGAATTGACGTCCTCACGCATTGGCTAACAAATGTTTCCATCCGATACACGGTTCTACTTTGTGTTACTACGCGCGTTTCCTGCGACGCTGTGTGGTTATTTCCTGCAGGAACACTGGTGTCGATCAAGCGCGCTGACAACCTATTTTCCCTCCATTGAAATCACGAAAAGGAAAACATATTTACACTGAAACCTAATATCGTTCTTTTATATCTACATTGTGTGCTATGGAGTTTTGTTTAGAAATGTGACGAACGTCTATATACTGATATAGATTCCGTTCTGGGCGAAATTGAAATAATAATTGAGAATATTATTATAAATATTATATATTATATATATATATATATATATATATATATATGTAAGTAAACATAAAAATGTCAAACAAATGTCAATATTATGAAAATTGAAATGAGTTTTTATGTTTATTTTATTTTTTGTTAGATAGTCAATAAACATATATAAAATGTTTTTATATTTCCATATTTTTATTGAAAATCCTTTGTTCTTTAAATAGCTGAATTTTATGTAAAGTAAATAATTTATAATTATGAACTAAAATTAAAATACATTTTTTTTAATTTATTTATTATATTTTTGTACATATATTAGTTAAATTCCATCAGAAAGAATAAACACTTGTTTGTAGTTTTTAATTTAATTATTATTTTTTATTCGAATTTTAGAATTATTTAATAATTTGTCAATCTTTATTTGGAAAAGAACTGTTAGGATTTTAAAAGACAAAAAATTATACATTATATATATATATATATATATATATATATATATATATATATATATATGTAGAGAAGAAATGTTTTGTTGTAAAACGAGACATAATTCTTGTTATAAAATCCTTCTAAAATTAATATATTGTTTGTTGTTAAATTACAAGCATAGTTTACATACATATATAGTTACATTTATTATATAGGTTGTAAATAATTAATTTATATTGAAAAAATATATATTAGCATTGAAATAAAAAAAATGATTTTTTTACTTAAAAAAATTCACTACCTATAGTATGGAAAATTTGATGAAAATTGAAATATGTCTAAAATCAATTTTTTGTGGTTAAATTCATAGTACTGTATTAGAAAATAAGTAAATCGGTGAAAATGTTATAAATTTTGTATTAGAATTTTTTTTTTTGGTAAGGCAGAAGATAATTAAAAAAGTTGAAAATGTGAAAAATTAGTTTTTAGGTTATGAAATCTGTAATTATTGAAAATTAAATAAAATTTTTATGTTAGTCGACTATTAATGTTGTAAATAATTGATTCGTTATGAAAAAATATATATTAGCATTAAAATAAAAAAATCTATTTTTTCACCTCAAAAAATCCACGACCTATAGTATGGAAAATTTGATGAAAAATAAAATTTGTCTAAAATCAATTTTTTGGGGTTAAATTCATAATATTGTATTAGAAAATAAGTAAATAGATGTGAAAAATTATAAATATAGTCCAAAAATGTTTTTTTTGGGAGAAAGAAGAATGGTTTAAAAAGTTGGAAATATGAAAAAATAGTTTTTCGATTACAAAATGTGAACTTATCGATAATTGAATGAAATTTTTGTATCAGTCGACTATTTATGTTGTAGATAATCGATTTGGCATGAAAAAATATATATCAGCATTGAAATATAAAAATCAATTTTTTTATCTCAAAAAATTCACGACCTATAGTATGGAAAATTTGATGAAAAATGAAATTTGTCTAAAATCGATTTTTTGGGGTTAAATTCATACTATTATATTAGAAAAGAAGTAAATCGGTGTAAGAAGTTATAAATTTTGTACTAAAATGTTTTTTTTGCGAGTGAGAAGAATGATTAAAAAAAATGAAAATGTGAAAAACTAGTTTTTCGGTTATAAAATGTGTAATTATTGAAAATTAAATGAAATTTTTGTGTCAGCCGACTATTCATGTTGTAAATAATTGATTTGTATATATATATATATATATATATATATATATATATATATATATATATATATATATATATAATGACTTATAAATATGACCATAAATGTTATTTTTTTATTAGGAGCTATTTTATTTTAGATACACCCATAAAAAATAACTGAGAGTATTTTACGGAACAACTATATAAACTGGCTTATTTTTATCTGATTTAAATATATTAATAAATATTAAATATTGACGAATACATTGAAAACTCAAGTTGCACGTAATGTGATATACACCGAGCTTATCTTTTCAATATATCTTATTTTTAAGACGTTGCCTTTATTCATCTATGGTGTTACTGTTTGCGAACGCATATTCACAGGAAGTGTTAAGCTGGTAGTAATTTTTCTCAATAGAAAATAACCGTGTGACATAGAAAACGCCGGCGTGAATATAAAGGAGTCTGTCAGACGTGACATAGTCTAAGACGAACTGTTCTTAATACTTTATTTTTATAACATCATGGAATATTGGCGGCCAGCCGAGAAACTTTCACGAATGTCACAAGAATTTTATACGTATGATTGATATTATAAAAACACTTTCTTTACTAAAATTCGTTTTTTATAATAAATATATTTTTTTTAAAAAAATGTCCAGTTTTAAATAATTCTTTGTACGGATCTAAAGATTATAAAAAAATGTTATTTTGAAAATAAATTGTATAGAAAATTATAGAAATAAAAAATAATATAAGTATTATAGCTAAATTAATACTGATTTTTTTAAAAATATATTTTTTTTTAATAAAAGAGGTTAAATATTTTTTAATCTCAAAATAAATAATTATATCTAAATTTTCATTTTTACTTGTTATTTTTTCAATTAAATAGATAATAATTTTACACCCTCTGTTTATAAAAATTAACATCAATTGATAAAATTTAAGTATACAAAATACTGATAATAGGTAATAATTGAAAATTTGTGTAGAGATTTAAATAAAAGTTTAATTTATGATATAATCTCTTGATGTAGTAAATAATAATGTATTGTAAATGAAACCATAGTTTGTATATTTGTTTAACATTCAACATATACTAATTAAAACACAATCGTAATTAACATTAGTAGAGGAATTTTTATTAAAATCTAGAAATGTATGAATATAATGAACAACTGCTATGTTATATGAAATTTGTACATGTTTTTCATAAAAATGAATTTTTTAATATATACAATGTATTGTATTGTATAAAAATATTTTTAACAACAAAAATGTTTGAAAGTAACGTGTATGCATTCCAGAGTTGATCAAAGACAAAAAGAATTTCTCCATTAAGATGTTTTTGTAGGAATGTCTTTTATACACGTGTAAAAATGATTACTTGGGAGTAAAAAAAGAAAATTTTCCTTTGATATTTCTATGCACGTTGTACTTAAAACACACTGCACTTGTTTGATAGAGAAATATTTGATGATTCGAGAGAAGTATGTATGAAAGAATGTAAAGAATCTAATGAACTTCAGGTATTTAATTTGAATAGCATAGAATGTTGAATGTTGTCGAAAAATATTAACGTTTATATTAAATAATTGAAATGGAGAGTGATTCCAGTTCGTAGAAATGTACGTCAAATGAACATCTAAATAAAATATTTGTTTCGTAGAATAAATTCTCACCATTTGGATATGAAATATTTATAAATTGATTTTCTTGTGGATGAAGTTCGGCTATTTTTATACGATTTACTAGAATGTATTTTAAGAATGTACGTATTTATAAAAAAGGTTTGCGATAAAATTAACAAGTAAATGTCATTACTCGTTTAAATAATTTCATTAGGTAATAACTAACATTTATATTATTGATTTTTTTATACATATTTTTCAAAAAATCAAAATTTCACTTTTTATAAATATTTAAATTATTTCTAAATTTTTTTATTATATTTTTACAATACATAAAATATTACACTTGACATTGATTGTTTCTATTTCTGTGATTTTTCAAAAGTTTAACTATTTTAATTTTTAATCTTTAACGTTATTCGTCGATATATTTTGTATTACAACGAATTTTGATTTCTTGAGTAATTATTTAGAAACTTTTTAAAGGTAAATATTAATTACTGACAGAAAGTCAATTGACTATGTCTGTAGAGATAAGTTGTAATACTAAATATATGAAGATGAATGAATTTAAGATTTTAAAATTAAAAGAGTTAAATATAAACTGTATCATAGAAATGAAAACAAATAATGCCAGTTATTTTATTATATAAAATAAAAATTTAAAGCAACTAAAAAAATTAAAATGGCCAATCAAATGTCAAATCGAAATTAAAAATGTTTTTTTTTAGAAAATATTAAAATATTTGTATAAATTTTGATTACTAACTTATTTTTATAATAAAATATTTATTCAGTGCCACGTTCTGAAGATAATTTCATTATCTAAATTAATATTATTAAAAAATTAAATAACAAATAATCGTTGAATTTTTACAGAGAACATTTTAAGACCGTAAATGATTATTTTTTTAAATATGAATTATCCATATTACAAAAACTAATTGTGAATTTTCATTTGAATTAATATTTTTTTTGTCATTCAAGTTTCAAGCTACACATTTCATTCTTGAAGTTTTCATTCAAATATTTGAAGAACTAAACAATGTTTCTGTGTATTTCTTTTTTGTGATTCTGTGGAATTTCTTGTAGTTCAGTGAATATATTGTATAATAAAAATATAAATACAAGTTTTCATTGTACTTCAATAATTTTTATTGTTTAAAGTTATAAATTCCATTCTTTGTAGCAGTTCCAGTATTCATTTTTTAAATATTGTATGATTATTGATATTTTTTAATAACTATTCATCTTTTGTAAATATTTTATTTTATATTTATCCAAGTTTTGAAAAAATAGTAAAATTTAGTTTGTTGAGTATAAAAGAAATTTGTGTAATGAATTAAAATATGGTTTAGAATTGTTTTTAAAAACAAAATTTTATCCAATATTAAAAAAATATTAAAATTTTTAATATTTGTTACCTAATCGAATTTTGGTATCGATATTATAATTTTCAAAATTCAATTATTTAATTTATTGTATTGTTGATGTTTTAATATTGAAAATAAATTTTAAATCATAACTAATTATAATAAATATATATTATTATTTAAAATATGTATCTTAATTAAAACATTAACAATCTAATTGATGTGTTAAAATAAAAAAGTAAAACGAAAGAAAAAGAAAATTAAGATTTTCTATTAGTATTATTATTTATTAGATATTAAATTTAATTCAACTTGATTTATTATTTTAAGCTGAAATTTCCTTTCAAGTAAACGTATCTAGTGTATTATTTAAAAGATAATGTTTTTATAAGCTACATAGTTTTATCATGAAACATCTGTGCTAAAATAACAAGAACTTTAAATAAGACTAATGATGATTTAAATTATAATTTAATTATATATATATATATATATATATATATATATATATATATATATATAATTTTCAAGCAAAAGCAAGAGAACTCTTGTTCGCTTATATTCATGCTTTGCTTTATTTCACCGGATAAAATTCATTCACAAATCCCTCAAAGTAACCGATAATCGATATAAATCTATATTTAAACAGACTGACGTTAGTTTCCTTTAAAAGATAGATACACATACGAGATACACATACGAGATACATATATATATATATATATATATATATATATATATATATATATATATATATATATATATAATAAGATTTTCTGCAGAAAATTTCTTATCTAATATTAGTATATCAGAGAAAAATATTTTTAGTTTTTCTACCTAGAAGCTAAAAATATTTAAAAAATATTTTTTGTTATATTTTTCTCGTTTCAAGATTCATATTTGTTGATATTTTGAAATAAATTATTTTTTTTATGCACATATCAGAGATGTATTTAACATAGTGGTTTTGATTTTGTTACATTTAGTATTTTTTGCTAACTGCTCTTAAAATATGCAAATTTAAATTTAAATGTATGAAAATAACTTTATGTAAGCATAAATTAAAATAGTAATGACATTTTTCAATTCCAATAATTCATAGAACAAAGTGACATTTAAACAAATATTTATTATTATTTTTTTAATGCCTTAATAGAAATACTGTTTCAATTGAAAATATTTTTTAAAATATTGTCAAGTTAATAGATGATTATTGTATTATATCTAAAAATTGAATAAAACACATATAATCAAACAAAATCAAATTCAACACTTTCTTTGATAATACACGTGCATAAAATTTTGTATTTTAAATTTTATGAATATTGACTGGTCTATTTCAAAGCCACTTGAACCGACGATCGTTATAAACATGAAACCTTAAAACAAGTCAGAATTCTATTCCCATGTAAATAACATTTGGATAAGTTGATTAGCATAACTTTGATATTCATGGGTCTGTGAACTGAAACTTTCTTAATCCTTTTACTAATAGCATTAATTCTAGGAACGTCCTATAGATATTTCTACATGATGTTAATAGTTGAATTTTATTTCAAATAGAACTGTAAGGAGACCTTATATGTTATTTTATATTGTACTGTTTTGGAGAGTATTGTATTTCGATTTAGTTTTCTGGAACAAAGTGATTTTTATAAAAATTCATATATATATATATATATATATATATATATATATATATACACATACATATAAAGGTTATTTTTTAGGTTAGATAGAAGATTCGATAGGGATGTAATTTAAAATTTTATCACGCTTAAAAACACATTTATATACACAATAACAAAATGTAAATATTAAAAAAATTAATGATAATCATATCTTTAATAGCAAGATATTAGATTGTATTAACTTTTATTAAAATTGAATATCAGTGCTGAGAAATAAGTAATTTAACAGACTTTCATAGAGGAGAGATTACCTGTGTTTAGCTGGAGTATCCATGACCAAAACTACAATATTATTAAATATGTCTAAAGTAACCAATTTAAAATTATAATGACATACATAACTTATAAAAAATAACATTCGATAAAAGAAACAGTGACCAGAAATCGAAATGAAATGATATGGATTGCCCTACATTCAAACGTATTGAATTTAAAAATTTAAAACTATTGCAGCAAATGTGATAGTAAAACTCAATAGCTATCTTGAAAACTATTTTTACTAAAATAGTCAGCCAAGAACTTTACAAATGTTATATACATAAATAAAGAATTTTCTACAGTTTTCTTGTGCTTATATTGTTCTATTTATTCTTTGTATATATATATATATATATATATATATATATATATATATATATATATACATATACAAATACATACACTTACACACACTTCATTTTAATTATAAAAAAGTATTACTCTATTTAAACTTTTTAATCGATATAATTTTTAAATTTTGTAAATAAAAATGATTCAGATTTAAAAATCTGATAAAATTTTATTTCTGTATAAAAATATTTTTTTTAAAAATAATTTTTAATGCTTATAATTTATTCTTTTCTCAAATAACATTGTAGTTAAACATTAAAACCATCATAATCAATTGTGTGTTTTTAATAATTTAGTAAATACATAATTTAAGAAATATATTTATTTTTAAGTATAATTTATGTATATATATATATATATATATATATATATATATATATAATTTACATAATTACTTAAAATGTTTCTATTTCGATATTTTTAAAAAAATTCGAAAATATGAAATTGTTTATATTTATTGTAATGCAATTTAATAAATGAATTAGTAATTAAGAATCAAAATAAAATAATTAAATAAAAAAATACAAATCTGAAGTAATTATTTTTAAATTAATTATTTTAAAACTATAATTCTAATTATTCATTGTTCGTTTTAGTACAGCGACAAATTTAACACGAATAACTCTCTCACCTTACCATCACAAGTTTTAACGATCATTTATTATTTACGACTTATATTCAAAAGTAAAACTAGAACATACAATTGAATATAAACGTGAGTAAATGAATTATAAAAAATAATAAAATTACTACTGTTTTAAAGAGAATATAATACAAATGAATACAATGAAATTAAATTTTAAATATTTTCAATTAATTAATTTTTTTAACCAAATCACTATTGATTTAACACTGTGAGTAATCTTTCATAGATATAAATTATTCACTTCGATACCACAAGATTTTATAAAAGTGTTTAATAATTGTTTATTGTTTATTTTATACCATGATGTGAATTTTGATGTCATCATTATCAAAATGTTATAAAAATTTTTAAACAATGATCAGTAATTATTTGTCATTGAGATTTTTATAAAAAATCAAAGTGGCAATAAATGATTATTAAATACTTTTATTAAATATTAGAGTGAGTAATTTATGTTAATTATTCATGTTAAATCAATTTCGATTTTTTTTTGTATTATATTTAAATATTTAAAAAATGTATTTTTTTTAAAAAAAAATTTATTGAAACATTACAAAAATCTTTTTTTATTTTTTCTGTTTATATTTGACAAAAAAATACTTTCTTTATAATAACAACTGTTTAGAAATTCTTTCCAAAGTCTTCATATCGATCTGTAGTTTTTACGAAGGTAGCATTTGATATTCATTTACAGTCTGTTTTTATATAAAGCAGAAGAACAATAAATCATAAAAAGAAAGCATGATGAGTGGATATAACGTCCGTCATATACAAATGACACACTATGTTCACAGGTCACGTTCGAGACGGAAAGCACGCTGTTAACGTATACACAAAATGTTTTGTCATAAGTGTTGATCGGTTGCTCAGTGGTTTGTACCATTTCATTCTCTTATTGTAAAAAAAACGTCTGTTGTAAAACAAATCACGGTTTTCATTGTTTGTTATATAAATAAATGTCCTGGTACTTGAAAATGGTGTTTGTTGTTTTCATTGTGACCGTTCGTACAAATCGTTTCGGTTCGTTGGATATTTTCCAAAAAAAACACGCAACTAGTCTAGAAAACTAAGAATAAAATGTCGATTTATTGTGCTTGTGTGTGAAAATTGTGTTGTAATTGATAATAAGTGGCTGTTATCAATATCAACAGACTGAGTGCTTTTCTGTGTTGAATGTGAATTGTTAGATTAGTTTTTCTTTGTACTTATTTGAAAGGTATGTATCATATTTAATAATCGCACGAATCGATAATAACATTAAATAATTTTCTTGTATAAAAACAACATTGATATTTAAACATAGTAGTATTGTTTATATTAATTATTATTAAGAATAATTAGTAAGTGATATATAATAATTATTTTATAGCATTGTAGTATTAGAAATTGCTTTTATTTTCTATTTAACAAGTTACAATTTCACACTATGTTTTATTTATAGTTATTAGTTTGACAGATTGATATTGTTCAAAATACACAACTATTTTTTTTAGATAAGTAGAAAAACGTACGTAAAATATTAAATCGATAGAATTTAGTTTATAGTTTTATAGTCTAACAGATTGCATATTAAATTATTGAATATTAGTTTTATTTTTAAATACGTTGATCAATAGTAAATAAATTAATTTTATATTAATATTTATGTAATATTTAATTAAGAAAGAAATTTATCTTGAATCGTGAATGATATTGTAGTTTTATAAAATGATCTGCTTCAGTGAGTCTAAACTACAAATGATGATTTTTTTGAAAGTAAAACAACTTGCTTTAAATAAAACGAATTGCTATTTTGTAAACACTTTAATTGAAATTACATTTTAAAAATTAAGATGAAAACTAGATTGGAATGAAGTTTAAATACACAATTTTTGATACATGTTTTTATATGATTTTAAATATGGATTCAGAATTGAACAAGAAATTCTCAAAATAAAAGTTACAGGTGATAAAACAGTTCGAATTAATTTTGATTATAGAAAAGACTGTTGTTAAAGAATCTTGTATATTAAAAATTGATAATATTTTTATACAAGTTCTAATTTGTATAAAACGTTATTTGAGAAATGTACAGATAGTAAATAGGTTGATTTGAATAAATCATTAATAATATTTTTATATGCATTTATAACCTAGTTGTAATGCTACAAAAACCTTGTTACAACATATAGAGAAGACTACTAGTTTTTGGAGTCAATAATAATAATTTACTGTTAAATAAGTAAATTTAAATCTATTTTTTTGGATTTGATTTAATTTTCTAGTTATTATTTTTCTTGTTTTATTTATATTCAGTATATAAAATCAATTTTTAAAAATATTTTTAATTACCCTTTTATTGTATTTTTCACAATAAATACATCCTAAATGTTATATTGTCGATTGATAGAGAAAAATTGGTAGTTTTATTTCAAATCTCATAAGAGATGTTCATTGTCTCGGTGAGATAATAATGTCTTGTGAGATACAACGAATAAAACCTATTTTTTATTTTCAATCGGTATCGTAAAATTCAGAATGTGGTATTACCTGAGAGATATAAAATTTTACTAAGGGTTAAGGATAAACATACATACACACACATACATATATATATATATATATATATATATATATATATATTCTATTAACAAATTATATACAATTTATTTGTATTTAGCAAAATTATACAGGGTAAAAATTTTAATAAAAATCAAATAATTTTTAATAATTATAAATTTACTAAAAAATCTATTCATACTTAAAAGATCATACTTGTTTTATCATTTTTGAAGATTCTTCATTTTTAAATACTAATTTTCAGTAGATCGGATGTGGTTATTCTTTTCACTTTTATTTATATTTCTTTATTTTTCAGTTGTACAATTTTTTTTTAAAGGTCATATATATATATATATATAATTTTAAATGTATTTATTAAACTAAAGTAATAAACTAAAATAATTTTTAAATGTAATTAAAATAAATAAAAAAAAAATAAAACGAAGTGACTAAATTTAAAAATGTATAAAAAAGAAATGAAAATTATATGAAATATAATATTTTATTAAATGTTTATAAAAACGAGTTTATACACAAAGAGATATTTAAAACTGACATTAAAAACTGTATTATTTAAAAACATTTGTTTATATTTCAACATTTTTTACGCTTAGTATTATATATAATAGAGATATTTGTGTAGTTAGAAACATTTTGTTGATTAACTTTTTCTCTCTTTCATTTTTTCCTCCAACAGCAATCATTTTTCATAATAATTTCTTGTCGTAGTTATTAATTAACAACCGAGAACTATTTATTAACATTTATAATTGTTTTCGATTAATTTTCCAGGATGAGTGAAAACTGATAATGAAACACTACGAATTTTGTGTTGAGATTCATTTTTGATTAAACAATATACTGGTTAGTATAAATTCTTTTAAAAACAATATTAAATATTTTTTTTGAAAAAATAAAAATATAATAAATTATTTTAAAATATAAATAAACAAAGAGCGAAAGACACCGAATGCCGAATTGAAATGAGAATGAAATTTTAACGATATTTGTTTTATTTTGTATCGAAAATGTACTTAATTGAAATTTATTTTTTGACATATCTAGCGTATACTTATACTTTTAATAATATTATCACACCAACAGATAATAAAATCTGATGAAACAATATTTTTCGGACGTTTTCATTTTTAATTTTTGAGTATTTTTTAAAACAGATATATAGACCAGGATTGAAAGGGATGAACATATTTATTAATTTAATTTACATATATATATATATATATATATATATATATATATAATTATGAGATAAAAAATATTCGGCTTTTGCAAATCTGTAGCTCATTTTTTATTAAACGCTTTTTAATAAAACTTTAAATTGTCAAGAAATCAATGTGATTTTTCGCATATATCGAATAATATTTTTTGAAGTGTATACAAAAAGAAATAATAAAAATTAATCAATCAATTGTAAACATAAAAAACTCTTTTATATTAATTATTCTTTATAGAATTTTTGTTCAGTGTTTTAAATTTAATTATAAGCTATTATTTGAATTTCCTTTCAGATTATTTTACGATATTTTATTATCTTCTAAAAATGTCACTTTTAAATGTCATTTTTGAAAAAGAATAAATCCACTAGAGACAAACGTTGTGAATAAGAGTTTTTGTGATAAGAAAGTGTCTGTTTTTTTTGATGTGAAAATTTTCAAGTACGTATATAAACGAACAATTTCGACGGATCTCATTTCGAGTTTTTCAGTTACAATTATCTGATAAGATTTGAATAAGATTCATATATTCTCTTTTAATACTTAATAGACAATTTCGTAGTAATAGTCATTTTTTTTGGTTCATTAATAAACATTTTTTTCGTTATTTTAAATAAGTTATATTTGTAAAAAATATGAAGAGATTTTTCTAAACTTTAAAATATATTCTTGGAATAGAGAATTTTAAAAAGATTAGAGTAATATTATAAAAATTATTATTTTTGTGATGAGATTCTTACATCGTGATAAAATGAATATTGAAATATTTTTTCTGCTTTTCATTTAAATGAAATTTATTGAGTTTTTATTTATTATCAATATTTTTTTATTGAATATTATTCCTATTTTTTATTAAATGTTGAATAAACCACATATACATTTATTTATAGAAGTGCATTTGTATTTATATACTTATAAATCTAAATTTATTTTTTTCAATTTTTTCATTTGATATTATTCTTTTATGTGCATATTTGTTACTTTAGTTGATAATTTGTATAAATTATAACATAAAAAATTATTTAATATGGGATATCTACAAGATTAGACATTAAAAACTGGATAATATGAAAAATCTAGAAGAAAAGAATTTCTTAAAATAAACCCTTTTTAAATGAAGCTAAATTTTTTGAACTTTTAAAAATATTTTATTAAAAAAACTAAAATTTCTGTAAAATAGACTTACTTGTTTTATAATTCAGATAGAGTAATTTAATGAAACATATGGATCATGTTTTGGCTAATAAAATAGCTTATAATTTTGTAACATAGAGAATTATTGAACATTTTTTTAAAAAAATATTGTAAAGTTGGGTATGTAATTCGTGTTCAATTTAATACGAGTTGAATATAAAGGTTTTTTTCAAGAAAAAATCTTCTATTTAACACAGTATGACGTAATAATTATATCGTCGGATAAATTGAATATAATTTCTAAAAATTTATATTATTTTATTCAATATTTTTGAATGACAAGATTATTGAGTTTCATAAATAGAAATTATGATAGGAGTCTGATGAAGCTATTAAATTTTAAATAAATAGGTTTTAAAAATTTATATTTTATATTTTTCTTCCTCTGATTTTTTAAATATCGATTTTGTGTTTTTGTTAATACATAAATAAAGTGTTAAAGAAGATATAACATTTTATTAAAAAAAATATATTTTCATAATTTTATTTTTTCTTAAATCATTATTTTGATAATAATTTAATATATCCAAATAAAATAATTTGTTTATTATAATGAATTACTAAAATCTATAGTTGACAATTCATTTGGTTTTTATAAATTAATTTTTATCGTTCAGAAAAACACCAATGATTTCTTGACAATATAATTAAATAATATGAAAAATGAAAATGACATTTATCTAAATATGATTACTGGTTTATTTCAGATATCGAAAATAAAATTTAAACACAAAATTGATACAATACAAAAACAATAAATAAATTTATTTTAAATAAATTACAAGTAATTTTCATTCCGATCCATAATGGAACCATGCAACAGTACAGTAACTGAATGTTACACGCATGACTGTGATACGACGAACTCGAAGATTGAAAATCCTGCCGTGAAAGTCGGTTTTTACATATTATATATTATAATATTCACTCTCGGCGTTTTCGGCAACGCTTTAGTCTGTTACGTGGTCTGCAGGAATAAAGCAATGCAATCAGTCACGAATATTTTCATAATGAACCTAGCGTTATCAGACATATTCTTGTGCGTCCTCGCTGTTCCGTTCACACCGTTATATTCTTTCATGGAAAGATGGGTTTTTGGTAATCTCATCTGTCATCTAGTACCGTACGCACAAGGTGTAAGCGTATATATTTCGACATTGACTCTGACCTCGATTGCCATCGATCGATACTTTGTAATAATCTATCCACTTCGTCCACGAATGAAACTGTCTTCATGCGTATGCACAATTACTAGTATCTGGATATTTTCTATATTAGCAACGTTGCCGTACGGTATTTACATGGAATTAAAAAAAGTCGGTGATAAATTCGTCTGTGAAGAAAACTGGCCGAACTATGGCTTCTCTAGAAGAATATTCGGCACATTTACGTCCATATTACAATTTATCTTACCATTCTTCATCATTGCTTTTTGTTATGTACATGTTTCATCGCGATTGAACGACCGTGCAAAAACAAAACCAGGATCAAAAAATGCGAGAAAAGAAGAAGTTGATAGAGAAAGAAAACGTAAGACAAATCGAATGTTAATTTCGATGGTAAGCATATTTGGAATTTCATGGTTACCATTAAATTGTATCAACATGATTACCGATTTCTATGCACCGAGTGAATGTTGGAAATATTTCCACATGTCGTTCTTTATTGGACATTGTTTAGCAATGTCATCGACATGTTACAACCCGTTTTTGTACGCATGGCTTAACGACAATTTCAGAAAAGAATTTAAACAAGTATTTCCATGTTTTAACAATCGTAGAAATGGATTTAGATGTGGTCGGTACAGTGAGAGGACATTTAACGGAACTGAAACTATTCAAGAAACGAATTTGAATTCTGTTATGAATGGTGATAGTCCTATAAGACATTTAGAACCGAGAGAACCGATCGCTGAACCGGTAATGAACTTCTCGTCAAACAGACATATGAAATCAGAGACGATTCATTTATCCGGATTGAAACCGATGATTGAGTTTGGTGACGTTTTATAAACAAGTTCAACAACTGATTAAATATTTTGGTAAGTTGTTGGATTATTCACTCTTTTAGCTTGAACTAAATATGTGCATTTTATATTGTATTTTTTACCGTTTCATATGATTTATCAAATTTTTACATGTTTGTTACAAATTTATTCTTTAAAATACACAGATTTTTTTCGTTTATTTATTGGGAAGATATGTATTATAGAATTATTAATATCTTCAGTACTTAATTGATTTTTTGGAGGATTTTATCAGAGAAAATTTTGAAAATTTATGAATTATATTTGATCGATCGAACGTTTTTTTTTATAAAAAAATATAATCCAGTAATTAATTAAATTTTCATTCTGAGTGAAAATTTATTAAAAAAATATAGATATTTATTTAATCATTCGAGAAAATTAACCAGTAACCACTTTCATTAAATTTATTTTATTATTAACCGGTGACTAGTGATCAGTTTTATTAAATTTAATTTGATATTCGAATGTTGAGCTTTTAAATATGTTTTAAGTCCTTGAAATTGTATCAGATTATTTGTATTTTATTTTTTACAAATATTTTCAATAGGTGTTTATAATTTGTTTCCAGTAAATTCAAATAAAAACTGTTAATATTTGTCATTTACTAGATAAGTCAAAATTGCAATACAAGATATTTTAAAATTACATTATCATAATTTTATTAGTTACTGCGTTTTTTTCAAACCTTTTTAAATTGTTCATATTTTTTCGATACACTTAATTCTCTATAAAATTTAGTATAATATGATGTAAGAAAAAAATGTTTTCGTTTACCAACTGAAAAAAACCTACTGCAGAAAATAAATTTCAATTGTGTCAGTATCATTCGAAGGATATATAAAATTTATTATTTGTCAGAGATTTGTGATTGTTCAATAACTGTAACTTTTTCAATTGTAAATAAAACTCGATTATTTAAAAACGTTCTAAAAAAATTAAACGAACATAAATAGAAGAAAAATCGAAAAAAGATAATTTACTTTTAACCAAACAGATTTCAAAAGCAATGAAATAGTTTATTTTGAATAATAAAAAAAATATAAAATTTAAATGAACTACATAAATAATTATGTTGTCAGAAACAGAGTTAGTTGGTCTTTTTTATTTTCAATGAATAAAAACGATCTGTGCAATAAAAATATAATTAAATATAGTATTTTAATGTCAAAATGTTTAATTATATAATAAATCTGATAAAAGTGTTTTAATAAGATTTTTTTATTTTCACAAAACATATTTTCAATTCATTCTAAGGAAATCATTTTAATAAGAGAATTAATTAAAATAAAATTTTATTTTCAATAATGAAATTTTAATTTACTGTACATTATTAAATAGTTTTTAATAATAACGTATAAAAATTGATAAAACACTCAATTAAACATAATTTAAAATTCTCTTTTAATAATACAAAAGAATGGGAAAATAATTCGTTATTTTACACAGCTATTTAATTTTTAATTCGACATTAACAAATATCATTGATAATAATTTCAAATGA